>LR778291.1:30150281-30305291 GCA_902810595.1 Coregonus sp. 'balchen'
CTTTCACGTGATTGAATGATTATTTACATAGAATGATTATTTACATAGAATTATTATTTACATTACATCTGAGTGGTTTCTCCATTGACATAGGTGATAGGGCTGGCTACTTGTGATCTTGTTGACTAGAGATACCAGTCTTTTATCTCTCTCATCTCATCCCTCCAGTCTGTTGAAAGCGTATGAGCAGTGCCCCAGCGACACGGAAAGAGAGAAACTACTCTCCTCTATCCGATATGGAAAACTGAAAAGGTGAGAGAGAGAGAGAGAGAGAGAGAGAGATATTATGAAAATAACTAAAATAACTGCAGGTATTGATTCATTTACCGCTTAATTGTTGGCTCTGTTTGCTTTCAGGAACTTGGGTCCAGCTTTGAGTCGCACAGTCTACCAGCTCTACTGTACGAAAGGAGCACTGTCATAGATTAGGATTACACACACATACACCTCTACAACGTAGTGTTTAAAATACTTTGTTTTATGTCATTCCCTGTAGACCTGTATGTAAACGCTGCTATTGTTGTGATTTTCTACAATTGTCTAGTGAAGTATTGTTTGAAAGAGTTCCAGAAATTATGTTGAAGAATGAATAAAGTGTAGGGTATAGTTTGGAGAATATTCTTTCTTATTGTCACTGTTTATAAATGGATTTATTGGCTACCCATCACACTCAGAGAATAAAGATGTTCCAGTTTATCAAATTTAAAACCTTTTCTGGTTAAAACAGCCGTAATACACTGAGTATACAAAACATTAAGAACACCTGCTCTCTACATGACAGACTGACCAGGTGAATCCAGGTGAAAGCTATGATCCCTTATAGATGTCACCTGTTAAATCCTCTTCAATCAGTGTAGATGAAGTGAAGGAGACAGGTTAAAGAAGGATTTTTAAGCCTTGAGACATGGATTGTGTATGTGTGCCATTCAGAGGGTGAATGGCACCTTCTGATAACCAGGTGGCGAATCGCATCTCTGCATGTCTGGCAGACATATCAGTATGGATGACGGATCACCACCTCAAGCTGAACCTTGGCAAGACGGAGCTGCTCTTCCTCCCGGGGAAGGACTGCCTGTTCCATGATCTCGCCATCACGGTTGACAACTCCGTTGTGTCCTCCTCCCAGAGTGCGAAGAGCCTTGGCGTGACCCTGGACAACACCCTGTCGTTCTCCGCTAACATCAAAGCGGTGACCCGATCCTGTAGGTTCATGCTCTACAACATTCAGAGAGTACGACCCTGCCTTACACAGGAAGCGGCACAGGTCCTAATCCAGGCACTTGTCATCTCCCGTCTGGATTACTGCAACTCACAGTTGGCTGGGCTCCCTGCCTGTGCCATTAAACCCCTACAACTCATCCAGAATGCCGCAGCCCGTCTGGTGTTCAACCTTCCCAAGTTCTCTCACGTCACCCCGCTCCTCCGCACACTCCATTGGCTTCCAGTTGAAGCTCGCATCTGCTACAAGACCATGGTGCTTGCCTACGGAGCTGTGAGGGGGAACGGCATCTCCGTACCTTCAGGCTCTGATCAGTCCCTACACCCAAACGAGGGCATTGCGTTCATCCACCTCTGGCCTGCTGGCTCCCCTACCTCTGCGGAAGCATAGTTCCCGCTCAGCCCAGTCAAAACTGTTCGCTGCTCTGGCACCCCAATGGTGGAACAAGCTCCCTCACGACGCCAGGACAGCGAAGTCACTCACCACCTTCCGGAGACATTTGAAACCCCACCTCTTTAAGGAATACCTGGGATAGGATAAAGTAATCCTTCTACCCCCCCCCCACAAGAAAAAAAATAATTATATATATATATATATATATATATATATATATATATAAGAAAAAACATAAAAAAGAAAAAACATTGTTAAAATAAAACATATTGTAAAGTGGTTATCCCACTGGCTATAAGGTGAATGCACCAATTTGTAAGTCGCTCTGGATAAGAGCGTCTGCTAAATGACGTAAATGTAATGTAAATGAATGGGCAAGACAAAATATTTAAGTGCCTTTGAATGGGGTATGATAGTAGGTGCCAGGCGCACCGGTTTGTGTCAAGAACTGCAACACTGCTGGGTTTTTCTCGCTCAACAGTTTCCAGTGTGTATCTAGAATGGTCCACCACCCAAAGGACTGTGAGGGAAATGTGTATGTTTGTGTGTAATCAAATCAAATCAAGTTTTATTGGTCACATACACGTGTTTAGCAGATGTTATTGCAGGTGTAGCGAAATGCTTGTGCTTCTAGCTCCAACAGTGCAGTAATATCTAACAATTTCACATACAGTGATGGAAAAAAGTATTTGATCCCCTGCTGATTTTGTACGTTTGCCCACTGACAAAGACATTAAATCAGTCTATAATTTTAATGGTAGGTTTATTTGAACAGTGAGAGACAGAATAACAACAACAAAATCCAGAAAAACGCATGTCAAAGATGTTATAAATTGATTTGCATTTTAATGAGGGAAATAAGTATTTGACCCCTCTGCAAAACATGACTTAGTACTTGGTGGCAAAACCCTTGTTGGCAATCACAGAGGTCAGACGTTTCTTTTAGTTGGCCACCAGGTTTGCACACATCTCAGGAGGGATTTTGTTCCACTCCTCTTTGCAGATCTTCTCCAAGTCTTTAAGGTTTCGAGGCTGACGTTTGGCAACTCGAACCTTCAGCTCCCTCCACAGATTTTCTATGGGATTAAGGTCTGGAGACTGGCTAGGCCACTCCAGGACCTTAATGTGCTTCTTCTTGAGCCACTCCTTTGTTGCCTTGGCCGTGTGTTTTGGTTCATTGTCATGCTGGAATACCCATCCACGACCCATTTTCAATGCCCTGGCTGAGGGAAGGAGGTTCTCACCCAAGATTTGACGGTACATGGCCCTGTCCATCGTCCCTTTGATGCGGTGAAGTTGTCCTGTCCCCTTAGCAGAAAAACACCCCCAAAGCATAATGTTTCCACCTCCATGTTTGACGGTGGGGATGGTGTTCTTGGGGTCATAGGCAGCATTCCTCCAAAGAGCTCAATTTTGGTCTCATCTGACCACAACACTGTCACCCAGTTCTCCTCTGAATCATTCAGATGTTCATTGGCAAACTTCAGACGGCCCTGTATATGTGCTTTCTTGAGCAGGGCGACCTGGCGGGCGCTGCAGGATTTCAGTCCTTCACGGCGTAGTGTGTTACCAATTGTTTTATTGGTGACTATGGTCCCAGCTGCCTTGAGATCATTGACAAGATCCTCCCGTGTAGTTCTGGGCTGATTCCTCACCGTTCTCATGATCATTGCATCTCCACGAGGTGAGATCTTGCATGGAGCCCCAGGCCGAGGGAGATTGACAGTTATTTTGTGTTTCTTCCATTTGCGAATAATCGCACCAACTGTTGTCACCTTCTCACCAAGCTGCTTGGCGATGGTCTTGTAGCCCATTCCAGCCTTGTGTAGGTCTACAATCTTGTCCCTGACATCCTTGGAGAGCTCTTTGGTCTTGGCCATGGTGGAGAGTTTGGAATCTGATTGATTGATTGCTTTTGTGGACAGGTGTCTTTTATACAGGTAACAAGCTGCGATTAGGAGCGCTCCCTTTAAGAGTGTGCTCCTAATCTCAGCTCGTTACCTGTATAAAAGACACCTGGGAGCCAGAAATCTTTCTGATTGAGAGGGGGTCAAATACTTATTTCCCTCATTAAAATGCAAATCAATTTATAACATTTTTGACATGCGTTTTTCTGGATTATTTTGTTGTTATTCTCTCTCTCACTGTTCAAATAAACCTACCATTAAAATTATAGACTGATCATTTCTTTGTCAGTGGGCAAACGTACAAAATCAGCAGGGGATCAAATACTTTTTTCCCTCACTGTATAACCCAATACACACAAATCTAAGTAAGGAATGAATTAAGAATATATACATATATGGACGAGCGATATCAGAGAGGCATGGACTAAGATACAGTAGAATATTATAGAATACAGTATATACATATGAGATGAGTAATGCAGATAAGTAAACATTATTAATGTGGCTAGTGTTCCATTTCTTAATGTGGCCAGTGATTTCAATAGGCAACAGCAGCCTCTAATGTGCTAGTGATGACTGTTTAACAGTCTGATGGCCTTGAGATAGAAGCTGTTTTTCAGTCTCTCGGTCACAGCTTTGATGCACCTGTACTGACCTCGCCTTCTGGATGATAGCGGGGTGAACAGGCAGTCGCTCGGGTGGTTGATGTCCTTGATGATCTTTTTGGCCTTCCTGTGACATCGGGTGCTGTAGGTGTCCTGGAGGGCAGGAAGTTTCCCCCCGGTGATGTGTTGGGCAGACCGCACCACCCTCTGGAGAACCCTGCAGTTGCGGGCGGTGCAGTTGCCATACCAGGCGGTGATACAGCCCAACAGGATGCTCTCAATTGTGCATCTGTAAAAGTTTGTGAGGGTTTTAGGTGCCAAGACAATTTTCTTTAGCCTCCTGAGGTTGAAGAGGCTCTGTTGCGCCTTCTTCACCACACTGTCTGCGTGGGTGGACCATTTCAGTTTGTCAGTGACGTGTACACCAAGGAACTTGAAGCTTTCCACCTTCTCGATGTGGATAGGGGGAGGGGGGGGGGGGGGGGTGCACCCTCTGCTGTTTCCTGAAGTTCACGATCATCTCCTTTGTTTTGTTGACGTTGAGTGAGAGGTTATTTTCCTGGCACCACACTCCCAGAGCCCTCACCTCCTCCCTGTAGGCTGTCTCGTCATTGTTGGTAATCAAATCAAATCGAATCAAATTTTATTGGTCACATGCGCCGAATACAACAGGTGCAGACATTACAGTGAAATGCTTACTTACAGCCCTTAACCAACAGGTAATCAAGCCTACTACTGTTGTGTCGTCTGCAAACTTGATTGAGTTGGAGGCGTGCTTGGCCACGCAGTTATGGGTGAACAGGGAGTACAGGAGGGGGCTGAGCACACACCCTTGTGGGGCCCCAGTGTTGAAAATCAGCGAAGTGGAGGTGTTGTTTCCTACCTTCACCACCTGGGGGCGGCCCATCAGGAACTAAATATTAGCAAGGTGTTCTTAATGTTTGGTATGCTCAGTGTATATTGTCTATAGATCTAGCCTACTGTATATTTTGTTGATGTATATTAGTGATGCACGGGTTGGCTCATTATTTTGGTAGGCTATTTGCAGGTTAGGGTTGAGTGCTGGCCTCAAATCTTCACTTAATGACATATAGTTGGGCGATTGTGAATGGGTTATTTGCAATTGCTGGTGACCAGGTGAACAAACAGCTGACCTGCGCATCACTAATGTATGTAGCCTATATGCTCAGGTGGTGGGTGACGTCAGTGGGCATACAGAAGGATGTGTAGGGTCAAACCTTCCAGTTCAAAGGAGACAAATATAAATAAAATAACCACCAGAGACGGTTTTACAGTTATTTTCTTTCCTGAGAATAAACTATTTACCATAGAAAAGGAATCGGTTGATCCTGGCTTACCTTTTACTAGTAGGATTAACCGAGATCGCGGTCTGCCTTTGGAAAACATCCTCCTCCTACCCATCCATCTTTCACATCAGCGCTCTCGTGCCTGCCCCTCGTGCTCACTCTGAACGAAACCGTAACCCTTTGGCTCATGCCGCGTTCATGTGCTAGTCGGGACTAGGAAACTGACATTTTCGACTTGCTAACCGGTTGAACGCGGCACGTGTAAATCTACACCAGTTAGCAAATTTGACATTTCAGAGTTTTCTAATTCCGACTAGCACATGAACGAAGCATTAGTCATCTCGAGCGTCTGCACACACCGCCCCACCTGCGCCTAGAACGAAGCCTAGAAGCTTCAAGGCACTGAATCGCAGAGGACTAACGAACGGACGTTAATCTAATCGTTAACGGAAGAAACCTGGGCTTTGTCTAATCTATGCTATGTTTGCATGGGAAAGGTGAATTAATCAAACCATGGAAGGAGTGAAGAAGAACCGAGAGGCACCGGGTGAATGAACTCATCTGATTCCGACAGAGGCGACGTTCAGTCGGCGTGGATTATGCGCATTTGCCGCAGGCTCTACTGTCATCACTACAGTGTAACCGGATCTCGACCGGCGACGGATGGGGTGACTCCCGCCGTGCCGAGGAGGTGGTCCCAGCCTCCGGACAGGGCCGCCACTCCTGGGGTGGGTCCGCATCCCTGGTACCGTTAGCGGGAGGGCACGTGTCAGGGGGGAAGACGAAAGAGAAAAAAATGCAGACGGAGGTGCCAGTACCACCGGAGACAGGAGAGGAGACCCTAGAAGAAGACGGAGCAGGGCGAGAGGAGGTAGGGGGGGGGGACACTGGCGTGTGACTGACTGGATGTGTGTACAGGCTACAGCGGGAGTGGGTCATCTTTGGGCACGCGGGTTTAGCCTAATCGTCTTTTAAGGTCCATCCAATAGATCAGATGCGCCTTTTAGTTTTATCCTTCGTTTTAATAGAGTTGACATCTTTTCTTCCCTTGACACTCAAAGGACAGAGAGAGCGTTGCTTCCCGTGGCCTTGTTGTCATGGGTGATGATGCAAGTTTTACTGTAGATGATGAAACGTGACTAAAGACGCATGCCCAGGCCTACTCAACACATTTAAGCCTAGAAATGAATTGCCAATTTATAGGGATGGTAGGCCTATAGCCCTTAACATAGTATGACTGTAGCCTACTAGCATTTTTTTTTACATTTTCCACAAGATGTGTTTTGTCAAAGGGAAAGCTAATGTAGCCTATAGCACATCCAGATGGGGCCAAAACATTACCATGGTGCAGAAAAAGTGCATTAAAAAGCAAGGTGCCCTATTTTACTCACCCTATAAATTACATTATGGCTGAGCATGGACATGACAAATGTTGTCAATAAGCAAGATTTAAATTAACTAAAAAGGGTGAAAAATTTGAAACTAAACGAAACAAATTGTTTTAAGTAGGCTAAGTCTAAATAGTCTTACAGGCACCATAACTGCTTCCCATGGGCATATAATACTCTACATGACCAAAGGTATGTGGACACCTGCTCGTCGAACATCTCATTCCAAAATCATGGGCATTAATGTGGAGTTGGTCCCCCCCCCTTTGCTGCTATAACAGCCTCCACACTTCTGGGAAGGCTTTCCACTAGATGTTGGAACATTGCAGCGGGGACTTGCTTCCATTCAGCCACGAGCATTAGTGAGGTTGGGCACTGATGTTGGGCGATTTAGGCCTGGTTCGCAGTCGGTGTTCAAATTCATCCCAAAGGTGTTCGATGGGGTTGAGGTCAGGGTTCTGTGCAGGCCGGTCAAGTTCTTCCACACCGATCTCGACAAACCATAGCTGTATGGACCTCGCTTTGTGCACTGGGGCATTGTCATACAGAAACAGGAAAGGGCCTTCCCCAAACTGTTGCCACAAAGTTGGAAGCATAGAATCATCTAGAATGGCATTCTATGCTGTAGCATTAAGATTCCCCTTCACTGGAACTAAGGGGCCTAGCCCGAACCATGAAAAACAGCCCCAGACCATTATTCCTTCTCCACCTTGGGGCTCCCGAGTGGCGCAGTGGTATAAGGCACTGTATCTCAGTGCTAGAAGCGTCACTGCAGACCCTGGTTCGATTCCAGGCTGTATCACAATCTGTCCGTGACTGGGAGACCCATAGGGCGGCGCGCAATTGGCTCATCGTCGTCCGGGGTAGGCCGTCATTGTAAATAAGAATTTGTTCGGTCGGGCAGGCTGCAATGCAGTCCGACCGCTGCTCCCTGCCTCATCTACCTACCTCTCCATCGCTCTCACTATCTCTCTCTCTCTCTCTCACTATCTTGCTATCTGTCCTCACTATCTTGCTATCTGTCCTCACTATCTCGCTATCTGTCCTCACTATCTCTCTCTCCCTCCATCTCACTATCTCACTCTCTGTCCTCATCTACTCTCTCTCTTTATTTTCTCTGTCAGTCTCCGAGCGCATCTTGTTATCCCTACATCCCTTTCATATCCGGACCTCTCTACCAGTAGCGGTGCGTGAAAGTCACTGGGAAAAGCCCCCCCAAAAAGCCATATTACAACCTATGTGTTGTGATAATTGCGTTGTTTGCTCTATAACCTGTTAGTTCATATGTCTTGCAACCGTGATACAGTGGGGAAAAAAAAGTATTTAGTCAGCCACCAATTGTGCAAGTTCTCCCACTTAAAAAGATGAGAGATGCCTGTAATTTTCATCATAGGTACACGTCAACTATGACAGACAAATTGAGAAAAAAAATCCAGAAAATCACATTGTAAGATTTTTAATGAATTTATTTGCAAATTATGGTGGAAAATAAGTATTTGGGTCACCTACAAACAAGCAAGATTTCTGGCTCTCACAGACCTGTAACTTCTTATTTAAGAGGCTCCTCTGTCCTCCACTCGTTACCTGTATTAATGGCACCTGTTTGAACTTGTTATCAGTATAAAAGACACCTGTCCACAACCTCAAACAGTCACACTCCAAACTCCACTATTGGCCAAGACCAAAGAGCTGTCAAAGGGACACCAGAAACAAAATTGTAGACCTGCACCAGTCTGGGAAGACTGAATCTGCAATAGGTTAAGACGCTTGGTTTGAAGAAATCAACTGTGGGAGCAATTATTAGGAAACGGAAGACATACAAGACCACTGATAATCTCCCTCGATCTGGGGCTCTACGCAAGATCTCACCCCGTGGGGTCAAAATGATCACAAGAACGGTGAGCAAAAATCCCAGAACCACACGGGGGGACCTAGTGAATGACCTGCAGAGAGCTGGGACCAAAGTAACAAAGCCTACCATCAGTAACACACTACGCCGCCAGGGACTCAAATCCTGCAGTGCCAGACGTGTCCCCCTGCTTAAGCCAGTACATGTCCAGGCCCGTCTGAAGTTTGCTAGAGTGCATTTGGATGATCCAGAAGAGGATTGGGAGAATGTCATACAGTGGGGAAAAAAAGTATTTAGTCAGCCACCAATTGTGCAAGTTCTCCCACTTAAAAAGATGAGAGGCCTGTAATTTTCATCATAGGTACACGTCAACTATGACAGACAAAATGAGAAAAAAACATCCAGAAAATTACATTGTAGGATTTTTAATGAATTTATTTGCAAATTATGGTGGAAAATAAGTATTTGGTCAATAACAAAAGTTTCTCAATACTTTGTTATATACCCTTTGTTGGCAATGACACAGGTCAAACGTTTTCTGTAAGTCTTCACAAGGTTTTCACACACTGTTGCTGGTATTTTGGCCCATTCCTCCATGCAGATCTCCTCTAGAGCATTGATGTTTTGGGGCTGTCGCTGGGCAACACAGACTTTCAACTCCCTCCAAAGATTTTCTATGGGGTTGAGATCTGGAGACTGGCTAGGCCACTCCAGGACCTTGAAATGCTTCTTACGAAGCCACTCCTTCGTTGCCCGGGCGGTGTGTTTGGGATCATTGTCATGCTGAAAGACCCAGCCACGTTTCATCTTCAATGCCCTTGCTGATGGAAGGAGGTTTTCACTCAAAATCTCACGATACATGGCCCCATTCATTCTTTCCTTTACACGGATCAGTCGTCCTGGTCCCTTTGCAGAAAAACAGCCCCAAAGCATGATGTTTCCACCCCCATGCTTCACAGTAGGAATGGTGTTCTTTGGATGCAACTCAGCATTCTTTGTCCCTCCAAACACGACGAGTTGAGTTTTTTACCAAAAAGTTATATTTTGGTTTCATCTGACCATATGACATTCTCCCAATCCTCTTCTGGATCATCCAAATGCACTCTAGCAAACTTCAGACGGGCCTGGACATGTACTGGCTTAAGCAGGGGGACACGTCTTGCACTGCAAGATTTGAGTCCCTGGCGGCGTAGTGTCTTTCTGATGGTAGGCTTTGTTACTTTGGTCCCAGCTCTCTGCAGGTCATTCACTAGGTCCCCCCCGCGTGGTTCTGGGATTTTTGCTCACCGTTTTTGTGTCATTTGCCCCCCGGTGTGAGATCGTGCATGGGGCACCAGATCGAGGGAGATTTTCAGTGGTCTTTTAGTCTTCCATTTAAAAAATTGCTCCCACATTGATTTCTTCAAACAAGCTCTTACCATTTTCCGATTCAGTCTTTTCCCCGCCTGGTGCGGTCCAATTTTTTTTTTGGGTCCTTGACAGTCTTTTGGGCTTTGGGCCCTAGGGAGTTTTGGGGTGTGACTTTTTAGGTTTTTGGGGAAAGGTTCTTTATACTGTAACAATTTTAAACAGGCCCCTAATACAGGGAACCCAGGGAGGACAGAGGAGCCCCTTAAAAAAGAAGTTAAAAGGGTTTTGGGGAAACAGAAAACTTGGGTTTTTTGTAGTGACCAAAAATTTTTTTCCCCCCCAAAATTTTTCAAATAAATTTATAAAAAAATTCTACAAAGTATTTTTTGGATTTTTTTCCTCTTGTCGTCATAGGGACGTGTAGTTTTTTCCATCGCTCACTATCTCTTCTCTCCTCACTAGCTTCTCACTTCGTAGTCTACTATCGTATCTGTCCATACTCTTTCGCCTATCTACTCTCTCTTAATCTCTTGTCAGTCTCCGAGCGCATCTTGTTATCCCTACATCCCTTTCATATCCGGACCTCTACCAGTAGCGGTGCGTGAAAATCACTGGGAAAAGCCCCCCCAAAAAGCCATATTACAACCTATGTGTTGTGATAATTGCGTTGTTTGCTCTATAACCTGTTAGTTCATATGTCTTGCGACCGTGATACAGTGGGGGGAAAAAAGTATTTAGTCAGCCACCAATTGTGCAAGTTCTCCCACTTAAAAAGATGAGAGATGCCTGTAATTTTCATCATAGGTACACGTCAACTATGACAGACAAATTGAGAATTTTTTTTCCAGAAAATCACATTGTAAGATTTTTAATGAATTTATTTGCAAATTATGGTGGAAAATAAGTATTTGGTCACCTACAAACAAGCAAGATTTCTGGCTCTCACAGACCTGTAACTTCTTATTTAAGAGGCTCCTCTGTCCTCCACTCGTTACCTGTATTAATGGCACCTGTTTGAACTTGTTATCAGTATAAAAGACACCTGTCCACAACCTCAAACAGTCACACTCCAAACTCCACTATGGCCAAGACCAAAGAGCTGTCAAAGGACACCAGAAAACAAAATTGTAGACCTGCACCAGTCTGGGAAGACTGAATCTGCAATAGGTAAGCAGCTTGGTTTGAAGAAATCAACTGTGGGAGCAATTATTAGGAAATGGAAGACATACAAGACCACTGATAATCTCCCTCGATCTGGGGCTCCATGCAAGATCTCACCCCGTGGGGTCAAAATGATCACAAGAACGGTGAGCAAAAATCCCAGAACCACACGGGGGGACCTAGTGAATGACCTGCAGAGAGCTGGGACCAAAGTAACAAAGCCTACCATCAGTAGCACACTACGCCGCCAGGGACTCAAATCCTGCAGTGCCAGACGTGTCCCCCTGCTTAAGCCAGTACATGTCCAGGCCCGTCTGAAGTTTGCTAGAGTGCATTTGGATGATCCAGAAGAGGATTGGGAGAATGTCATATGGTCAGATGAAACCAAAATAGAACTTTTTGGTAAAAACTCAACTCGTCGTGTTTGGAGGACAAAGAATGCTGAGTTGCATCTAAAGAACACCATACCTACTGTGAAGCATGGGGGTGGAAACATCATGCTTTGGGGCTGTTTTTCTGCAAAGGGACCAGGACGACTGATCCGTGTAAAGGAAAGAATGAATGGGGCCATGTATCGTGAGATTTTGAGTGAAAACCTCCTTCCATCAGCAAGGGCATTGAAGATGAAACGTGGCTGGGTCTTTCAGCATGACAATGATCCCAAACACACCGCCCGGGCAACGAAGGAGTGGCTTCGTAAGAAGCATTTCAAGGTCCTGGAGTGGCCTAGCCAGTCTCCAGATCTCAACCCCATAGAAAATCTTTGGAGGGAGTTGAAAGTCCGTGTTGCCCAGCGACAGCCCCAAAACATCACTGCTCTAGAGGAGATCTGCATGGAGGAATGGGCCAAAATACCAGCAACAGTGTGTGAAAACCTTGTGAAGACTTACAGAAAACGTTTGACCTGTGTCATTGCCAACAAATGGTATACAACAAAGTATTGAGAAACTTTTGTTATTGACCAAATACTTATTTTCCACCATAATTTGCAAATAAATTCATTAAAAATCCTACAATGTGATTTTCTGGATGTTTTTTTCTCATTTTTTCTGTCATAGTTGACGTGTACCTATGATGAAAATTACAGGCATCTCTCATCTTTTTAAGTGGGAGAACTTGCACAATTGGTGGCTGACTAAATACTTTTCCCCCACACTGTATATAGGCCTAAAGGCCAGAGACAATAAGAAGACACAGTGGCAGAATAAATTCAACCACAGCTTTTGTTTCATCACAAAACCGGAGATCAACATCTGACCGGTGAAGTCCACAAAACATATTGCATGTAACAAACAGTTACACGACCTACAGTCAAGGTCAAGCAAGTTAAAGGGGACTGGAAACACTAGGATTTAGAACGCCTGCTGACTGAAACTGTAAATCACCATATTAGCATTGTTGCGTCACTGGCAGGAGAGACAATTTTGGAACTCCCCAAAAATGGCTGAATTTACCGAGTAGCTCCGAGTCTGAGAATTAGTTTATTACAGAGAATGAAATAATGTTATTTAGGGAGCCAATAAACCTACTGAAGCCGTTCATGTTTGAGCCGATCGTTGCCCCAGATCAAAGAGTTCGTTCTCGTAGCAGTAACAAAAAACTCAATACCACAGACAATTTTCTGATTCCTGCCAGTGATGAACTGTCGTCAGTCATTACTATGGCAGTTTAAAATGGCGCTGACCATAGCTCAAATAAATCTTGTCGACGATCAAAATGCTAAATATAGAGATGTTTTTATGTTAAATGCACATGTTTTAGTGTTAGTGGATTGAATACATCTCTTTGCTTGGATTTACTTGCTAAAGTGTTTCCATTCCCCTTTAATGTTTCCGACTGTTTCGGACTGTCACGAATTCAGCCGAGGCTGAGGCTGCCCCTCCTCCTTGCTCCGGCAGGTTTCGGCGTTCGTCGTCACCGGCTTACTAGCCACTACCGCTCCATTTATCATCACTCCATTTGTCTTGTCTTGTCAATTACACACACCTGGTACTCATTCCCTCATTAGTCTGTGTATAAGTGTTCCCTCTGCCCCCTTGTCCTTTGTGAGTGATTGTGAGAGTGAGTAGCTCGGTTGAGCTACTCTTTCCTTGTATCTAGCCAAGGTGGATTTTTCCCTTGTGCTAGTTTCGTTTTGACGCTTGCTGCGCTTTATTCATGTAATAATAATAATAATAATATGCCATTTAGCAGACGCTTTTATCCAAAGCGACTTACAGTCATGCGTGCATAAATTTTTGTGCATGGGTGGTCCCGGGGATCGAACCCACTACCTTGGCGTTACAAGCGCCGTGCTCTACCAGCTGAGCTACAGAGGACCACGTACACTGAATAAAGTCTGGATTTCGGTGTTTTACCTGACTCCGTCATTCACACCTCATCACACGGACCACTAAACAACTATTGATTTAGTTACCTCAAGTCGCAAAGAAAACAGGAGCTGCCTCCACTATTCCAGCACCATTTCAGCTTCGACATTTCAACATCATCAAATCACCTACGCTTAGTCTAATACAGGGACAACTAAAAGATACCCAAAAAAACGACTTAGTCCAACGTAAGCTAAATATGATGTGGCTGTCCATGGTTCTGATTTCTGTGTGTGTGTAAGTAGAAATAACATGTTGATTCATCCTACTTGTAGAGAAACACCAAGGTCATCCTCTTCTCTTTAATGTTGCTGGGAACGGTCTATGATGTCATACAGTACACACTTTTATAGTTTTTGTTGTCCTAGGCAACCTGGCTAAAATACTCGCTCGCTAGCCTGATTTCTGTTCATGGGCAAACATTAGCCTGCTACATCTAGCTACATATTGAACTTACATCCTCTCAGGCCAGAGGCACAATGTATGAATGAATGGTTGGATCAGAATCGTCGTTATAATCATTGGCCAGTACGGAGAATGTCCAAATCCCTATTTCTGTCCATGGCTAATTTGGGAAAGGGCCAATATTAGCTAGCTAGCTAGTCATCGGAGGACAACACGAGATGCAACAATTTGTTTTTTTCTGTTAATGACTTTTGGCTTGATGTGATTGGTGTGAAGCCAAATCCAAACTGGCTTCCTTTGACAATAATAATAATAATGCCCATAGGCTATTATTGTATGATTAATTTCTTTTTATCAAGGGAGGCCAAATGCTCGCTGGCTTCCTTCCCTTGCGTTAAATGCTACGGGCAGCAACAATGGTGTCATACTCTTTTTGACCAGACAGCATCAGATAGATGGGCTACACATAGAGAGACAGAGGGGGCGCTGTTTCGCTCACTCTGATGCTTTCTCAGCTGAGACACATTCAGCCTCTTGCGAATTGAAGGACATTTATGAAACACAGAGAGGATACAATTTTGTATTTTATTTTTTGGTAAAAAATTTTTGGGAAGCCTGGCTTCCCTTGGCATCCATGAATACACTCCACTGCTATCTACTTCTCCCCTCTCTCTCACTAAATTTAATTTCTTAAGGGATCCCCCTGTCTCGACTTATATCAATTCTAATGGGAGCGCTAGTCATGTTTGAAGAGCGCCTTTAGCAGCAGACATGTAGGCTAGTATAGGTTAGTCATTTCTTACTGGAGAGAGAGGCAAACTGACATTTTTGAAGAAATAAACCGTTGTTGTCAACTGTCAGTTTTGTACGTTTACCATTTCTTGATTTATCATATTCCATGCGCGAGTCGTTTGTGTTTCCCACTGTGTCGCCACCCACACACTTCGAGTCCACTAATTATAGCCAGTTAGCGTTCAGCAATCCAATCAGAATCCAGCTGATTTTAAATTGGGAGGGACAATCTGTCTTTTTACTGTAATCTCTCTCTCTCTCTCTCTCTCTCTTTCTCTGTCTCTCTCTCTTTCTCTGTCTCTCTCTCTCTTTCTGTCTCTCTCTCTCTTTCTCTGTCTCTCTCTCTCTCTTTCTCTCTCTGTCTCTGTCTCTCTCTTTCCCTCTCTCTTTCTCTGTCTCTCTCTCTCTCTTTCTCTCTCTCTTTCTCTTTCTCTGTCTCTCTCTGTCTCTCTGTCTCTCTCTCTCTCTCTCTGTGTGCACACACAGCTAATATCCAATCTCTCCATACTCCCCACCATTACATCCGAAGGGCTAAAAGTCTAAGATGCAACCATGTGCTGTATATTCAGAGTGGCCCCTGTATAACAACAGACAGTTTGTGTTTTACATCCCTTCAGTAGGCTCGGGGTTAAAAGGTTAGTCAGATAATCTGTGTGTGAGATGAACCAGAGACCATTGTCATTCAATCAGGCAGTTATCTGTCAGCTGTAGTTACAATCTAATACTGTAGGTACAGCCCAAACACGCAGGACGGTCAGATAAGGGAGAGTAGTACGTTGTAAAAACTGTTTTTCTTCTTCAATAAATGGATAAGAAAACAAAAGAGAAAGTATAGTAGTTGTTTCTCTGTAATACTTCTAGCCACCTAGCAATGTTATTAAGTTGGGTTTATCCCAGATAGGTTCCCAGTCTCCCATCCTCATAACTAGGTGTTATGACTAGACTATAGGCATTATAACTAGACTATAGGTGTTATAACTAGACTATAGGCGTTATAACTAGACTATAGGTGTTATAACTAGACTATAGGCGTTATAACTAGACTATAGGTGTTATAACTAGACTATAGGTGTTATAACTAGACTATAGGCGTTATAACTAGACTATAGGTGTTATAACTAGACTATAGGCATTATAACTAGACTATAGGTGTTATAACTAGACTATAGGTGTTATAACTAGACTATAGGTGTTATAACTAGACTATAACTAGACTATAGGTGTTATAACTAGACTATAGGCGTTATAACTAGACTATAGGTGTTATAACTAGACTATAGGCGTTATAACTAGACTATAACTAGACTATAGGTGTTATAACTAGACTATAGGCATTATAACTAGACTATAGGTGTTATAACTAGACTATAACTAGACTATAGGTGTTATAACTAGAATATAGGCGTTATAACTAGACTATAGGTGTTATAACTAGACTATAGGTGTTATAACTAGAATATAGGTGTTATAACTAGACTATAACTAGACTATAGGCGTTATAACTAGACTATAGGTGTTATAACTAGACTATAGGTGTTATAACTAGACTATAACTAGACTATAGGCGTTATAACTAGACTATAGGCGTTATAACTAGACTATAGGCGTTATAACTAGACTATAGGTGTTATAACTAGACTATAACTAGACTATAGGCGTTGTAACTAGACTATAACTAGACTATAGGCGTTGTAACTAGACTATAACTAGACTATAGGTGTTATAACTAGACTATAGGTGTTATAACTAGACTATAACTAGACTATAGGTGTTATAACTAGACTATAACTAGACTATAGGCGTTATAACTAGACTATAGGCGTTATAACTAGACTATAGGCGTTATAACTAGACTATAACTAGACTATAGGTGTTATAACTAGAATATAGGCGTTATAACTAGACTATAGGCGTTATAACTAGACTATAGGTGTTATAACTAAACTATAGGTGTTATAACTAGACTATAACTAGACTATAGACTCACTCCATTCTCCACATGACTCGCCACCAGATTATTCTGTCCTATTCTATACTCCATTGTTGTCATCTGTTCGGCAACATTCCACAAGTAAATGTAATAAATAAAACACCTACATGAAATAGCTCAGGTCTTGAAAATATGTGAAAATAAAAAAATTAAAAAGCCATTCGTACACTATTGTTCTAAATTCAATCACACTCTTCTTCTTCCTCCTCATCATTCAGTTCATTCAAATTCAATTGTAATACATTTTGTCACTCCCGTTCAACAACTCTAAATCGCTTTTGCATGTGCTCCAAAGGGATAACTTGAAATAACATGGAGTGCCTTCGGAAAGTATTCAGACCCCTTGACTTTTCCCACATTTTGGTACATTATAGCCTTTTTCTAAAATTGATTTAAAAAAAATAAACATCCACAGCAATCTACACACAATACCCCATAATGACAAAGTGAAAACAGGTTTTTAGAAAATTTAAAAAGTATTCAGACCCTTTGCTATGAGACTCGAAATTGAGTTTCCATTGAGTTTCCATTGATCATCCTTGATGTTTCTACAACTTGATTGGAGTCCATCTGGGGTAAATTCAATTGATTGGACATGATTTGGAAAGGCACACACCTATCTATATAAGGTCCCACAGTTGACAGTGCATGTCAGAGAACAAACCAAGCCATGAGGTCGAAGGAACTGTCCGTAGAGCTCCGTGACAGGATTGTGTCGAGGCACAGATCTGGGGAAGGGTACCAAAACATTTCTGCAGCATTGAAGGTCCCCAAGAACACAGTGACCTCCATCATGGAACCACCAAGACTCTTCCTAGAGCTGGCCGCCCGGCCAAACTGGGCAATCGGGGAGGTGACCAAGAACCCGATGGTCACTCTGACAGAGCTCCAGAGTTCCACTATGGAGATGGGAGAACCTTCCAGAAGGACAACCATCTCTGCAGCACTCCACCAATCAGGCCTTTATGGTAGAGTGGCCAGATGGAAGCCACTCCTCAGTAAAAGGAACATGACAGTCCGCTTGGAGTTTGCCAAAAGGCAGTGAAAGGACTCAGACCATGTGAAACAAGATTCTCTGGTCTGATGAAACCAAGATTGAACTCTTTGGCCTGAATGCCAAGCGTCACGTCTGGAGGAAACCTGGCACCATCCCTACGGTGAAGCATGGTGGTGGCAGCATCATGCTGTTGGGATGTTTTTCAGCGGAAGGGCCTGGGAGACTAGTCAGGATCGAGGGAAAGATGAACAGAGCAAAGTACAGAGAGATCTTTGATGAAAACCTGCTCCAGAGCACTCAGGCCCTCAGACTGGGGCGAAGTTTCACCTTCCAACAGGACAACGACCCTAAGCACACAGCCAAGACAACGCAGGAGTGGCTTCGAGACAAGTCTCTGAATGTCTTTGAGTGGCCCAGCCAGAGCCCGGACAAATTCATGCAGGTTCTCGAATGAATCAGTATTTCCTTCATCAAGTCGCCTGCCCCACATTGCAAGCTTTCGAGTGAAAGAGCTGATCTTGTCTGTGACCTGAGGGAGGTGTTTATCTTTCCCTTGAAGCTGTAGATTTAGTTCATTTAGCTTTCCAAATATGTCACTCAGGTAGGCCAGTTTTGCCAGGAAGTTCTCATCACTAAATTTTTCTGCGAGGTCATACTTGTGCTCCTGCTCCCAAAACATTCTTATCTGTTCTCTGAGCTCAAAAACTCGGGACAATACTTTTCCTCGCGACAGCCACCTTGCTTCACTGTGAAACAGCACAGCTTGATGTTCAGCTCCCATCTCCTCACAGATAGCAGAGAAGACTCTTGTTTTTAGTGGTCTGGTCTTTATGAAATTGACTACACCTACAATGTCAGTCATAACCTCACTTAATTCAGAGGATAGGTGCCTTGATGCCAGTGCTTCTCTGTGTATAACACAGTGTGTCCACTCAGCATTAGGTGAGGCCTTCTTGATGAGTGCCCGAAGTCCTTTTCCCATCCCTGCCATGGTCTGTGCATCATCACTGCAAACACCAATGCAGTTCTCCCACTTTAGCCCATTCTCAGTCAGGAAGCAGTCAAGCGTACTCCTGAGTGGCGCAGTGGTCTAAGGCACTGCATCGCAGTGCTAACTGTGCCACTAGAGATCCTGGTTCGAATCCAGGCTGCGACCGGGAAACTCATGGGCGGCGCACAATTGGCCCAGCGTCGTCCAGGGTAGGGGAGGGAATGGCCGGCAGGGATGTAGCTCAGTTGATAGAGCATGGCGTTTGCAACGCAGGGTTGTGGGTTTGATTCCCACGGGGGGCCAGTATAAAAAAATATGTATTCACTAACTGTAAGTCGCTCTGGATAAGAGCGTCTGCTAAATGACTAAAATGTAAATGTAAGCATTTTGAATAGCTCTTCAGCTGTGGCTCTGTCTCTGACATATTTACAAAAAAGTAGATCCTCACACAGGGAGTTTGTCATGTCAAAAAGTACATAAGCGATAAACAAAGCAGTCTTTGTTGCTGTCAGTTGCTTCATCGAACTGTAAGGCAAAACGTTTGTCTTTTGAGTTTATCTACCAGCTGTTCTTTAAGATCGTTAGCAATGTCATTTATACATCTGGCGACAGTGTCATTGGACAAAGGGATAGTTTTTTATTTTTGCAGCACTTGCGTCATCCAGCATGACAGAGACCATGTCTAATGCTGCAGGCAGTATCAGCTCCTCTGCTATGGAGTGTTTTTTTTGTTGCTCTGAGCAATTTGGTACGCCACCTTATATGATGCTAACAGTGCTCGCTGGTTTACTGAAGTAGCATTCACAAATATATTCGGCACGTTTTCGCTGAAAAAACTCAAGCGGCTTTATCGGCGTGATTGGGCTGTAATGTCTTTTAAGTGACGCCTTAATTTATTTGGCTTCGTGCTGTCCGCTGCCAACATTTTTAGACACAGTAAACATACCGGTCTTTCCTCGTCTCCCACCGTAGTCACAGTGAAGCCAAGCGCTACATACGCTTCGTCATATTTCCTCGTCTTAGCTTTCGGGAGACTTACGTTTGTCTCAGTATCTCCGTCTCTCTCCGCCTTTCTTTTCATCCCAGTTGAATATTTTCCCATGTTGTCTCTTAAGGGTTTGTTATCTGCACTTCATATCTCCTGCTCTGTGCTGTGTGCTCTTGTTCGGTGCAAAAAAAAACTACTCCCTGCGGCAAAAAAAAGCATGTTCCCCGGGGTCACACGCGCTCCCCCTGGCATCGCTCCGAGCCCCCCCCCCCCCCCCAGAGGGGCGCGCCCCACTATTTGAGAAGGACTGCTTTAAAGCAATTTGAGTTGTCAATGTACTGCATTGCATTGTGATTTTTTTTTATATCTGTTCTTAATTCATGGCACGGTTTATTTTTAGCCAGATGTTGAATAGACGTGCAGACAAATTAATGCAGGGAGAGAGGAATAACAGCTTACTGTCTGTAGTCATGACAACAATCAGGCTAAATAAATGGATATTATTTTGTTGGGTAACGGATCGGCTCTCGGAACTCATTTAAGAGGCGGCTTCTATCTTCAATGTAATCACTCAGAAGGTTAAACCCATTGGTCTTAGGCCTGCAGTAAATTAAATTAGATTACCAGGTTAATTTTTCATTAGGTTAATAATCCATGCCTTCTGGGAATGTTATAAAGTTATGGGCGGAGTTAGACATTTGGCTCTCAGAAGTATTACCATGGAAACTAATGTTTAATCCGTCTGTCTGCATATTTCAAGGCATACCTTATCGGTTGGACGATACATTTCTCGTCTATCTTCGTCAATCATCTTGGGAAAAAAAACGAAAATCAACCAATGTCAGCTTTATTATCTAAATGTTGAAAGTGCGTGTGGGCGACAGAGAGAAACAAAATGGTGCAGTTTGAGGTCATGTGGCGGAGAGTGATGAGGGCGCTGGAGATGGGGGTGTGAGCAGATGAGATGTAGTTGTCGTTTTGTATGTTTTGTCTAAAAATAACAAATAAAATCTTACAAAAACATTAAATGAGGAAAAATGACTTGCAACACGAATCAGAATATTCATTATTAGGATTTATTTGATTTATTTTGTTTACATTCTTCATTGTCACAAATAATTGAACACACAACATGAGGAGATTAACTTGGTCAAAACATTTTCTTTATTAAAGACTATCAGAAAGAATGTTGGTACTTATTGATTTTGATCCAAAGCCACGAATGAGTGAGTCACTCAGCTTTATGTTGACAAATATAGCTTTATGCTGTGAAATAGCCAACTAAACAGGCCAAGCCTAAACTAATATATTACATAGCCTAAATAAACTAGTACATTTCATCAATAAATGAAGCTCAGGTCTGAAAATATGGGCAATCTTTTCCCCTCCCTATCTGGACTTTCTCCCCTCTCCCCTCTCTCTCTCCTCTCTCTCTCTCTCCCCTCTCCTCTCTCTCTCCCCTCTCTCTCCCTCTCCCCTCTCCTCTCTCTCTCCCTCTCCTCTCACTCTCTCCCCTCTCCTCTCACTCTCTCCCCTCTCCTCTCACTCTCTCTCTCTCCCCCTCTCTCTCTCTCATCTTCTCTCATCTCTCCTCCCCCTCTCCTCTCACTGTCTTCCTCCCCTCTCCCCTCGCTCTCTCCCTCTCCTCTACTCCCTCCACTCTCTCTCTCTCCTCTCTCTCTCTCCCTCTCCTCTCTCCCTCCTCCCCTCCCTACCTCTCACCCCGCATCTCTGTCTCTCTCTCCTCTCGCTCTCTCTCTCTCTCTCTCCTCCCTCTCCCCCTCCATCCTCTCCTCTCTCTTCTCATTCTCTCTCTCTCCCTCTCTCTCTCTATCTCTAACTCTCTCCCTCTCTCCTCTCTCTCCCCCCGCGCATCTCTCTCTCTCTCTCTCTCTCTTTCTCCTCTCCTCTTTCTCTCCTCCTCTCTCTCTCTCCTCTATCTTCTCCCCTCCCCTCCCCTGACTCTCTCCCACTCCCTCTCTCTCACCCTCTCCTCTACTCTCTTCCCCTCTCAGCTCTCCCCTTTCAATTCAATTTCAATTTAAGGGCTTTATTGGCATGGGAAACGTATGTTAACATTGCCAAAGCAAGTGAAGTAGATAGTAAGCAAAAGTGAAATAAACAATAAATATTAACAGTAAACATTACACTCAGAAGTTCCAAAAGAATAAAGACATTTCAAATGTCATATTATGTATATATACAGTGTTGTAACAATGTGCAAATAGTTAAAGTACAAATGGGAAAATAAATAAACATAAATATGGGTTGTATTTACAATGGTGTTTGTTCTTCACTGGTTGCCCTTTTCTTGTGGCAACAGGTCACAAATCTTACTGCTGTGATGGCACACTGTGGTATTTCACCCAGTAGATAAGGGAGTTTATCAAAAATGGGTTTGTTTTCGAATTGTTTGTGTATCTGTGTAATCTGAGGGAAATATGTGTCTCTAATATGGTCGTACATTTGGCAGGAGGTTAGGAAGTGCAGCTCAGTTTCCACCTCATTTTGTGGGCAGTGTGCACATAGCCTGTCTTCTCTTGAGAGCCAGGTCTGCCTACGGCGGCCTTTCTCAATAGCAAGGCTATGCTCACTGAGTCTGTACATAGTCAAAGCTTTCCTTAATTTTGGGTCAGTCACAGTGGTCAGGTATTCTGCCACTGTGTACTCTCTTTTTAGGGCCAAATAACATTCTAGTTTGCTCAGTTTTTTTTGTTAATTATTTCCAATGTGTCAAGTAATTATCTTTTTGTTTTCTCATGATTTGGTTGGGTCTAATTGTGTTGCTGTCCTGGGGCTCTGTGGGGTCTGTTTGTGTTTGTGAACAGAGCCCCAGGACCAGCTCACTTAGGGGATTCTTCTCCAAAGTTAATCTCCCTGTAGGTGATGGCTTTGTTATGGAAAGTTTGGGAATCGCTTCCTTTTAAGTGGTTATAGAATTTAATGGCTCTTTTCTGGATTTCGATAATTAGTTCTGCTCTGCATGCATTATTTTGTGTTTTCCGTTGTACACTGAGGATATTTTTGCAGAATTCTGCATGCAGTCTCAATTTGGTGTTTGTCCCATTTTGTGAATTCTTGTTTGGTGAGCGGTCCCCAGACCTCACAACCATAAAGGCCAATGGGTTCTATAACTGATTCAAGTATTTTTTAGCCAGATCCTAATTGGTATGTTCGAATTTTATGTTCCTTTTGATGGCATAGAAGGCCCTTCTTGCCTTGTCTCTCAGATCGTTCACAGCTTTGAGGAAGTTACCTGTGGCGCTGATGTTTAGGCCGAGGTATGTATAGTTTTTTGTGTGCTCTAGGGCAACGGTGTCTAGATGGAATTTGTATTTGTGGTCCTGGCAACTGGACCTTTTATGGAACACCATTATTTTTGTCTTACTGAGATTTACTGTCAGGGCCCAGGTCTGACAGAATCTGTGCAGAAGATCTAGGTGCTGCTGTAGGCCCTCCTTGGTTGGTGACAGAAGCACCAGATAATCAGCAAACATTTGTCTTCAGATTCTAGTAGGGTGAGGCCGGGTGCTGCAGACTGTTCTAGTGCCCTCGCCAATTTGTTGACATATATGTTGAAGAGGGTGGGGCTTAAACTGCATCCCTGTCTCACCCCACGGCACTGTGGAAAGAAATCGATGTGTTTTTTTGCCAATTTTAACCGCACACTTGTTGTTTGTGTACATGGATTTTATAATGTCGTATATTTTTCACCACTTTCCATCAATTTGTATAGCAGACCCTCATGCCAAATTGAGTCAAAAGCTTTTCTGAAATCAACAAAGTATGAGAAGACTTTGCCTTTATTTTGGTTTGTTTGTTTGTCAGTTAGGGTGTGCAGGGTAAATACGTTGTCTGTCGTACGGTAATTTGGTAGAAAGCCAATTTGACATTTGCTCAGTACATTGTTTTCACTGAGGAAATGAACTAGTCTGCTGTTAATGATAATGCAGAGGATTCTCCCAAGGTTGCGGTTGACGCATATCCCACGGTAGTTATTGGGGTCAACTTTGTCTCCACTTTTGTGGATTGGGGTGATCAGTCCTTGGTTCCAAATATTGGGGAAGATGCCAGAGCTAAGGATGATGTTAAAGAGTTTAAGTAAAGCCAATTGGAATTTGTAGTCTGTATATTTTATCATTTCATTGAGGATACCATCAACACCACAGGCCTTTTTGGGTTGGAGGGTTTGTATTTTGTCCTGTAGTTCATTCAATGTAATTGGAGAATCCAGTGGGTTCTGGTAGTCTTTAATAGTTGATTCTAAGATTTGCATTTGATCGTGTAATTTTTTTTGCTGTTTGTTCTTTGTTATAGGGCCAAAAAGATTGGAGAAGTGGTTTACCCATACATCTCCGTTTTGGATAGATAGCTCTTTGTGTTGTTGTTTGTTTAGTGTTTTCCAATTTTCCCAGAAGTGGTTAGTCTATGGATTCTTCATTTATATTGAGCTGATTTCTGACATGCTGTTCCTTCTTTTTCCGTAGTGTATTTCTGTATTGTTTTAGTGATTCACCATATTGAAGGCGTAGGCTCAGGTTTTCTGGGTCTTCTATGTATTTGGTTGGATAGGTTTCTCAATTTCTTTCTTAGGTTTTTGCATTATTCATCAAACCATTTGTCATTGTTGTTACTTTTCTTCAGTTTTCTGTTAGAGATTTTTAGATTTGATAGGGAAGCTGAGAGGTCAAATATATTGTTTAGGTTTTCTAATGCCAAGTTTACACCTTCACTATTACAGTGGAACGTTTTGTCCAGGAAGTTGTCCAAAAGAGATTGCATTTGTTGTTGCGTAATTGTTTTTTGGTAGGTTTCGATACTACTTTCCTTCCATCTATAGCATTTCTTAATATTATTCAGTTCCTTTGGCTTTGATGCCTCTCTCCTCTTCTCTCCTCTCTCCCATCTCTCCTCTCTTCTCTCTCTTAGTAGTCTTATTACACAACAAACACATCTTTCTGTGGACGTTCCTGGACGTTACATGGTTGGAGCATTTGCCCTAGTGTTATGTAGTTATTATTTATACTGTGGGATGTTCGAGTCAAATGACGATATGATTGGAAGGACTGGAAGTGTAGTTCTGGGTTTAAATAATTCACTATTCCAGACCTGGGTTTAAATACTATTTGAAATAATTTAAAATACTTGATCTGTGTATGATTGAGTTTGCCTGAAGCAAGGGAGAATCAATAGAACAGTTGCAAAAATGCAAACCCTGCCCATCTGCACTCCAATCAGGATAAAACAAATAAAGGTCTGCTCCTAGAAAACATGACGTCTGTCCCTGCTATGACGTCTCTGCTAGCACTTAGCGAGAGAGAGAGAGAGAGAGAGTGTGTGTGAGTGCACTCAGCCCATGATGGATAGGTATTGAAGAATCATATACAGTGCTGTATTCAGCACACACATACTGTTACACACACATACACACTCACTCTGTTACACATACACACACACACAAACACACACTCTCTCTCTCCGTTACACACACTGCAGCCATGTGCTTTTAGGTCATTGAAGGTGTCTGTTTTGCGGTAGTTACAAGAGGACATGTCTTTATGATCAGAACTGTTGGGAGAGAGACAGAGAGGACATGTCTTTATGATCACAACTGTTGGGAGAGAGACAGAGGGGACATGTCTTTATGATCAGAACTGTTGGGAGAGAGACAGAGAGGACATGTCTTTATGATCAGAACTGTTGGGAGAGAGACAGAGAGGCAATGTCTTTATGATCAGAACTGTTGGGAGAGAGACAGAGAGGACATGTCTTTATGATCAGAACTGTTGGGAGAGAGACAGAGAGGACATGTCTTTATGATCACAACTGTTGGGAGAGAGACAGAGAGGACATGTCTTTATGATCAGAACTGTTGGGAGAGAGACAGAGAGGACATGTCTTTATGATCAGAACTGTTGGGAGAGAGACAGAGAGGACATGTCTTTATGATCAGAACTGTTGGGAGAGAGACAGAGATGACATGTCTTTATGATCAGAACTGTTGGGAGAGAGACAGAGAGGACATGTCTTTATGATCAGAACTGTTGGGAGAGAGACAGAGAGGACATGTCTTTATGATCAGAACTGTTGGGAGAGAGACAGAGGGGACATGTCTTTATGATCAGAACTGTTGGGAGAGAGACAGAGAGGACATGTCTTTATGATCAGAACTGTTGGGAGAGAGACAGAGAGGCAATGTCTTTATGATCAGAACTGTTGGGAGAGAGACAGAGAGGACATGTCTTTATGATCAGAACTGTTGGGAGAGAGACAGAGAGGACATGTCTTTATGATCAGAACTGTTGGGAGAGAGACAGAGATGACATGTCTTTATGATCAGAACTGTTGGGAGAGAGACAGAGAGGACATGTCTTTATGATCAGAACTGTTGGGAGAGAGACAGAGAGGACATGTCTTTATGATCACAACTGTTGGGACGGTACATGAGTAATTGAACCTTAATCTAGGGTTAAGATTGTGGTTAAGATTAGGACACAAGTTGGTTAGGGTCAAGTAAGTGGTTAAAATCTAAATGTTGCACTAAATTCGGCCAGATAGAGATTACCTGTATTTCCACCTGGCCCTTAGCGACGGCATCACCGTCCCATGACAACCTGAACATTCCCAACACCTGGATGATGCCACACACACACTGCAAATGTCAGATCTGAGGACTTGGGCCGAAGTATCCCTCATGGCTGACTATGTTGTCATTTCTGTGGGAATTTGATATGGGTGTGCAGGACTTTGTTCCACCCCTGCAGCAAAACACACCAGATACCCTTCCCCTCCTCCTAGATGTGAGTTAGTGGTGACTGTACTTTGTCTACACAACGTGCACATGTTGCACACGGTGACTATATGTTGTGGGCTGCTGGCACATCTAGGAGGAGAGAGGGAGAGAGGCTATTTGAAGAATCTGAATTATAAAATATATTTTCATTTAACACTTTTTTTTTTGGGCTACTACATGATTCCCTATGGTAGTGTGTATATACAATTATTACAACATTATCATTGTGTAGCTTCTTCATCCTCCTTCCTTCCTCTCTCTCCTTCCAACAGTGCCTGCTCATAACTCTCCTCAACATGAACTCTGTCTGTCTGTCTGTCTGTCTGTCTCTGTGTGTGTGTGTGTGTGTCTGTCTGTCTGTCTCCCTGTCTGTCTCCCTGTCTGTCTGTCTGTCTGTCTGTCTGTCTGTCTGTCTGTCTCCCTCTATCCTAATAGCAACGTCCCCTGCAGCAGTCCCTGGCTGCCTCTCTGTGTCGTGAGTCTTATTGGAAGTGCCTCCTCCTCACTCTCCCCATGTACGGGTGTTTCACCACGCTGGGTTGGTGTGCCGTCTGCCGTATCCCAGTTCTGGCCTCCGGGGAACACGTTGTTTTCTCGGCTACGTCCTCCGGCACCTTCCCTGACTTACCTCAACTGCACCTCCAGCACGACAGGTTAGTTAGTGTGTGTATCACATTGGCCTTAAACCTCTCTCTCTCCCACTACCCTTAACCTCTCCCACTACCCTAAACCTCTCCCACTACCCTTAACCTCTCCCACTACCCTAAACCTCTCCCACTACCCTAAACCTCTCCCACTACCCTAAACCTCTCCCACTACCCTAACCTCTCCCACTACCCTAACCCTACCCTCTCCCACTACCCTACCTCTCCCACTACCCTAAACCTCTCCCCTCCCTCACTACCCTCCACTACCTAACCTCTCCCACTAACCCTTAAACCTCTACCCTACCTCTCCCACTACCACCTCTCCCACTACCCTAACCTCCCCACCTACCCTTAAACCTCTCCCACTAACCCTACCTCTCCCACTACCTCTCCCACTACCCTAAACCTCTCCCACTACCTCTCCCACTACCTCTCCCACTACCCTACTCTCCCACTACCCTACCTCTCCCCACACCTAAACCTCTCCCACTACCCTAACCTCTCCCACTACACCTCTCCCACTACCCTAACCTCTCCCACTACCCTAAACCTCTCCACTACCTCTACCTCTCCCACTACCCCTATCAAACCTCTCCCACTACCCTTAACCTCTCCCCTACCCTAAACCTCTCCCACTACCCTAAACCTCTCCACTACCCTAACCCTCCCACTACAACCTCTCCCACTACCCTAACCTCTCCCACTACCCTAACCTCTCCCACTACCCTAAACCTCTCCCACTACCCTTAACCTCTCCCACTACCCTTAACCTCTCCCACTACCCTAAACCTCTCCCACTACCTCTCCCACTACCCTAAACCTCTCTCCCACTACCACCTCTCCCACTACCCTTAACCTCTCCCACACCCTAACCTCTCCCACTACCCTTAACCTCTACCCACTAACCCTTACTCCTACCTCTCCCACTACCCTAAACCTCTCCCACTACCCTAACCTCTCCCTACCTTAACCACTCTTACTTCCACTACCCTTATCTCCTAACCAACCTCCGTCTACCTTACCTCTTCATACTACCTTAACCTCTCCACACTAACCTTTAAACTCCTCTAACTCCTTATAAACGTCTCCACTAACCCTTAACATACGTCAACACTTAACACACAGGACATCCTTAATAATACATCCTTTCTAGTTTACATGCCTTATAAGGTACTTTCAAGTTACCATTTATCTTCTAATTAAGTTCATACTTTATTGGTTACGCTTTAAGTGTTATGCAATTTAATCACTTTAAATGTACATGCCTTTAAATAGGTTAACCTTAAATAGGTTAATTAAGCACCTTAAATAGGTTCATGCACTTTAATAAGTTACATGCCTTTAGGTTATGCCTATATTCATCTTTAATAGTTATGCTTTATAGGTTCAATGCTTAATGTTGAATGCACTTTAAATAAGGTTACATGCACTTTAAATAAGGTTACATGCACTTTAAATAAGGTTAAATGCACTTTAAATAAGGTTACATGCACTTTAAATAAGGTTACATGCACTTTAAATAAGGTTACATGCACTTTAAATAAGGTTAAATGCACTTTAAATAGGTTACCACTTTAAAAAAGTACATGCATTTAATAAGGTTACATGCATTTTTAAAAAGGGTTTAAATGCACTTTAAATGGGTTTACATCCTTTAAATAAGGTTAAATGCATTTTAAAAGGTTAAGCATTTAAAAGGTTAAATGCACTTTAAATAAGGTTAATGCATTTAAATAAGTACATGCCTTTAAAAAAGGGTTTAAAACATGCACTTTAAATAAGGTTACTGCCTTAAAATAAGGTTAAATGCACTTTAAATAAGGTTTACATGCATTTTTAAATAAGGTTAAATGCACTTTAAATAAGGTTAAATGCACTTTAAATAAGGTTACATGCACTTTAAATAAGGTTACATGCCTTTAAATAGGTTACATCATTTTAAAATAAGGTTACATGCACTTTAAATAAGGTTACATGCACTTTAAATATAATGCATTAATAAGGTTCATCACTTAATAAGTTAATGCACTTTAAATAAGGTTACATGCACTTTAAATAAGGTTACATGCACTTTAAATAAGGTTACATGCACTTTAAATAAGGTTAAATGCAAAGTTTGACTGTGTTTGTATCTCCCTCCCTGCCAGCCTGTGTTCCAGTGGCTATCTGTACATCCCTAACCCAAGTGTTTAAATAAAGTTTGACTGTGTTTGTATGAACATCACCTTTCTCTCTCTTCTCCTCCTCTCTCCCCCCTCCTCCCCCCCCCCCTCCTCTCTCCCCCCATCATCTCCCCCCCCCCCCCTATCTCCCCCCCATCCTCTCCCCCCCCCTCCCTCTCTCCTATCTTCCCCCCCCTCCTCTCTCCTATCTTTCCCCCCCTCCTCTCTCCCCTCTCTCCCTCCCCCCTCCCTCTCTCTCTCCTCCCCCCCCTCCCCTCCTCCCCTCTCTCCCTCCTCCCCCCCCCTCCCCTCTCTCCCTCCTCCCCCCTCCCCCTCTCTCCCTCCTCCCCCCTCCCCTCTCTCCCTCCTCCCCCTCCTCTCTCTCCCTCCCTCTCCCCTCCCTCTCTCCCTCCCGCTCTCTCCTCCCCCCTCTCTCCCTCTCTCCCCCCCCCTCCTCCCTCTCCCTCCTCCCTCTCCTCTGTCTCTCCCTCCTCTCCCTCCTCTTCTCTCCTCCCCCTCCCCCATCCTCTCTCTTTCCCCCATCCTCTCTCTTCCTCCTCTCCCCTCCCCCCCTCCCCCCCTCCCCTCCCCTCCCCCCCCTCCCCCCCCTCCCCTCCCCTCCTCTCCCTCCCCCCTCCCCTCCCCCCCCCCCCTCCCCCCTCTTCTCTCTTCCCCCCCTCCTCCTCCCTCCCCCTCCCCCCTCCCCCCCCCCCTCCCCCCCCCTCCCCCCCTCCCCCCCCCCCCCCCCCCCCCTCCTAACAGCCCATGTTCCAGTGGTTCTGTGTATATCCCTCTAGCCTTCCTATCTATGCTGTACATGGTGTATCTGGTGGAATGCTGGTACTGTTACTCCAAGACCGCCATTTTGGCTCACGCAGAGACGGCAGAGGTATGCAACTGACTTCTGTTTTGGTTGGGACTCTTATTGTGAGTCCCTGTCTGTCGTTGTTCTGTCTGTCGTTGTTCTGTCTGTCGCTGTTCTGTCTGTTTGTTCTGTCTGTCGTTGTTCTGTCTGTCGTTGTTCTGTCTGTCGTTGTTCCTCTCCTTTCTGTCTTCTCCCGTTGTTCTGCTCCTTCGTTGTTCCGCCTCCTCGTCGTTCACTCCCTGTCTTTCATTTGGGCGCTCTAATGTCCTTTAGCCACTACGCCCCAGTCCTGGTCACTTCTTCGTTGTTCCCGTCGTCTCCGTCCCCAGGCCTCCCAGCTACCCCCCCCCGTTCTGGTGGAAGCCTCTCCTTGCACGCGACCTGCTCGTTGCCTCCCCCCCTTCCCACCTCCAACGCCAGCCAGTTCCACGTGTTCTGGTAATCGCCTCAGCTTCCTAGCTACCGAGGTGAATGTGGACATGCTGACGTTACTCCAATACCGCCATTTTGGTCACGCAAACCACAGATCAGTATGACTGTCCATTGGGGGGGACAGTTTTGATGAAGAACAAGAGAGAGTTGGGTAACTATCGTGGTGTCCAGTGTATGAACGGTCACACGCTCCAACAGGCACCCCTGTATGGTGGAAGTGCCATTCAGTTATCACTACGTCAGACGGACCAGACAGGTGACCAGGTATCGCAACGGAGACGCTTATACCACTACACAGGTGAGGACACACACACACACACACAGGTGAGGACACACACACACACACAGGTGAGGACACACACACACACACACACAGGTGAGCATGAAGGAAACTTGAGGCAGGGCCCTAAAAGTAGAGGGCAAAATGTTACGACAATATTGCAACTCAGTTGCAATTTCAGCTTAACATTTTTAAGTTGCACTATATAGAAATCAATCATTTCCTGGTTGCTAAAACTCTAATAGTTTACCTAATTTCAGTTTATGTGACAAAACAAGCTAGCGTAGTGTAGAGAATCACTGTACCATCTAAACTGCTGTGAAATATATTTTCCATAACCAAAAATATTATATTTTCAGCTGTTTGAAGCTGGTGTACAAAACCGAAAGTAAAAGACGCAAAAATTAAACGTAAGAACGGGAAGCATAGAAATAGCGCACATAGAACAGATCTACAGCTTCTTAGACTTGCTTTCAGGTAGATGACAGATCTATAACGCACATTTCTATGTGGATTTGGTCGGGTTGTCCAAAATGTTACATATTGCCACTAAGTAAAAAATTCCTTATTTGTAAAAAGAAAATGTCCTTATAGTTACTCTGTATTAAAATGCTACAGCATTACTATAAAACAATAAACAATACAACCCCCCCCACCCACAGGTCTACCATGAGAGGGTGAACACCCACGCCTCCAGCTCCGAGTTCGACTACGGTCGCCACGGGGTTAAAGATATCTCCAAGTTGCTCCAGGGACTTCAAGAGCACCCGGCTGTCAGGCTACGCTTCACCAAGTGTTTCAGGTTCACACACACACACACACACACACACACACACACACACACACACACACACACACACACACACACACACACATACACACACATTTGGAATTCTAGATGTTCAGTTACAAAGTATTGTTGAAAATCCAGAAAGAAAAATATTTTACTGTAAAAGCGCTATATATAAATCGAATCAGTAAATTAATCAAAATATTAATCAATTGTTCCTCGGTTTCAGTTTCGCCAGCGCCCGTGCGGAGGCTGCATACCTCACCCAGCGAGCACGCTTCTTCGGAGACAACGAGGGTCTGGACGATTACATGGAAGCTCGGGAGGGGATGCACCTAAAGAACGTCGATTTCAAGGAGCATATTCTGGCGTTCCCAGACCAGACCCGGCAACCGTGGTATTCCCGACACCGGGTCTTCTGGCTAGCCTCAGCGTTCCTCCTATCCTGGCCGCTCCGGGTCGTGTCTGAGTACCGCACGGCGTACGTACACTACCACGTGGAGAAGCTCTTCGGAGAGGAGACGATCCGAGAGGACGGAGGAAGGGATGGAGTGACGGAAAACGGAGGAATGACAGGAGAGAGGAGTGTCAGCGGCGGGTCGAGCTACAGAGCGATATCGCGGGTGAACACCGTGGACATGACTGAGCTGGAGTGGCATATTCGCTGTAATCAACAAATGGTTCCTTCATATTCCGAAGCTCTTCTCATGGACTTGGAGAGAGAGAGTAATGGAGGAGTTAGTGGAACAGGAGGAACTAACACCACCACCTCCTCCACACCCGGAGCTCCAGGCTCAGACCCCATCCAGGGGGGCTTCCCAGCCGGCATGGCCCACCCAGTGGCCTTCTCCACGGCTTACCTCCTCCAGAGCTGTCCCCGGTGCCGGAGAACTAGGTCAAGCTCCAGCCTGCCCGCCAGGCTAAGGGCCCCGACGGGGAATCAAGCACTGCTGAACGGCACCGCGGCTGGGATGAGGGCGAACGGCGTAGGGGTTGGGGGAGGAGGAGGTGGGAGGTTAGTGTTGAGTCGTAGTGGGTTCTCTCTAGGGACACGGCCGAGACCGGCGAGTCTATTTCACTCTCGTAGTATGGGGGGAGGAGGACGGGGGGAGGACGGAGGAGGGGGAGGGTTTCTGAGGTTAGGGTCCCGGCAGGGTCAGGATGATGAGGAGAGTAGAGGAGTGCTGGAAGGAGAGGGGGATGAAGAAGAGGCTGAGGTGGAGGGAGAGAGGGATGAGGAAGCAGAACAGGAGGGAGGAGGAGAGGTGGATGAGGGGATGAGGGAGGGAGAGAGGGATAGACCTCCGTCTTATCACGATGCCTTTTTCTTCCCAGTGTTAATCGTACACGGAGAGGAGAGCTGCCACGGTGGAGATGACGTGATGGACAGAATAATAAACTAACAGAAAATAAAGGAATTAAATGGAGGAAGAGTGGTTGCCATAGTCTGAGAGACAGTGGAAAGGGAGGGTTGGAGCGACAGAGAGATAGGGATGTAGGAAGACGGGGCGAGGGAGGAGAGGAGAAGGGAGGAGAGATAGAGTGCGGAGAGAGAGTAGAGAGAGAGAAGCGCTTAGTATCGAGCGATAGTGAGAGTGAGAGTAGAGAGGAGGCAGCTTGGATGAGCGAATAGATGCGAGATGATCGAGATGAGAGGTCGCAGCTTTAGGTAGAGAGATCTTGATGTTAGAGAGAGAGATATAGACGCACTCTTTAGAGTTGAAAGCGAGAGTATAGAAAGATAGATATGGCACTCTTCGGGATTGATGAGGGTAGAGAGAATGTAAGAGCCAGATAGCGCTTTTGTGAGAGAGGAAGAGCTGTTCGTGATTGAAGATGGATGGATCAGATCAGACGAGAACAGCTTGAGTTTGATAGAGATAGATATAGAGAGTGAGTGTATGGCTACTGTTTGTAGGAGGCTGATTAAGGTTTGATGAGTGTGGCTTGGAGTGAGAGAGTAGTCTTAAACGGAGGGTAGTAGACTGCACAATGTTGTTTTCCAGATATCTATGCAAGGATGCTGTAGGATACTGTAGGAGGCTCGATAGAAGGATGGATTCACCCTATTGCCTATTTAGTGCACTAATAGGGCTCTGCTCAAAAGTACTATATAGCCTCTTCTCTCCGGGAGACCTCCCGTTGCTGAAGGCGACATCCCGTACCCCGAAAACATATTTACCAGACCTCTGGTTGACCTATTTCCATGAAACTTTTCCCGTCACCGAAGGCAAATCTAGAATCCGGAATACCAGTCGCTATACAATGTGTGAGCTATGGTCAAAATAAACGTTTACATGTTAACTTTCCGACGCTACACTGAACAAAAATATAAACGCAACATGGAAAGTGTTGGTCCCATGTTTCATGAGCTGAAATAAAAGATCCCAGTAATGTTCCATACGCCAAAAAAAAACAACGTATTTCTCTCAAATGGTGTACACAAATGTGGTTACATCCCTGTTAGTGAACAATTCTTCTTTGCCAAGATAATCCATCCACCTGACAGGTGTGGCATATCAATAAGCTGATTAAACAGCATGATCATTACACAGGTGCACCTTGTGCTGGGAACAATAAAAGGCCACAACACAATGCCACAAAAACAAATGCCTCAAGTTTGGCAGTACGTCCAACCGGCCACACAACCGCAGACCACGTGTAACCACATCAGCCCAGGACCTCCACATCTGGCTTCTTCACCTGCGGGATCATCTGAGACCAGCCACCCGGACAGCTGATAAAACTGTGGGTTTGTACAACCGAATAATTTCTGCACAAACTATCAGGGAAGCTCATCTGCGTGCTCGTCGTCCTCACCAGGGTCTTGACCTGACTGCAGTTCGGCGTCGTAACCGACTTCAGTGGGTAAATGCTCACCTTCGATGGCCACTGGTACGCTGGAGTAGTGTGCTCTTCACGGATGAATTCCGGTTTCAACTGTACTGGGCAGATGGCAGACAGCGTGTATGGCGTCGTGTGGGCGAGCGGTTTGCGGATGTCAACATTGTGAACAGAGTGCCCCATGGTGGCGGTGGGGTTATGGTATGGGCAGGCATAAGATACAGACAACGAACACAATTGCATTTTATCAATGACAATTTGAATGCACAGAGATACCGTGACGAGATCTTGAGGCCCATTGTCATGCCATTCATCCGCCGCCATCACCTCATGTTTCAGCATGATAATGCACGGCCCCATGTCACAAGGATCTGTACACAATTCCTGGAAGCTGAAAAAGTCCCAGTTATTACATGGCCTGCATACTCATCAGACATGTCACCCATTGAGCATGTTTGGAATGCTCTGGATCGACGTGTACGACAGCATGTTCCAGTTCCCGCCAATATCCAGCAACTTCACACTGCCATTGAAGAGGAGTGGGACAACATTCCACAGTCCACAATTAACAGCCTGATCAACTCTATGCGAAGGAAAGGCAAATGGCGGTAACACCAGATACTGACTGGTTTTCTGATCCACGCCCCTACCTTTTGTTTAAGGCATCTGTGACCAACAGATGCAGATCTGTTTTCCCAGTCGTGAAATCCATAGATTAGTTCGTAATGAATTTGATTCAATTGACTGATTTCCTTATATGAACTGTAATATTTTAGTTCAGTATAGATTACCACGTGATCCCAGATGGCAGCAGAGCACCTTTTAGGGAGATATGGTGTGATTTCGGTCAACTCAGGAAAAGTTGGATATAAATGTTTCTTTTCACACATTTTACATAGGTCAACTAGAGGGCTGGTAAATCTGTTTTCCGGGGTACGGGAGATCAGTGTGTAACATTACCGGTCTCCCGGAGCGAAGAGGCTAGCCATTATATAGGGAACAAGGGTGCCATTTGGGACAAAGCCTAGAAGAACGGATGCGTGGGAATAAGGGAAGAGGAGAGACGGCCGAGCACAGACATTGGACGCCACCATTTAGGATCTGCTGTTTTAAGTCCGAGGAGAGAAGATTGAGAGGAGGGGGGAAAAAAGATAAGATGCTGGAGATGAAAGACAAAACAGAGAATCTGCACTCCTTTTATTTTGTCTTCCATGGAACAGAGGGAGGAGAGTTCTATTCTCCTTCAACTGAAGGAGAGGACTAGAGGGAACATTCTATTCTCCTTCAACTGAAGGAGAGGACTAGTGGGAACATTCTATTCTCCTTCAACTGAAGGAGAGGACTAGTGGGAACAGTCTATTCTCCTTCAACTGAAGGAGAGGACTAGAGGGAACATTCTATTCTCCTTCAACTGAAGGAGAGGACTACAGGGAACATTCTATTCTCCTTCAACTGAAGGAGAGGACTAGAGGGAACATTCTATTCTCCTTCAACTGAAGGAGAGGACTAGAGGGAACATTATATTCTCCTTCAACTGAAGGAGAGGACTACAGGGAACATTCTATTCTCCTTCAACTGAAGGAGAGGACTAGAGGGAACATTCTATTCTCCTTCAACTGAAGGAGAGAACTAGAGGGAACATTATATTCTCCTTCAACTGAAGGAGAGGACTACAGGGAACATATATTCTCCTTCAACTGAAGGAGAGGACTACAGGGAACATTATATTCTCCTTCAACTGAAGGAGAGGACTAGAGGGAACATTCTATTCTCCTTCAAACTGAAGGAGATGACTACAGGGAACATTCTATTCTCCTTCAACTGAAAGAGAGGACTACAGGGAACATTCTATTCTCCTTCAACTGAAGGAAAGGACTAGAGGGAACATTATATTCTCCTTCAACTGAAGGAGAGGACTAGAGGGAACATTATATTCTCCTTCAACTGAAGGAGAGGACTAGAGGGAACATTCTATTCTCCTTCAACTGAAGGAGAGGACTAGTGGGAACATTGTATTAATGTAGTTTCAACTGAATTTAACACTCAGAAGCAGGTCAACATGCTATATGGATAAACATGGACACCGAGAATCCAAACGTCTGAGTGCCATCATGAACCAGTTCTTCTATAAATCGTGGACAAAAACGCCCTGTGGGTGTGGGTGTGTTTGCCTACGCGCCTGCACTTGTGTGTGTGTTCACAGTCACCTCTACAGCCAACGACCCAGCACAGCAAAACAAAATGGAGGCTGGTGGCACCTTAATTGGAGAGAACGGGCTTGCGGTAATGACTGGAGCGGAAGGAGTGGAATGGTACCAAAGACATTGGTTTCCAGGTGTTTGATGCCGTTCCATTTGCTCCGTTCCGGCCATTATTATGAGCCGTCCTCCCCCCTCACCAGCCTCCACTGCTCCTTATCATTATCTGCCTGCTTCCTGCTCTCACATTGTACCCTATTCCCTATGTAGTGCACTACTTTTATGGGACAGCTGTATGCGACTGGTCAGACGTAGTATCCTCACTCTGATCTCAACTGACTGCCTTTGAACAACAACAAAAAATATATATTTATTTATTTTATTCCTATTTTACTGTCACTTCTGCCTTCTACGCTGTCTGCATCCACCCAGGGTTTGAGGTGAGGGGCTTGAGTTAAAAGCAGCGCCCCCCTTCTCTCTCCAACCTCCTGTCGTGGTTCTATGGAGGTCTGAGGTGGTCCAGGGGCACAGGCTGCGATTCAAGCCCCTGGGTTGGCTTTCACGGACGGCCTCCTCATTATGGATCTATGTCTCCAAGAACCTACTGCACACTGAAAACATAGGTTTGCCAGTTGACCAAGGACATCCAGCCGAGAGAGAGCGAGAGACACAAAGGGAGTGAGAGATGGTAGTATTTTATTCTACTAAATGACAAGAACCTTCCAGAATGAATCTAGACCAGAAAACAGATGACCTGGTTTTGATTGTGTAGCCCTTGCTCTCACACACACTTTCCTGACTGAGCCTTCACCTGATTTTGGTTACTTTTCGTAACGTTATGTTCACATGCAGCCTCTGTCTCTTTCTGAGCGCGTAGAGTGCCAAGAGAAACACACACACACACACACGTGCATTCCCACGAGATCACAACACGACCGAGCACACTGGTCGCCACGTGCGTGTACAGCCAACTGCTATGGAACAACGTTCTGTAGACGTTGGCTACATTTTGTCGCTGTAAAGTCATCGCTAAGCTGTTGGAATGTCTTTGTGTTGCGGCACGAATGTTTACAGGCTGATAATGATCGTTATATTATTACTACAATAAAGCCAATCTTGAATCACACCCTATTCTCTACAGGTGTAGGATCTTAATTTGATCACGCTATGGCAGGAGAACTTTCCTGCAATGCAGGAAATTTAAAACTTGTAGTGTATTTAAGGTTTAAAAAGGCTTCTGAATACTTTTTTTCAGACTTTTCCCTTACAAAAAATATAAACCCCTACAAAAATGTCCCTTCATTAGAATCCACATAACAATTAACATTTCCTATTGCTGCAGGATTATTTTCCTGCTGTAGGAAACTGGCTCAAATTAAGATCCTACACATCTGTATTCCTCATCTAGGGCCAAAAGTAGTGGACTACATAGGGAATAGGGTATTATTTAAGACCTAGCCTTTGTAAGGTCTATGACAGTGTATCTAGTAACACTCTCCATTCATTGTAACAGTCCAGTGCTGTCCACATTACTATTTGTCTACACATGAGGTGTCTCAGTTCTGAGGGGAGAATGGATGAAACATAGGTGTCTCCGTTCTGAGGGGAGAATGGATGAAACATAGGTGTCTCAGTCCTGAGGGGAGAATGGATGAAACATGAGGTGTCTCCGTTCTGAGGGGAGAATGGATGAAACATAGGTGTCTCAGTTCTGAGGGGAGAATGGATGAAACATAGGTGTCTCAGTCCTGAGGGAAGAATGGATGAAACATAGGTGTCTCAGTCCTGAGGGAAGAATGGATGAAACATAGGTGTCTCAGTTCTGAGGGGAGAATGAGGGGCCAGAGTTAGCCTAAAGAGTTTGGCCAACTTGGTTTAAGATTTTCAAGCTTTTAACAGGCACCATGTCAGACCCCAAAAACCTCCAAAACAAAAACTGTCCTCCTGATATTTCAACCTGTTATTATACTGCTCTGCTTTAAATAGGATACTATTAATGATTGTACTGTTATTACTACTACTGGTCAGTACCATCACGGTATACAGCGGACAGACAGACAGTCTGGATTATCATCTGTATTTTAAAATCACAGATTATTTTTGACCTGGTTGGTTTCCACTAATCTCCGAACCAAGAACCAAATCTTGTGTGTGCTGGCCAGCTAGTCGGTTGGGGTAAATGTCTGTCACGACTCACGAGACATCCGGTTACTAAGTGACATAAAATGGCTGACATCACTGGAATCTCAGATGAAAATCGCCAGCAGCAGCTTTTCCTATGGAATGAATGGATGAGCCAAAACTGCAACACAGTGTTTAGTTTACTAGCCACTGGTATCAACACAGCTTTATATTCACGCAAACTAAAGGAAAGGTCTTCTATATGTTTCTGATAATTAATGTAATTGAATGAATATGCTACAATACCTCTGCTGGTAATGACGACGGTGTTGGTGGTACTGATGGTGAACGTTACCAATAATAAAGTCAACCTGCTTGATATACCAGGATATAAATGCTTTACCTTGTGGTGATTCACACATCCTGCTGGCTTCAGTGTGTGTGTGTGTGTGTGTGTGTGCTACAACTTTGTTATTTTCTTGTGGCTCAACGAACAAAATATATTTAAGTATTTTTTGTATATCCTACTCTATAAATGTTTTTATTTTTAGCCCATGGTCCATAATACAGGAAGGCAAGCAAATGTTTTCTTCGCTCTACCTCTTTCTCGCTGTCCTCTCCTCTCTATATATGCAGGACAGGATAGGGTTTAGATTGTACTATAGATTAAATTTGCCAACAGGGGCTGCTGCACAGTGTGTTGCTTTTTCTGATAGTAAACGTTAGCTGAAGACCTGCCGTTTTTCAGATGTACAAATTCAACATGTTCTATGATATTGTTCACATCATGACATCCTTCGATGTTGATACCTGAAGTTAAGGTTAGGGTTTACATGCTGACTACATCAGGGTCACGTGCATGTTGATTTTCTCCATCCACACCAAACGCGATCATGACATGCTGGTTGAAATATCAAAAATAACTCTGAACCAACTATATTAATTTGGAAACAGGTCAAAACACATGAAACATTCGTGGACATTTAGCTAGCTAGTTTACTGTTGCTAGCTAATTACTCCTGCGAAATGCACAGTGGGTTGTTATTTTACCTGAAATGTACAAAGTCCTTTTTTTTGCTGGATCTCTGTAGAATATCGACCCATTTTGAGTCACACAAAATCGTTTGTTCTCTACTTCCGACAACTAATCCACAGATAAAATGGGAAACCTAGTTAGTTTCTAGTAATCTCGTCTAGTTCAGTCTTCTTCTTCTGTGGATTTTATATGGTTTGGCAACCAACTTTTTAAAGTGCATTACTGGAACCAACTGGACTGGAGTGTGGACCTTGTTCATCTTTCAATCACTGATGTGGATATATGCTCCTAAAAACCAGTGAGGAGATAGGAGAGGCACAACCTGCAGCGTGTCAAACTTTTAAAAAAAGAACCAAGTTCTATTTTAGTGGCTGGCTACACAGACGCTCGTTGACGCGCACAAGCAGTTTGGATGAAATTATGGAATAACATGTATGTGTACATTTATTTTGCAACACGTCCGGTTTGGTCAGCATGTTTGGGAGGGACGTCCCAAGGATCCATTTATTTTGCAACACGGCCGGTTTGGTCAGCATGTTAGGGAGGGACGTCCCAAGGATCCATTTATTTTGCAACACGGCCGGTTTGGTCAGCATGTTTGGGAGGGACGTCCCAAGGATCCATTTATTTTGCAACACGGCCGGTTTGGTCAGCATGTTTGGGAGGGACGTCCCAAGGATCCATTTATTTTGCAACACGGCCGGTTTGGTCAGCATGTTAGGGAGGGACGTCCCAAGGATCCATTTATTTTGCAACACGGCCGGTTTGGTCAGCATGTTAGGGAGGGACGTCCCAAGGATCCATTTATTTTGCAACACGGCCGGTTTGGTCAGCATGTTTGGGAGGGACGTCCCAAGGCTCCCGCAGAGCACTAACCATTTGTTTTTTGCACGATGCCATTCTGGAAATCGTAGAAGATAGTACGGCGCACTGATATGAGAAACATGTCGCTAGACCAATTACTGTGACTAGCTACTCAAAAGTTGGTAGAGCACGGTGCTTGTAACGCCAAGGTAGTGGGTTCGATCCCCGGGACCACCCATACACAAAAATGTATGCACGCATGACTGTAAGTCGCTTTGGATAAAAGCGTCTGCTAAATGGCATATTATTATTATTATTATATAGGTTCTCAAACATACCTGGAGTAACAACCACCTGATGTATTGTGTGTGTAGACCTACTATCTAGTGTGTTAGTACATGTATATTTGCATGAATACAGGCTCTATTTCTTTCAACTGGCAGGTGTATGTAGACAATGTGCGGTGATTAACTGTCGTTGAGCCGTTAGAAGAAAGCGCGTCTGGGTCCACTGTGACCTGGCGACTAAACGAGCTAGCAGCTTCCAGAACCAGACCCGGAAAGTTATATACTTGCTAAAGTTAAGTTATTCAGGCCTTATAACATACCTGTGTGTTATAGCTACTGCTGTCGAAAAAGCCATAATTAGTTATGCTATGGCCATGCATCTCCCTTCAGTGTGTGTGAGTTGCTAGCTTTAACTTGTTAGCTACCATCTGTCATTACCACCACTTTATTCCGTGCTGCTGTAATGTAAAGTGCAACCTCTATTTTGGAGCTGGTTAGTTTGTCTGCTTTCAACTTTGTCTTCTAATATACTAGTCTGGGAAAACATGATTGTTTTATTTGTTGGAAAAGATGGAGAACCCCGCAGTGTCGAAAAAGAGTCAATCCAAAACGGAGGCTTAAATGTAAATCTCAGTTTTGGATTTGTTCCTCCTTTTCGACAGTGTGCGGGTCTCCATCTCTTCCAGTATTCTCATTTTAATACATACGCACTTGGACCAGACACTATTTAGGTATAAAGGGCATTGCGTTCATCCACCTCTGGCCTGCTGGCTCCCCTACCTCTGCGGAAGCACAGTTCCCGCTCAGCCCAGTCAAAACTGTTCGCTGCTCTGGCACCCCAATGGTGGAACAAGCTCCCTCACGACGCCAGGATAGGGGAGTCACTGACCACCTTCCGGAGACATTTGAAACCCCACCTCTTTAAGGAATACCTGGAATAGGATAAAGATTTAGGATCCGTTTAGTTTCTACTAGCCTAGGAAAGACTATTATGAGGGAGGGAAGGGAGGGGGGGAAACGACACCAATCACAGCCCCAGCAAGGTCCTACTACTCTACATAAACCCCAGCCTGCCCTGCTGCTCGGTAGAAGGCAACTGTTAAAGCTTTTAGATAGTACCTCAGAGAGCGCTGTGTGTATAGAGGTGTGTTGACTGTGTGTTTGAAGCATATGAGTCTTATCAGGGTGCTTCCAGAGAATAACCGTCAATGAGACTGCTAATCTAGAGTGGTCCTATAAATGATGTCTGTGAAGGATATATGTTTGTGCTCGCTTCGGCAGCACATATACTAAAATTGGAACGATACAGAGAAGATTAGCATGGCCCCTGCGCAAGGATGACACGCAAATTCGTGAAGCGTTCCTTATTTTATCCCTCTGGCCCTAAAACTTTGTTTACTGTATTCACTGTGGTGGAGAAAGCAGGCACTCCTGTGGATGTTCGCTACCCTCTAGTGGTCATGTTGGGTAAGTGCAATAGGACGGCTGGACAAAACCCAAATCAAGTCAGACAATAGCGGTGTTCGAGTACCCATACTAACATACTGTATACTACATACTTAATGAGTATATACTACATGCTATAAGTTCATTTTAGTATACTGTAAACAAACAGTATCGTTTCAGTTGAGCGTACTAGCTTCGCCTGTCTACCGGAAGTTGATGCTGTTGCTATGCAACCTCTTGCTAGCTTGTTAGCGTAACAAATTACTAGCTAGACATTTTACGAGTTCGGGTGTGTTCGTAAATTCAATCTGGAGCGCCAGCTGAGCGCTCGTAAATCCAGCGCGTTGTCAGATTGTCCGTTCGTAAATTCAGAGCGTTCAGAGCGCACACTGGCACTGGACGCTCTGGCCGAGGAGTAGGGTTGATCCGAGCGTTCAACGACAGTCAAGCATCCAAGCTAGTTAGTTAGATAGCAGATAGTTAATATACTGCCTGGCAAGTTCAATGTATTAGTAGCCAACTAATGTTAAGTAACTAGCTAACATACCGGTACATACTGCTGTAAGGATAGCGTAGCTAACAAATTGTCAGCCAACATAACGTTTAAAGTAACTTATTTGAAAAGTCATTATTTATTACATTGCTTAACATTTGTCATAATTAGTTAAAGCAATTAATTTGTATCTGCTCTCGTCGGACTTCGGCTGCATATTTTCTTCAAATCTGAAAACGTTGTGAAGCCACGCACATTTTCTGAAGAATTGCATTATGGGGCCTAAAAATACGGAAATAGTGTCCACTGCATGTATACTTCGTATTTTGGCGAATTTAGTACGACCTTCGGGAACTTTTGGCATACTAACTATATCCATACTATGACCAATAAGCATGCTATATACTCAATTCCCGTTTGCTATTGTGTCCCAATCGACAAGGATGCTGGCTTTTGATGTCAAAATTGGCGTGTCTCAATCCCAATGAAACTTAAAATGTTGCCTTCTAAGGTGCCTTCATTTGGTTGATTTTGAAGGCTGCATCGATGTATCCTTCGCTGGGGAGGTTATCCCATAACACCTTGCGACAAAGCAAATAAAATAAAATCTTCTGAATAAATTGCGGACAGAAGTCCCCGCTTGGGAGAAAATGTTCCAGAGGAATAGGGAATAACTTTGTCAAATGCAAGTTTATTTATTGAGACAATTGAGACAGAGAAGAATGCGCTCCAGAAGGCGCAAAGGAACCTGTGCCAGGTCACAGGAACGCCTGGAGAGAGGGGCAGTGAGAAAAGGGTGAGGAACATTTAGTGTACTCAACTGTACTACTACTACTACTACTACTAAGACACAGTGTTACTGATAACAATTGACATATTTCACGTTTTTCACACAGGTGCAACAATCGGATGTCCTCTTAGGAGAGAGAGACCCTTCACCAGACCCGGGACAGCATGACTGCAGAGAGGGAGGATTCAGGCCCCTTCCACGCCACCGCTGCCAGCCCCATCAACACCTACCAGCTTCCAGAGGACAGAACAGGGCAGGCTACACAGTGTGGCAGAGCAGCCACTAATCAACCCACTGCCAGCCGGTCTGCTTACCATCTCCCTCCCTATTTTTCCCCAGTCTCCCAAGACCTGGACCTGCACTCCTCTGCCCCCCTCCTGCTGGTGGACCCAAGGTCTCCAGGACCACCGAATGGAGAAGGACGGGAAGAGGCTGGAGTCTGGAAATAAAGTCAGGGCGCACAAAAGCCCTATGTTCTAAATGTGACAAGCACAAAACTTGTGAATTTGGACACAGTGTGTATGGAACTGTGTGATTCTCTGCTGCTAACTGTGGAGGAGTGGCTGGCACTGATGAGGTCCCAGCATGGTGTTAGCCAGAGCCAGTAAACACTGACTGACTGAGTGGTGTGTACATTGTGTTCGTCATTTTAAAAATATTTTACAAGAAATAACTTTTTTGTGTATCGGCTAATTCTTTATTTTGGTTATCACAGCTACATAGGCTGGATAAGGCAGCTCAACACCTTGCCTGGGACAAGAATGGGTGCTGTCCAACACCTATGTTTGGAAAAAGGATCAGCAGAGGAGGGAGGCCCAAAAGGCCTAGCTGGAGTGACAGAATAAAAATGCAGCCGAGGGAAAGAGAGGAGAGAGAGGGAAAGAGAGGAGGGGGGGGAAGAGAGGAGAGAGAGAGGGGGGAAAAAGAGGGAGAGGGGGGAAGAGAGGAGAGAGAGAGAGGGAAAGAGAGGAGTGGGGGGAAGAGAGGAAAGAGAGGGAAAGAGAGGAGTGGGGGGAAGAGAGGAGAGAGCACAGTGGTGTGCTGGAAAATACAAGGACCTCCACACCTGAAATGTAGCCGTCCATGGCGGCCTCCGGTTCTGAACAGGCGGTTCCCCGAAGGCGAGTTCTTATATGTAAAAAGGTCAATTTATTTTGTTATTCCACAATTTCAATACAACTTAAGTTAATCAAAAGAAACGCGTTAGTTCAAATAACATGAAACAATCTTTTTTTAATATAGCAATATATTGTGTGGTGTGTTCAATAAGAAACTAATGCCTGTTTGTCCCTCTGTAGACAAGAACCTGAAGCCAAGCTCCATCCAGAAGCAATGAGTGGGGGCCGGAGGACAGCTAAGGAGCGCCCGCCCACAAGCAAACCCCACTAACGCTAGAGTTGCTGCTGCTTCCACCCTTGTAAAAGGCCTCCCTTTGACCAGGTCCACAGAGATTTGAGGAGGAGAATTGCAAAGGCTGGTCATGGACCTTTGAGGAAGCGGAGGTTACATGTTGCTTTCCCCTGCAGGATATGTAGCAAGCATAAAATACAATAATTTGCCCACAGCCAGTACAGGGGACAGTCCCTCTGTGAGGCAGCAGAAAAACTGATGTGGAGTGTCTGGATGAGAAGAGAGGGCCTGGGCCTCTGCCAGGAAGGAGTTGGAGGGACGTAAATAGTCAGGGGTGTAACTTTCACTGGGGATGTCCCCCCCCACATTCTGAAATGGCATTTTTGTCCCGCCCAGTTTTATCATTGGAATGTGATACCCATGGGGCGGCGCACAATTGGCCCAGCGTCGTCCAGGGTTGGGGAGGGAATGGCCAGCAGGGATGTAGCTCAGTTGGTAGAGCATGGCATTTGCAACGCCAGGGTTGTGGGTTCGAAAACCCACAGGGGGCCAGTATGAAAAATAAAAAAATTATGTATACACTCACTAACTGTAAGTCGCTCTGGATAAGAGCGTCTGCTAAAATGACTAAAATGTGATACAAAAGGAGGCAAAGGTGTGCTTTAGGACCATGCGGACGCCTCCGAGCAGTCGGGTAGGCTGTTTGGAGTGTGTAATATGTTTGAGAAATTGAATAGTTATGTTTAATATGTTTGAAAATGTAAATAGTTCAATTAAGTATTTGTTTTATCTGTTTTCTTGGTTGCATAAATAAAGTAGAACTTGAGAGCCTAAAACTATGACGTGTCTAATAGCTCATTAGTTATTCAGTTTTTCAATTTTGGGAGGGCATGGCTACTTAACATATACCTGTAGCCACACCTACTCTGTTACAAGTTTCTTAAAGGGCTAGTGTGCCTATTTAAGATGTTTTTTACATGAATATTACAGAATTAATTAAATATCTTAAATTTTTTACATAAAGTTGATTTGAATCATCTTTGGGGGCCCTGTAATATCTGGTAAGGAGCTCCACAGGCCCTGTGGAGCCCCCAGGAGCCAACCTAGAAGTTCGTCATGGGTCCTCTTTTTTTTTTTGTTGAGCGCATTCTTCTCTGTCTCAATTGTCTCAATTAACTGAAATGACTGAAATGACTGTCGGCCAATCCGATATCTAGCCAGTCTCAATTATCGAAAATTCGATAATGTTCTACATTCATCATTATATATACACTATTATCACTAATAGTATGTAGTATACAGTATGTTAGGATGGGTACTCGAACACCGCTATTGTCTGACTTAAATTGGGTTTTGTCCAGCCGTCCTATTGCACTTACCCAACATGACCACTAGAGTGTAGCGAACATCCACAGGAGTGCCTGCTTTCTCCACCACAGTGGATACAGTAAACAAAGTTTTAGGTCTAAAAAAGCCAAAATAACCCCCGGGGGAAAGGAAACTATCCCCAGGGGGTCAAAATAAGGAACGCTTCACGAATTTGCGTGTCATCCTTGCGCAGGGGCCATGCTAATCTTCTCTGTATCGTTCCAATTTTAGTATATGTGCTGCCGAAGCGAGCACAAATTGTCACTCTGCCCAGACATTACTTATAGGACCAGTCTAGATTAGCAGTCTCATTGACGGTTATTCTCTGGAAGCACCCTGGATAAGACTCATATGCTTCAAACACACAGTCAACACACCTCTATACACACAGCGCTCTTTGAGGTACTATCTAAAAGCTTTAACAGTTGCCTTCTACCGAGCAGCAGGGCATGCTGGGGTTTATGTAGAGTAGTAGGACCGTGCTGGGGCTGTGATTGGTGTCGTTTTCCCCCCTCCCCCTCCCTCCCTTATAACATAGGCTAGTAGAAACTAAACGGATCCTAAATCTCTATCTAGTAAAAGCTTCTACCCAGAGCTGAGAGGACTCAGTCTTAGTGTGTGCTTTGAACCCTTTCACATTTGTAAAGCAGCAGAAACTCTTACCAACAAGGAGAGGGGAAAATAAACAAAGACATTTGTGCTGAACACTCACAAGTAGCCAGCCGGTCCCCTTTCACGTCCGCTGGTGCAGTGCTGCTTTTGTCCTCTAGATGGAGCTCCATCCACAGCAAATAAGACTTGGGCGCGCAGAGAGCTGATAAGTGCTGTTCCACCGAACCTACGAAACACCTTGCCCGAAAGTCAACATCTGTGGACAACAGGATAGAAATGTTATGCAGTTCTCACGTTTGGCATCAACACATTTCTGCAATTTAGAACAAATGACAAGCCCTGTTCAAATACTGCAACAGAAGTGATAGGCCGTCTGCGCTCTTTAAATGTGCTTTATACCTAAATAGTGTCTGTTCCAAGTGCGTATGTATCAAAATGAGAATACTGGAAGAGATGGAGACCCGCACACTGTCGAAAAGGAGGAACAAATCCAAAACTGAGATTTACATTTAAGCCTCCGTTTTGGATTGACTCTTTTTCGACACTGCGGGGTTCTCCATCTTTTCCAACAAATAAAACAATCATGTTTCCCCAGACTAGTATATTAGAAGACAAAGTTGAAAGCAGACAAACTAACCAGCTCCAAAATAGACATTACAGCAGCACGGAATAAAGTGGTGGTAATGACAGATGGTAGCTAACAAGTTAAAGCTAGCAACTCACACACACTGAAGGGAGATGCATGGCCATAGCATAACTAATTATGGCTTTTTCGACAGCAGTAGCTATAACACACAGGTATTTGTTTATTTTTTGTAATTTAGCAGACGCTCTTATCCAGAGCGATTTACAGTTAGTGAGTGCATACATTTTTTTTTTCTTCATACTGGCCCCCCCGTGGGAATCGAACCCACTACCAACTGAGCTACAGCCCAGGTATGTTATAAGGCCTGAATAACTTACCTTTTGCAAGTATATAACTTTCTGGGTCTGGTTCTGGAAGCTGCTAGCTCGTTTAGTCGCCAGGTCACAGTGGACCCAGACGCGCTTTCTTCTAACGGCTCAACGACAATTAATCACCGCACATCGTCTACATACACCTGACGGTTGAAAGAAATAGAGCCTGTATTCATGCGAATATACATGTACTAACACACTAGATAGTAGGTCTACACACACAATACATCAGGTGGTTGTTACTCCAGATATGTTTGAGAACCGATATATGTGGTTTGAAGAAAGTTTTGAGTAGCTAGTCACAGTAATTGGTCTAGCGACATGTTTCTCATATCAGTGCGCCCATACTTTCCAGTGGCAACGTGCAAAAACAACGGTATAGTGCTATCTGGGATCCTTGGGATGTCCCTACCCTAAACCCTAACCTTAACCTCAGACATCAACATTGAAGAATCATTCTTAAAATATTAATGTCAACCAATTTTCAACATAGATTACAAATATTGTAGAATATGTTGAATTTGTAAAATTCAACATATTCTAGCACCCATTTTGTGTAAAAGTCTTAGATTTGTAGCTCAGTTGGTAGAGCATGACGTTTGCAACAATATGGGTTGTGGGTTCGATTCCCACGGGGGGCCAGTATGAAAAAAAAATATCTAAGAAATAAAATGTATGCACTCACTAACTGTAAGTCACTCTGGATATGAGCGTCTGCTAAATGACTAAAATGTGAATTTAGAATCCTGCTAAATTTTATTAGATTTACAAGGACATTTTATTGATCTGCCAGTATTTTTAATTGAGCGATTCGGGTAAACTATGTTTACTTTCATGTGTCCTACCAATTATTATTGGATTATTAATCATGGCAACCAATTGTTAGTATAAAAACAGAATGGTTATTTCTCCGTTTTCAGTTGGCTTTTGTGGAGACCAGACCATTTTTTCCTTTGCAGCGATATTTGTAAGTTTTTGACCAAATGTAAGTCAGAACAAATACTTATTTCACTTTCATAATATTCCTGTTGCTATTGTTATATGTAAATACAAGTCATTTGTATGTAGAGGGGCAACTTTCTTCACCAGTTCTCCTACCATTTATTACTATTATGGGATTAGTCTAGTTGCTGTTGTAATGTTAATTCCCCTGAGAGGAATTATGGTGTTATTTTTCTATCATTGTAAATTGTGTATAAAGATTGCTGACAACATTATTTAATGTAATAATGTTTATTGGATTTACATTGTAGTAATTTTCTCTTTCTTTTGTCCTGTTGTCCTCTGTACACAGACCACATGTATACTCTGGTTCATCATTAAAACTCCTAGACTGGGCTTCTGTGTCTGTTATCACTCTATGACCAGAGTGCAGTCCGGTGTCCGTCTCCTCATTAGAGAGTACTAGGCTTTATATTTGTTTGTGTGTTATCCCTCTGATATTTTTTATTTGGTGAGTTAAGCACACACAATAATATTCCAAGTCATTGGGATGACCAAAATCATATAAACATCTTCAAAAGGAAACAGCTGTGTATGTATGTGTGTGTGTGTGTGTGTGTGTGTGTGTGTGTGTGTGTGTGTGTGTGTGTGTGTGTGTGTGTGTGTGTGTGTGTGTGTGTGTGTGTGTGTGTGTGTGTGTGTGTGTGTGTGTGTGTGTGTGTGTGTGTGTGTGTGTGTGTGTGTGTGTGTGTGTGTGTGTGTGGTGGTGACTATCAAGAGTACAGTGATGGGCCTGAACATCATGTTCTGACCGGACAGCACTATAGAGGACAGAACCAAACCGACCAGTTATAAGTATATAGAGCAGGACTGCCCAACCCTGTTCCTGGAGAGCTACCGTCCTGTAGGTTTTTGCTCCAACCCTAATCTAGCACACCTGATTCTAATAATTAGCAGGTTGATAAGATGAGAACTTGGGGTTGGAGCGAAAACCTACAGGAGGGTAGCTCTCCAGGAACAGGGTTGGAGTTAAAACCTACAGGAGGGTAGCTCTCCAGGAACAGGGTTGGAGGTAAAACCTACAGGAGGGTAGCTCTCCAGGAACAGGGTTGGAGTTAAAACCTACAGGAGGGTAGCTCTCCAGGAACAGGGTTGGAGTTAAAACCTACAGGAGGGTAGCTCTCCAGGAACAGGGTTGGAGTTAAAACCTACAGGAGGGTAGCTCTCCAGGAACAGGGTTGGGCAACCATGATATAGAGGGTGAGGGCATTCACAGCCGACGGGTGAGGGCATACCAGCCAACCGTTTTTACATGGTCCTTCTAGATGGATTTAGTGACCAACAGTTTTTTACATGTTCCATAATTTCTCCGGATTTAGCGACCAAATAATGTTTTACATCGGTCCTCGGGACCCCAAGGGGTGCACGTTTAGGTTTTGGCCCTAGAACTAAAGCTGATTCAAATAATCAACTAATCATCAAGCTTTGATCATTTGAATCAGCTGTGTAGTGTTAGGGCAAAAACCAAAATGTGCCCCTCTTGTGGCAGGATCAAGCGGCCGCCTAGGGTAGCAGATTGACTAGGGCAAGCATTTCTGGAGCTAAATTGACCAACAACAACACATAAAACCTCACATAATTCTGCCCCAAAAAACAATGACAATTTATCTTAACCAGTGGCATATGTGCTTTTTAGGTGAGAGCTTAAATCTGCCCTTTGATAAGCAGTGCCCACTTTGTCTAAAGCAGGGGCGCAAAATATTTTGCTTGTCCATTCCCAGCACATCTCCAGGGTGCTGTTGGAGAAACGCATCTCTGGAGTGCTCCACCAACATTCCGTCAAAAAAAAAGATCTAACATAAATCATGTTGCAGATGTAGGATTTGGTAGAAAGAGTATGTGGCCTTTTCTGTAGTCTACAGGCTGGAGATAAAATGTATGACGATGTAATGAGACGGACACTTTTTACATCCTGCAGGTTTCTCCGATCAAATAGCCTAACCTAAATGGCGCCCAATCCAATATAAAATGAGCTGTCATGTAAACAAACATATCCTAAAAACAGGACAGGTCAAAGTAAAATTGACAATATGGAATGGACAATCACAACTGTTGTCCAGGAGTTTCACCCCACTGTCATGATCAATGGTTTCAAGTTTGTATCCAATTTTTTGACAAGCTGATCACAGTAAAAAATAAAATACTTCTGCATTTCCCGCTGTGTAAACATTGCAAATAGGCTCGCAATAACTCCTGATAAAGTTGGGTAGCTGATATTCAGAGCTTAATTAGCCAAATTGATTACAATTGTCACAAGAAATCAGGACTAATAAAGCCAATGCAATCTTTTTTTGATGCAGTTCCGGACCGGTCTTGATTTCCACATCCACGGACATTGGTTTTTGGTGCGGTCCAAATCTGAACCAATTATAGACGTCTATGTTTGGTTCAGATTTGGTGCACATGTAAACAGTAATAGTTTAAGGGTTATAACTATGCAATATACATATACAGTACCAGTCAAAAGTTTGGACACACCTACTCATTCAAGGATTTTTCTTTATTTTTACTATTTTCTACATTGTAGAATAATAGTGAAGCCATCACAACTATGAAATAACACATATGGAATCATGTATTAACCAAAAAAGTGTTAAACAAATCAAAACATATTTTATATTTGAGATTCTTCACATAGCCACCCCTTGCCTTGATGACAGCTTTGCATACTCTTGGCATTCTCTCAACCAGCTTCACCTGGAATGTTTTTTCAACAGTCGAAGGAGTTCAACACTCTCCAAAGGCATATTCTACAATATTTGTAATCTATGTTGAAAATTGGTTGACATCAATATTTTAAGTATGATTCTTCAATGTTGATGTCTGAGGTTAAGGTTTGGGTTTAGGGTAGGGACATCCCAAGGATCCCAAATAGCACTATACCATGTATTCCTCCTTTTCGACAGTGTGCGCTCCATCTCTTCCAGTATTCTCATTTTGATACATACACACTTGGAACAGACACTATTTAGGTATGAAGGACATTTAAAGAGCGCAGACGGCCTATCACTTCTGTTGCAGTATTTGAACATGGCTTGTCATTTGTTCTAAATTGCAGAAATGTGTTGATGCCAAACGTGAGAACTGCATAACATTTCTATCCGTTGCCACAGATGTTGACTTTCTGGCAAGGTGTTTCGTAGGTTTGGTGGAACAGCACTCATCAGCTCTCTGCGCGCCCAAGTCTTATTTGCTGTGGATGGAGCTCCATCTGGAGGACAAAAGCAGCACTGCACCAGCGGACGTGAAAGGGGACCGGCTTTTTAAAAAATCAAAGATGGCTACTTGTGAGTGTTCAGCACAAATGTCTTTGTTTATTTTCCCCTCTCCTTGTTGGTAAGAGTTTCTGCTGCTTTACAAATGTGAAAAGGTTCAAAGCACACACTAAGCCTGAGTCCTCTCAGCTCTGAGTAAAAGCTTTTACTAGATAGAGATCTAGGATCCGTTTAGTTTCTACCTGCCTAGCAAAGAATGTTATGAGGGAGGGAAGGGAGGGGGGGAAACGACACCAATCACAGCCCCAGCAAGGTCCTACTACTCTACATAAACCCCAGCCTGCCCTGCTGCTCGGTAGAAGGCAACTGTTAAAGCTTTTAGATAGTACCTCAGAGAGCGCTGTGTGTATAGAGGTGTGTTGACTGTGTGTTTGAAGCATATGAGTCTTATCAGGGTGCTTCCAGAGAATAACCGTCAATGAGACTGCTAATCTAGACTGGTCCTATAAGTAATGTCTGTGAAGAGTGTTTGTTTGTGCTCGCTTCGGCAGCACATATACTAAAATTGGAACGATACAGAGAAGATTAGCATGGCCCCTGCGCAAGGATGACACGCAAATTCGTGAAGCGTTCCTTATTTTGCTCCTTGTTTCCCTTCCCCCCCGGGGGTAATTTTGCCTTTTTTTAGACCTAAAACTTTGTTTACTGTATTCACTGTGTGGTGGATGTTCGCTACCCTCTAGTGGTCATGTTGGGTAAGTGCACAAGACGGCTGGACAAAACCCAAATCAAGTCAGACAATAGCGGTGTTCGAGTACCCAAACTATCATACTGTATACTACATACTTAATGAGTATATACTACATACTATAAGTTCATTTTAGTATACTGTAAACGAACGGTTTCGTTTCAGTTGAGCGTACTAGCGCTTCGCCTGTCTACCGGAAGTTGATGCTGTTGCTATGCAACCTCTTGCTAGCTTGTTAGCATAACAAATGACTAGCTAGACGTTTTACGATTTCGGATGTGTTCGTAAATTCAATCTGGAGTGCCAGCTGAGCGCTCGTAAATCCAGCGCGTTGTCAGATTGTCCGTTCGTAAATTCAGAGCGTACACTGGCACTGGACGCTCTGGCCGAGGAGTAGGGTTGATCCGAGCGTTCAACGGCAGTCAATCACCCAAGCTAACTGGATAACGTTGGCTAGCTACTTCCAGACACAAATGAGAGAAGACCTCACTCTGACCATTTTACTCGCCCTAGCAGAGCTGGTTAGGCTGTTTTCATGTTATCCAGAGCGTTGGGGACTGTAACTGTGCTGCTGGCAACAATTTCATTACGCATTTTTTTGCTGACGTTTACTGACACCGGCCATATTCAACGGGTGTTGAGTGTTCGTAAATTCATCAGTTATTCTGCGCGAAAAGTGCTCTGAAATCGGACTAGATAGCCAGAATTAACAATGTCCATTGAAACGCACAACGACTATACCACTTAGCTAAGAATGATGTGAATAATCAAGTCAATAAACGTTGGGTAGTTAGTTAGATAGCAGATAGTTAATCTACTGCCTGGCAAGTTCGATGTATTAGTAGCCAACTAACGTTAGGTAACTAGCTAACATACCGTTACATACTGCTGTAAGGATAGCGTAGCTAACAAATTGTCAGCCAACATAACGTTTAAAGTAACTTATTTGAAAAGTGTCAAGTTGCGTCAATTCAAATCTGGTATAGGAACAAAAAGAGGTCAATACATGTCTTCTAAAATAGACTAGTATTTTAATTAATGCAAACACTTGAATGGTAAATATGATGTTCGTATATACGGGCCCACTGAAACACCACGCAGGGCAGTCAGAGAACTAACTTTTTCAACCCAAGGTTCTTCTTTAATACTCTGACAGAGATAGTTCCTGCTCCAGGCTGGGCCTGTCAGAGTAGAGGCTGGGTGTGGTTTAAACTTACCCAACCTATCGATGGCGCACAGGCTGGTCCCAGCCCCTTGGCGCTTCACTGTTGCCAGGTGTTAGTTGTTTCTGTTGCAGTACACATGTCCTTGAGCGGTTTAACAAAGAGGCAGTGTGTGTGTGTGTGTGTGTGAGTCACAAGTCTATCTCAGCCTACCCCCTAACGGTTCCTCACATTAATCACAGCTTGTTATGTTAAACAATCTATATCAGTACAGCACAAACCTATTATGTTTAATCATTAATGTATTCTTTTTAAGCTAGGCATCACATCTAATTATAAGAAAATAGATCCCAACAAAAGTCATTACTTTATTACATTGCTTAACATTTGTCATGTTAAAGCAATGAATTTGTATCTGCTCTCGTCGGACTTCGGCTGCATATTTTCCTCCTATTTTCTGAAGAATTGCATTATGGGCCCTAAAAGTACGGAAATAGTGTCCACTGCATGTATACTTCGTATTTTGGCGAATTTTATTCGACCTTCGGGAACTTTTGGCATACTAACTATATCCATACCTTGACCAATAAGCATACTATATACTCAATTTACGTCATAAATAGTACGGTTAGGATGAGAATTCGAACACAGCTATTGTGTCCCAATCGACAAGGATGACAGCATTTCATGGCAAGATGTCAAAATTGGCGTGTCTCAATCCCAATGTAACTTAACATGCTGCCTTCTAAGGTGCCTTCATTTGGTTGATTTTGAAGGCTGCATCGATGTATCCTTCGCTGGGGAGGTTATCCCATAACACCTTGCGACAAAGCAAATAAAATAAAATCTTCTGAATAAATTGCGGACAAATTGGGAGAAAATGTTCCAGAGGAATAGGGAATAACTTTGTGAAATGGAAGTTTATTTATTGAGACAATTGAGACAGAGAAGAATGCGCTCCAGAAGGCGCAAAGGAACCTGTGCCAGGTCACAGGAACGCCTGGAGAGAGGGGCAGTGAGAAAAGGGTGAGGGACATTTAGTGTACTCAACTGTACTACTACTACTAAGAAGAAGAATAAAAACAACAACTACTATTCATTTTAATTGTGAAAATAATAAAATACACGAAAGTGTCATGGCCGCCTTTTGTTTTTCTCTCTCTCCGTGTCGTCCTGCTTATCAACTGTTAAGAGATGAACAACTAAACTAACTAATCGTAAAGTCAGCAATTTGTCAATTGTGATGAACCAGACAGTTTGTAATTTTTTAAAATCATGAATTGGTGAACTTGCGAGCCAGTTAATGACAATTGTAGAAAACAATTTTTGGAGGGGTTTTTTTTAGACTAAAGATGGCAACTGATGCGTTCATTAAAAAAAAAAAAGTTGTTTTAGCAGACGCTCTTATCCAGAGCAATTACGGTTAAGTGCCTTACTCAAGGGCACATCGACAGATTTTTCACCTAATCAGCTCGGGGATTAGAACCAGCAACCTTTCAGTTACTGGCACTACGCTCTTAACCACTAAGCTACCTTTGGCATCAACTCAACTCGCTATGTTTGGAGGAGGACGAATGATGCCTATGACCCCAAGAACACCATCCCCACCGTCAAACATGGAGGTGGAAACATTATGCTTTGGGGGAGTTTTTCTGCTAAGGGGACAGGACAACTTCACCGCATCAAAGGGATGATGGACTGGGCCATGTACCGTCAAATCTTGGGTGAGAACCTCCTTCCCTCAGCCAGGGCATTGAAAATGGGTCGTGGATGGGTATTCCAGCATGAAAATGACCCAAAACACACGGCCAAGGCAACAAAGGAGTGGCTCAAGAAGAAGCACATTAAGGTCCTGGAGTGGCCTAGCCAGTCTCCAGACCTTAATCCCATAGAAAATCTGTGGAGGGAGCTGAAGGTTCGAGTTGCCAAACGTCAGCCTCGAAACCTTAATGACTTGGAGAAGATCTGCAAAGAGGAGTGGGACAAAATCCCTCCAGAGATGTGTGCAAACCTGGTGGCCAACTACAAGAAACGTCTGACCTCTGATTTTGCCACCAAGTACTAAGTCATGTCTTGCAGAGGGGTCAAATACTTATTTCCCTCATTAAAATGCAAATCAATTTATAACGGGCGGCAGGTAGCTTAGTGGTTAAGAGCGTTGTGCCAGTAACCGAAAGGTCGCTGGTTCTAATCCCCGAGCCGACTAGGTGGAAAATCTGTCGATGTGCCCTTAAGTAAGCACTTAACCCTAATTGCTCATGTAAGTCGCTCTGGATAAGAGCGTCTGCTAAATGAATGAAATGTAAATAACATTTTTGACATGCGTTTTTCTGGATTTTTTTGTTGTTATTCTGTCTCTCACTGTTCAAATATACCTACCATTAAAATTATAGACTGATCATTTCTTTGTCAGTGGGCAAACGTACAAAATCAGCAGGGGATCAAATACTTTTTTCCCTCACTGTAACAACTAGCTCAGAGAGTTTATGGTATAAGCTATTTTCACTTTAAGTGGACCTAAATGGTGCAGATCTCGGTTCCTTATAGCTTACGTTCAATGCTCCTACGTTATTGACTCATCCTACAGTTTATACTTTTATATTATCTTTGTTGTTATGTCTTTGCCTGTAGTTTCTCTTAACGCTACGGGGTTATGAAACAATGTGAAGCGCAAGGCCTTATTGTTATTTGTTAAACAACTTCAAACAGATTTTTTTGTTTTTTTCAAGTCGCACTCAATTTCTGCTGATTCCAACTTCTGGAAGTCACAGTGGGGCAATGATATTTGGCTTTCCCATGGCTCTGAATGCTCCGCTGGGGTCATTACAATGAAAAAGACCTTTGGTGGTAATATTCTACACTCGGACTGTGACCCCTTTGGTCACTTTATCTCTCTTGTGATCAGTTACAATGACATTACGCTCATTACAGTAAACCTCTACGGGTACAACACCAAACAGGAGCATGATGAGTTGCTTGAATCTGTAGAGAAACCTATACTTCATTGGTTATCTACATTTCCCAATTCGTTATTATCGATAGGTGGGGACTTTAACATTACTATAGATAATTCAACTGATAGATTGCCCCCAGGTAGGCCAACAAATCAGAATTTGGGTCGAATACTTTTTATGGAAAAGTTTGATCTTACTGATATATGGAGAGAGGGGTTTGTGGCCGACAGATCGTTCACTTGGAGTAACAAAACATGTTCCAGACATTCCAGAATAGATTTTTGGCTTATATCGAAATGTATTGATAGTGAGTGTGTTACTACAAATATTTGTACTACTCCCCTCACAGACCATAGGGCCATTTACATTGATGTCAAAATATTTACCCCTGATACTAACCTTGGTAGAGCATCCTACTGGAAGCTTAAATAGCTTCTTATTGAATAATGACATAGTTACGTTTGAGATTAAAGGTCTGCTCTCACACTGTTGGGAAAGGGGCTTGTGAAGAAAAATAGCAAGAACTGGGAGCTCTTTTAAATTTGAGGTGGCCAAATACCTTAGAAAATCTGGTAGTAATCTTGCTATGACCAGAAGAGCTGAGGAGGAAAAGGGTGATCATTAAGATGACTTCCCGTTCTCAGAGGTCCCCAGCCGGCCTCTCGGAGGAGGACAAGATGGAACTGATTGAGTTACTAAATTAACTGGATAATACATACAGATTAAAAGCAGAAGGAGACTTTATTAGATCTAGGAGAAAATGGCTTGAGGAGGGAGAACATCATTCATCCTATTTCTTTAGAGTGGAGAAATGTCACTCTACAAATAACACTATCCATGTGTTATTACAGATGACCAAAAATGAATCTCTAATCTAATCTAATCTAATCTAATCTAATCTCTACTGTAGCAATTTTTATAGGAAATTGTATAGCTCTACGTACTCTCAGGAATCCACAGATATGTTTTTTGACTCACTGAATAAGGTTTACTCTATCGGTGATACAGAATCTAAACAGTGTGTTGAACCCATCATAGTTGAAGAGATTATCGAGTCTTATCAAACATCTAAAGAACAACACATCCCCAGGTATTGATAGAATTAAATTAAGTCCGAATTTTACAAGTTATTTTCTGAACAAGTAGCTCCCTTCCTAACACAGTCTGGCTTTATGAGAGACAGACATATTTCTAACAATATCAGACTAGTATTAGACATACCTGACTACTCAGATTAAAAAAATGGAAAGAATATGGCACCACAACAAACCTGCCAAGAGGGGCCGCCCACCAAAACTCACGGACCAGGCAAGGAGGGCATTAATCAGAGAGGCAACAAAGAGACCAAAGATAACCCTGAAGGAGCTGCAAAGCTCCACAGCGGATATTGGAGTATCTGTCCATAGGGCCACTTTAAGCCATACACTCCACAGAGCTGGGCTTTACGGAAGAGTGGCCAGAAAAAAGCCATTGCTTAAAGAAAAAAATAAGCAAACACGTTTGGTGTTCGCCAAAAGGCATGTGGGAGACTCCCCAAACATATGGAAGAAGGTACTCTGGTCGGATGAGACTAAAATTCTACTTTTTGGGCATCAAGGAAAACGCTATGTCTGGCGCAAACCCAACACCTCTCATCACCCCAAGAACACCATCCTCACAGTGAAGCATGGTGGTGGCAGCATCATGCTGTGGGGATGTTTTTCATCGGCAGGGACTGGGAAACTGGTCAGAATTGAAGGAATGATGGATGGCGCTAAATACAGGGAAATTATTGAGGGAAACCTGTTTCAGTCTTCCAGAGATTTGAGACTGGGACGGAGGTTCACCTTCCAGCAGAACAATGACCCTAAGCATACTGCTAAAGCAACACTCGAGTGGTTTAAGGGGAAACATTTAAATGTCTTGGAATGGCCTAGTCAAAGCCCAGACCTCAATCCAATTGAGAATATGTGGTATGACTTAAAGGGGGGGGGGGGGTTGAATAGTTATGCATGCTCAATAATATAATACAATATGCCATTTAGCAGACGCTTTTATCCAAAGCGACTTACAGTCATGCGTGCATACATTATTTTTTTTATGTGTATGGGTGGTCCCGGGGAACAAACCCACTACCTTGGCGTTACAAGCACCGTGCTCTACCAGCTGAGCTACAGAGGACCACAAAGTTTTCTGTTTTTTTTCTCTTATTTCTTGTTTGTTTCACAATAAAAAGTATTTTGCATCTTCAAAGTGGTAGGCATGTTGTGTAAATCTATTTTTTTATTTTTTTATAATCCATTTTAATTCCAAGTTGTAAGGCAACAAAATAGAAAAAAATGCCAAGGGGGGGGTGAATACTTTCGCAAGCCACTGTATCTATACATTTACATTTTAGTCATTTAGCAGACGCTCTTACCCAGAGCGACTTACAGTTAGTGAGTGCATACATTTTCATACCGGCCCCTCGTGGGAAACGAACCCACAACCCTGGCGTTGCAAGCGCCATGCTCTACCCACTGAGCCACAGGGGACGACACCTCCACTATTGGAATGGTTTTATTGATAATATCTGTTGGAAAAAAAGTTTGTATGTTGCCACACACATACCTACTTATTAAAAAAAATGAAGGAAGTTTATTTTTACATTATTCATAAATATTATCCTAACAACCACTATATGAAGAAGTGGAGAAAAAAAATACATACATTCAAATTGTACCTTTTGTAATGACCACCCAGAAACGGTGTTGCATCTTTTTTGGCATTGTATTCATGCAAGGAATATGTGCCAAGACATCAGTATATTTATAATTGAACATTTATGATGATTTTACACTACTATGGAGAGATGTACTGTTTGACCCTGTTATGGAGAGATGTACTGTTTGACCCTGTTATGGAGAGATGTACTGTTCGACCCTGTTATGGAAAGATGTACTGTTCGACCCTGTAATGGAGAGATGTACTGTTTGACCCTGTAATGGAGAGATGTACTGTTTGACCCTGCTATGGAGAGATGTACTGTTTGACCCTACTATGGAGAGATGTACTGTTTGACCCTACTATGGAGAGATGTACTGTTCGACCCTGTTATGGAGAGATGTACTGTTCGACCCTGTTATGGAGAGATGTACTGTTTGACCCTACTATGGAGAGATGTACTGTTTGACCCTACTATGGAGAGATGTACTGTTTGACCCTACTATGGAGAGATGTACTGCTTGTATTCTTTACCTACGATAAAAATAATTTGAAACAATTTTTTTGTTATTAATTTCATTATTCTTTTGGCCAAATTTCATATTCACAAATGTAAATTTACAAACATAACCCCACATTTTCTTACCTTACAAAAATAAATGTAACTATATTTAAAGACAATTAAATACTCAACTAACAAACAAGCTGTTAGATATAAATGTAAGGTCCTGTGTAATGTGAAAGCCAATTGTCCTTTGTATTTTATTTATATATACTTGTGTTCCCCCATGTACTTTTTGTATTGATTTCTTGTTAATAATAATAATTAATAAAAATGTATACAAAAATATACATATACACTACCGGTCAAACGTTTTAGAACACCTACTCATTCAAAGGTTTTTCTTTATTTTTACTATTTTCTACATTGTAGAATAATAGTGAAGACATCAAAACTATGAAATAACACATATGGAATCATGTAGTAACCAAAAAAGTGTTAAACAAATCAAAATATATTTTATATTTGAGATTCTTCAAATAGCCATGCTTTGCCTTGATGACAGCTTTGCACACTCTTGGCATTCTCTCAAACAGCTTCACCTGGAATGCTTTTCCAACAGTCTTGAAGGAGTTCCCACATATGCTGAGCACTTGTTGGCTGCTTTTCCTTCACTCTGCGGTCCGACTCATCCCAAACCATCTCAATTTGGTTGAGGTCGGGGTATTGTGGAGGCCAGGTCATCTGATGCAGCACTCCATCACTCCTTCTTGGTAAAATAGCCCTTACACAGCCTGGAGGTGTGTTGGGTCATTGTCCTGTTGAAAAACAAATGATAGTCCCACTAAGCTCAAACCAGATGGGATGGCGAATCGCTGCAGAATGCTGTGGCAGCCATGCTGGTTAAGTGTGCCTTCAATTCTAAATAAATCTCTTTAGACAGTGTCACCAACAAAGCACCCCCACACCATAACACCTAGCACCCCCACACCATAACACCTCCTCCTCTATGCTTTACGGTGGGAAATACACATGCGGAGATCATCCGTTCACCCACACTGCGTCTCACAAAGACACGGCGGTTGGAACCAAAAATCTCAAATTTGGACATATTTCCACAAGTCCAATGTCCATTGCTCGTATTTCTTGGCCCAAACAAGTCTCTTCTTCTTATTGGTGTGCTTTAGTAGGGGTTTCTTTGCAGCAATTCGACCATGAAGGCCTGATTCACACAGTCTCCTCTGAACAGTTGATGTTGAGATGTGTCTGTTACTTGAACTCTGTGAAGCATTTATTTGGGCTGCAATTTCTGAGGCTGGTAACTCTAATGAACCTATCCTCTGCAGCAGAGGTAACTCTGGGTCTTCCATTCCTGTGGCGGTCCTCATGAGAGCCAGTTTCATCATAGTGCTTGATGGTTTTTGCGACTGCACTTGAAGAAACTTTCAATGTTCTGTATTGACTGACCTTCATGTCTTAAAGTAATGATGGACTGTTGTTTCTCTTTGCTTATTTGAGCTGTTCTTGCCATAAAATGGACTTGGTCTTTTACCAAATAGGGCTATCTTCTGTATATCCCCCCTACCTTTTCACAACACAACTGATTGGCTCAAATGCATTAAGAAGGAAAGGAACTCCACAAATTAACTTTTAAGAAGGCACACCTGTTAATTGAAATGCATTCCAGGTGACTACCTCATGAAGCTGGTTGAGAGAATGCCAAGAGAGTGCAAAGCTGTCATCAAGGCAAAGGGTGGCTATTTGAAGAATCTCAAATATAAAATATATTTTGATTTGTTTAACACTTTTTGGTTACTACATGATTCCATATGTGTTATTTCATAGTTTTGATGTCTTCACTATTATTCTACAATGTAGAAAATAGTAAAAAATAAAGAAAAACCCTTGAATGAGTAGGTGTTCTAAAACTTTTGACCGGTAGTGTGTATATATATAAAATAAAAATAAAGTGAAACAATAAAAAAGAATAACTCTGTGTGATGTAAACTATGATCACAGATAGAACATCTTTGCTATGATCCAATGCGGGGAAAGTGTCTTTTTTTTTTTTACATTTGAGTTGGGGCCGGGGCTAAAGTCAAAGGGCGAATATGATTGGACCACAGGTCAAACGTGCTACGGTGGTTGGATCAAGGTAATCGAGACAATCGCGCATCCCCATTGGTGGCTTTTAGTGGCTTTTAGCTAATCGAGACAAGCTAGACATCTGATTGGCTGACAGTATTGTCAGTCATTTCAATAGACAAGACTTAATGTAGACCATCGACAGAGAAGGATGTGCTCCAAAAGCGAAAAAAAGAAGTCAGACATCTGTGTCCCAAGGAAAGCCAGCATGTCAAGGCAAGATGTCAAAACTGGCGAGTCCCAGTCCCAGTTCAACTTAAAATGCTGCGTTTTACGGTGCCTTCATTTGGTTCATTTTTAAGGTAGCATCGATGTATGTTTCACCGGGGAGGCTATCTGATAACACCTTACGACGTAGCGAAAAATCAACAAAGAATAAACCCTTCTGAATTAATGGCAGACAGAAGTCCCAGCTTGGATAAATTTTTTTACAGAGGAATAAGGAATAACTTTGTGAAATGTAAAATCAACTTATTTCTGGTTGTTTATCGAAGTTAACTGGCTAAGAGACAATTAATGCTTGATTCGAAAATGTGGTCGGAGACTCCGTATGGAGGGTGTGAGGCACGCAGAGGCCAAATTGAGCTCTGTACCGCATCACTGATCGCCTCCCAAATTTTGTAACAATGCGGAGAGCTCCATATAGCTCCGCATTGACATGGTTGTTTGACGGTAGGTGGGGGCGGGAGGTCCTGTATAAACACAAACTCACTTCCTTCCCAACTTCTTTACACAACAGCTCTGCGCTGCTCGGCGAAGCGCAAGAAGTACGAATGCCCTGATTTCTACAGAGGCCGCATCGCTGTAAATGGCCGTGCAGCACCTTCAACTCATTGATCCTGCTTTGTAGTATTACCCCTCTGGACTAAACAACACGATAGAATTGCAGACGGGTGTGTTAATACATTTGTGACTATTAAAACGTGAGCAATGGGGACAGCTCCTTTCTCTTGAGGGTCTAGATGGGATACGGCTTATGTCGAATTGATGTCAGAAGTTGAAAATGTTTGCATTTTAGCTAACCACGACCTAATTTTATTACATTATTTTTTTATTTTTTTAATACTGGCCCCGCATGGGAATCGAACCCACAACCCTGGCGTTGCTCTACCAACTGAGCTACATCCCTTATACTTCTAACGTGCTACGCTAATTCTCCTAACCTGCTGCATAAGTTATAACCTGCTATGAAAAATTAAAATTCGGACATACGCTCTTTAGCCCCTGAGGACCAGAACAGGACTCATTCCTTTCTTCATTAGATGTGAGATTCAACTGGTTTCTTGTGTTTTACATTATCCCCCTATTAAGCTCTATTCGTTTCCCTGCCCTATACCATGTCTCTGTGTGTGAGTTTGGCAGATTGAGATTTAGTGTACAATCAAATTGTTTTTATTGTCACATAGGTGCAGTGAAATGCGTTGTTTTACAGGGTCAGCCGTAGTAGTACGGCAATCCCTGGAGCAAATTAGGCTTAAGTGCCTTGCTCAAAGGCACAAAGACAGATTTTTCACCTTCTCGGCTCGGGTATTCGAACCCGCAACCTTTTGATTACAGACGCAACGCTCTAACTGCTAGGCTTCCTGCCAAAAAGGCACCAAATTAATCCAAATGTAGAATGTTACTGTAGAGGAACGTTTGGTACCGCATTTGGTACTGAGCACGCCCTCGTTCTCATCGACGGGGCTGTAGCGGAACAGGTTGAGAGCTTCAAGTTCCTTGGTGTCCACATCACCAACAAATCTATCATGGTCCAAACACACCTAGAAAGTCGTGAAGAGGGCACAACAAAGCCTATTCCCCCTCAGGAGACTGAAAAGATTTGGCATGGGTCCTCAGATCCTCAAAAGGTTATACAGCTGCACCATCAAGAGCATCCTGACTGGTTGCATCACCGCCTGGTATGGCAACTGGTCGGCCTCCGACCGCAAGGCACTACAGAGGGTAGTGCGTACGGCCCAGTACATCACTGGGGCCAAGCTTCCTGCCATCCAGGACCTCTATAACAGGCGGTGTCAGAGGAAGGCCCTAAAAATTGTCAAAGACTCCAGTCACCCAAGTCATGGACTGTTCTCTCTGCTACCGCACGGCAGGCGGTACCGGAGCGCCAAGTCTAGGTCCAAAAGGCTTCTTAACAGCTTCTACCCCCAAGCCATAAGACTCCTGATCAGCTAATCATGGCTACCCAGACTATTTGTAGAGTGAGTGGCATGAGGTGTGGCCTTCTGTCTGTCTGTGAATTGGCTAGATGTGATATGTAAATCACAGATCGTCTCACAGCATGAGCAGGTAAGGCTCCATAGCTCAGTGGTTAGAGCACTGGTCTTGTAAACCAGGGGTCGCGAGTTCAATTCTCGCTGGAGCCTTGACTAAAGGCCCACACGTTTTGATCCAGGTCACAAGCCTGGCTTGTGTTCAATTCTGCTCTCCATAAGATCCTGTATACCTTGTGAAGAATAACCGTGGTGTCTTCAGCCAGCACTGAAATGAAATATCTGTTTAGCTGTTTTTATTCATATGTTACCAATGACCATTATCATTGCAAACTCTCATAAAAACACCCAGAAGAACATCTATAGTTATAATAAACAATTTTAAGAGAGTTACTGGGTTTGATCATGGCACAAGCTGGCTTTTCAATTGGTGACTGTCCAAGATCCGTTAGGATACTCAAAGAATAATTTGCTGTAAACAATGAACATCTGTTTGTTTTTCTCTATCTGACCATCATTGAAGCTGATAACCGAAGACATCAGTAATACATGCACATTTGTTTTGGGCACGCTCCAAAGCTGAATCCTCATTGGTGAATTCACATCCGTAGGATTACAACAAAAATAATTTGGCTGAGAAGTGAACATGTTTTCGACACAGGGCGTTGATAGACATGGCAGAAATAGCAGCACAGTTTGGCCACGCTGCCAAGAGACTCTCTTTATATACGAAAAAAAAAGGCGCTGGGATGAAAAGTGGCTTTAAGACAGGTAAATCTTTCGTCTTCTTCTTTCTCCTCTCTCTCTCCATCTTCTTTTTTTTCTCTCTCTCTCTCTCTTCTACTCTCTCTCTCTTTCCTCTATATCTCCTCTTCATCCCCCCCTCTCTTTCTGGTTCTCTCTCTCCTTCTCTCTCAACTCTCTCTCCTCCCCTCTCTTTTTCTGGTTCTCTCTCGCTCATTCTCTCTCAAACTCTCTCTCCCACCCTCTCTTTTTTTCTGGTTCTCCCCTCCCCCCTCTCTCTGATGTCACTATACTATTCTGGTCGATTTGGACATGATCTCTATTGAAGTCAATCTGTCAGTCAGCGCGTGACTTCTTCGATGAGTAGTCGAGTGTTCGAGGAGAGTGTCAATTAGTTAGTAGACAAACAGAAGAGTATCCTCCCCTTCTCAATAGCCTATTTCAGCTGAGGAAGGAAGCATGAGAGATAATAAAAATAATATAAGAGAGTGTTATAATGAGTGTTCTACCCGAGTCCCCGTTTTTGAATCAGCTGTTGTATTGTCGGAGGAGAAAAGCATGCACCTGTTTAAAAACAATATGCTACTTATCCTTTTATCTAGAAAATGTATAGCACAACTGGCTAAATATATTTTTACAACTTTTTTTGTGTTGTGACTGGAGCCCTCTAGCTGTAAAATGAAGCAACAGCAGAGGGCCTAATTTGCAGTAAGGCTAATAACCTGGATCTTGATTGGACCTGTTCATTTACTTATATCGTGTCTCCTAGAGATTTAAATGGTTAGAAGAGGAGCTTACTGCTCTCTATCTCTCTCTCTCTCTCTCTCTCTCTCTCTCTCTCTCTCTCTCTCTCTCTCTCTCTGTCTCTCAATCTCTCTCTCTCTCTCTCTCTCTCTCTAATCTTGTGGGATTAACGTGCGGTCGAGCATCAGGCATGTTCAAGGGAGAGAAGGAAGACACTGGCGACGGAAGAGAAGGAAGAGAGACAGATCGTTGAAGGAGAGAGAGACGGTGTTGAGTTGAACCTCAGAAAACACGGTGAATAACAGGAGAATAAAACGAGCTGAGGATCTACCTACCTGAACAAGGTGCTCCATATTGAAAAGGCACCTGTCATCTTCGGTAAGCTTTAATGTCGTCAAATATTGCAGACAAGTCTTGTTAACTGCAATGGCAATGGAACTAATTAACGAATACAAAAGGCCCATAGTGTGAATCCTGCAATTGACTTGACTTTTAAAATTACTTTTATTTGAGATGTCTTTGTTGTTTTTGTACATTTGACTTGCGTGTGAAAGCCACAAAAAAAAACACAGGAGGGAGGGAGGGAGGGAGGGAGGGAGGGAGAGAGGGAGGGAGAGAGGGAGGGAGAGAGGGAGGGAGGGAGGGAGAGAGGGAGGGAGGGAGGGAGGGAGAGAGGGAGAGAGGGAGGGAGGGAGGGAGGGAGAGAGGGAGAGAGGGAGGGAGGGAGGGAGGGAGAGAGGGAGGGAGGGAGGGAGGGAGGGAGGGAGAGAGGGAGGGAGGGAGGGAGGGAGGGAGGGAGGGAGGGAGGGAGAGAGGGAGGGAGGGAGAGAGGGAGAGAGGGAGAGAGGGAGGGAGGGAGGGAGGGAGGGAGGGAGGGAGGGAGGGAGGGAGGGAGGGAGGGAGGGAGAGAGGGAGAGAGGGAGGGAGGGAGGGAGGGAGAGAGGGAGAGAGAGAGGGAGGGAGGGAGGGAGGGAGGGAGGGAGAGAGAGAGAGAGAGAGAGAGGGGATGAAGGGCTAGGATAGATAAGCCAGGAGTAAGCCTCTTTCAGGCCACTTCTAGCCTCATGGATCACTCAGTCAGTTCTATCTGAAGTGTTTAATATTCTGTGTTTGACTGATGCGCTCCCCTGCCTATATCATCTATGGTCACCTAGCTACTGATATCTATAGACCAGAGTTGGTCCAATGCGGTTTCTGCATTATGATTTATTTACATGACACTACACCATTCTATGGCAGCCATGTTAGTGCCCCGTTAACAAATAATGCTATGTAACTGAATGTCTAGAATTAGAACAATATTCAACATTCTAAAAGTTGTCCCAACTCTATAAACACATGACTCTGCTATGGTTAGTTTTACTGTTTGTAGAGTCCAGACGGTGATCTTGTTTGCACGCAGGTTATAGGGCGTGACCTGGCTGTCTGCGTCTCTGTCTGCGTCAAGATACTCACAAGCAAGCACACACACACACACACATACTGCCGATTCCATGCTGTGAGCCCTAGATAGGTGTCATCCCTCAGCTGTCACATATTTGTTTGTGTTTAAAGAGCTTTAAATGTGGGGCTGATCAGGCCTGCCTTAGTTGTTATGCCAGGGGCATGGTGGTGAGAGCCAGTAAGCTTCAGATGCCGGGCTAAGCTCTGGACCTGTGGGGTCCAGGGCCCAGATTCACAAAACCTTCTTAAGAAGAAATGTCTTAACTGCCATTTTTTCCCCTTAACTATAGATTTATGAAGAAAGTTAAGCAAAGTTGCTATTCTTCAAAAAGTTATTGGAAATGTTCTTACTTTATTTCTTATGTTTCTCCTTAAGCAAAAAGTTAAGAAGAAATTCGATTTTTGAAAATAAAGTTGTTGGATTTCTTCTTGGAAATGTTCTTAATTCCAAGATAGCTACAGTGGGGGAAAAAAGTATTTAGTCAGCCACCAATTGTGCAAGTTCTCCCACTTAAAAAGATGAGAGAGGCCTGTAATTTTCATCATAGGTACACGTCAACTATGACAGACAAATTTAGAAAAAAAAATCCAGAAAATCACATTGTAGGATTTTTAATGAATTTATTTGCAAATGATGGTGGAAAATAAGTATTTGGTCACCTACAAACAAGCAAGATTTCTGGCTCTCACAGACCTGTAACTTCTTCTTTAAGAGGCTCCTCTGTCCTCCACTCGTTACCTGTATTAATGGCACCTGTTTGAACTTGTTATCAGTATAAAAGACACCTGTCCACAACCTCTAACAGTCACACTCCAAACTCCACTATGGCCAAGACCAAAAAACTGTCAAAGGACACCAGAAACAAAATTGTAGACCTGCACCAGGCTGGGAAGACTGAATCTGCAATAGGTAAGCAGCTTGGTTTGAAGAAATCAACTGTGGGAGCAATTATTAGGAAATGGAAGACATACAAGACCACTGATAATCTCCCTCGATCTGGGGCTCCACGCAAGATCTCACCCCATGGGGTCAAAATGATCACAAGAACGGTGAGCAAAAATCCCAGAACCACACGGGGGGACCTAGTGAATGACCTGCAGAGAGCTGGGACCAAAGTAACAAAGCCTACCATCAGTAACACACTACGCCGCCAGGGACTCAAATCCTGCAGTGCAAGACGTGTCCCCCTGCTTAAGCCAGTACATGTCCAGGCCCATCTGAAGTTTGCTAGAGTGCATTTGGATGATCCAGAAGAGGATTGGGAGAATGTCATATGGTCAGATGAAACCAAAATATTACTTTTTGGTAAAAAATCAACTCGTCGTGTTTGGAGGACAAAGAATGCTGAGTTGCATCCAAAGAACACCATACCTACTGTGAAGCATGGGGGTGGAAAGATCATGCTTTGGGGCTGTTTTTCTGCAAAGGGACCAGCACGACTGATCCGTGTAAAGGAAAGAATGAATGGGGCCATGTATCGTGAGATTTTGAGTGAAAACCTCCTTCCATCAGCAAGGGCATTGAAGATGAAACGTGGCTGGGTCTTTCAGCATGACAATGATCCCAAACACACCGCCCGGGCAACGAAGGAGTGGCTTCGTAAGAAGCATTTCAAGGTCCTGGAGTGGCCTAGCCAGTCTCCAGATCTCAACCCCATAGAAAATCTTTGGAGGGAGTTGAAAGTCTGTGTTGCCCAGCGACAGCCCCAAAACATCACTGCTCTAGAGGAGATCTGCATGGAGGAATGGGCCAAAATACCAGCAACAGTGTGTGAAAACCTTGTGAAGATTTACAGAAAACGTTTGACCTGTGTCATTGCCAACAAAGGGTATATAGCAAAGTATTGAGAAACTTTTGTTATTGACCAAATACTTATTTTCCACCATAATTTGCAAATTAATTAATTAAAAATCCTACAATGTGATTTTCTGGAATTTCTGTCTGTCATAGTTGACGTGTACCTATGATGAAAATTACAGGCCTCTCTCATCTTTTTAAGTGGGAGAACTTGCACAATTGGTGGCTGACTAAATACTTTTTTTCCCCACTGTAGATTCTTATGTTGAACTCAGGGCATTGAGAAAATAAGCCAATGAAAGCAATTGATCATGTTTAATTCACTCACAAACTTAATCTGAAAGTTTCAGTATTGATTATTTTAAACCCAATAACATATTTTAGAACAGTAATCTCGGTAAGAAATATGCTAACGTGATTGCCATTGCTAGCTACAGAGCTAGCTAGATCGGTTGCCTGGCAGCAATCATCTTAAGTGCATAGATAGTTAAGAAGTTTGTAAGAAGATATTTGAGAGTTTGTAGGAAAATTATGAAATCTTAAGATGTTTTTGAGGAATTGCACTTAGGAACTATCTTAAGAAGCTTCTTAAGTTTTTGCATAAGAAGTGTTTTGTGAATCTGTGTGGTGTGTGTGTGTCCAGTGTGTGTGTGTGTCTAAATGCCTCACCTCCTTCCCTCTCTCCACATATATAGACCAACCATCACCATCGTCATCACCATGTCAAAGGACCAGTCTCTAAATGCCTCCCCTCCATCCTTCCCTCTCTCATCCCTCCATCTTTCTCTCTTCAGATCATGTCTAAGGACCAGTGTGAATCCGTAGCGGTGAGCGTCGAGTCCCTTTTAACCGACGCAGTTAAGATGCAGTCCCAGTGTCGGGAGCGTAGTGAGCAGCTAGCTATGGCCGCCGCGGCACTGAGGGAGGAGTCGGCGTGCTTGAGAGAACAGGTGAGGTGTTGATTGATTTGTGGATGGATGGAAGGATAGATATTTAGATAGGTAGACAGATTTACAAACTGATCGACTGACTGATAGATGATTGGTTGGTTTGTTTATTGATTGATTGATTGATTTAACAGTGTCAAGCCACCCAGCTGGATATGGCCCGGATGAGAAGACAGCTAGAAGAACTGCTGGATACCAAGGCTCAGATGGAGGCCAGTGATAGAATGCACCGCAAACTCAGCAAGACACTCTAAATGAAAGAGAAGGAAGGGGGGAGAGAAAGGAAAGGGTGGACCGGGATGGAGGGCGAGGAAAGGGAGAGAGAGAAGGAGAGAGAGAAGAGAAGAACAGCTGGATACCAAGGCTGCGATGGAGGCCCGGGGTGAACACACACACTTCTGATATGGAAATAAGACTTTGCAGTTAAATAAATAATTATTTTAACAACATACACTGTCTCCTGTTCTCTAACCCTAACCCTATTTATCTCCCATCATGGTACACTACATGACCAAAAGTATGTGGACAACATCTCATTCCAAAATCATGGGCATTAATATGGAGTTGGTCCCCCCCTTCGCTGCTATAACAGCCCCCACTCTTCTGGGAAGGCTTTCCACTAGATGTTGGAACATTGCTGCGGGGACTTGCTTCCATTCAGCCACAAGAGCCATTAGTGATGTCGGGCACTGATGTTGGGCGATTAGGCCTGGCTAGCAGTCTGTGTTCGAATTCATCCCAAAGGTGTTCGATGGGGTTAGGTCAGCGCTCTGTGCAGGCCAGTCAAGTTCTTCCACAGCGACCTCGACAAACCATTTATGTATGGACCTCGCTTTGTGCACGGGGGCATTGTCATGCTGAAACAGAAAAGGGCCTTCCCCAAACTGTTGCCACAAAGTTGGAAGCACAAAATCGTAGCGTTAAGATTTCCCTTCACTGGAACTAAGGGGCCTAGCCCGAACCATGACCTGCTTTATGAGGTGCTACAAACCCATGGCAGGATTAAACAGATGGGTATTCAGATAAGATTTACTTGGGTCCCAGCCCATGTGGTAGTGGAGGGGAACGAGGCAGTAGATGAACAGGCTAAACAAGCACTTAGTAGTGGGGATGTTGAAGTTTCAATGAGCAAGGCAGAGGCAAAAAGACAGATATATACAGTGATGGTGCAGAGATGGCAGGAGCAGTGGAATAGATATAATAAGGGAACTCACGAGTGGCGCAGTGGTCTAAGGCACTGCATCGCAGTGTTAGCTGTGCCACTAGAGATCCTGGTTCGAATCCAGGCTCTGTCGTAGCCGGCCGCGACCGGGAGACCCATGGGGCGGCGCACAATTGGCCCAGCGTCATCCAGGGTAGGGGAGGGAATGGCCGGCAGGGATGTAGCTCAGTTGGTAGAGCATGGCGTTTTCAACACCAGGGTTGTGGGTTCGATAAAATAATGTATGCACTAACTGTAAGTCGCTCTGGATAAGAGCGTCTGCTAAATGACTAAAAATGTAAAAGGGAAGGCATTTACTTCAAGTACAGAGGAAAGTCAGGGAGGGGAGGAAGGGACAGAAGAGAGGAGGCTATTTTTACAAGATTAAGGGTGGGAGACAGCCAGTTGAATAAGACATTAAATGTGATAGGAAAGCATCCATAAGGAAAGTGTGATTATTGTCAGGAAACAGAGACCGTGGAGCATGTATTGCTACAGGTTGGGCAGTATCAGAGGGAAAGAGAGGGGATGAGATCTAGTATGAGGGAGAAGGGGATACAGGAAATTGGTTTAAAGAGTATATTGAGTAGAACGTCATTAGATATCATCTCAAATATTTTGTTATCTTTTTTAGAGCAACGGAGCTGGCAGGTAGGATTCTCTGGCCCACACTCCAGTACAGTAGGTGGCGGTAATGCGCCATAACGTTGGATGCCAACCGATGATAAACCCCACTGAAGAAGAACATGTTGAGCAATGAAATAAAGTAATTACTTTTCAAATAAGTTACGTTACACGTTATATTGGCTGACAATTTGTTAGCTACGCTATCCTTACGAACAGCATATCATGCTACAGCGGTATGTTAGCTAGTTACCTAACGTTAGTTGGCTACTAATACATCGAACTTGCCAGACAGTAGATTAACTATCTGCTATCTAACTAACTACCCAACGTTTATTGACTCGATTATTCACATCATTCTTAGCTAAGTGGTATAGTCGTTGTGCGTTTCAATGGACATTGTTAATTCTGGCTATCTAGTCCGATTTCAGAGCACTTTTCGCGCAGAATAACTGATGAATTTACGAACGCTCAACACCCGTTGAATATGGCCGGTGTCAGTAAACGTAAACGTTCCTGCCAGCACAGTTACAGTCACCAAAGCTCTGGATAACATGAAAACAGCCTAACCAGCTCTGCTAGGGCGAGTAAAATGGTCAGAGTGAGGTGTTCTCTCATTTGTGTCTGGAAGTAGCTAGCCAACGTTATCCAGTTAGCTTGGGTGATTGACTGCCGTTGAACGCTCGGATCAACCCTACTCCTCGGCCAGAGCGTCCAGTGCCAGTGTGCGCTCTGAATTTACGAACGGACAATCTGACAACGCGCTGGATTTACGAGCGCTCAGCTGGCGCTCCAGATTGAATTTACGAACACACCCGAACTCGTAAAACGTCTAGCTAGTCATTTGTTATGCTAACAAGCTAGCAAGAGGTTGCATAGCAACAGCATCAACTTCCGGTAGACAGGCTTAGCTAGTACGCTCAACTGAAACGATACCGTTCGTTTACAGTATACTAAAATGAATTTATAGTATGTAGTATACAGTATGGGTATTCGAACACAGCCAGAGACATCTGGCTGGCCTACAGTAGTCTAGCGTTGAAAATAAACACTAGGAGGACATCTGGCTGGCCTACAGTAGTCTAGCGTTGAAAAGAAACACTAGGAGGACATCTGGCTGGCCTACAGTAGCCTATCTGTCATTTCGTAGAGATTAGCCAGTTAGTCAAACTGGCATCTCTGGATCCTGTCTTCCATCTGTGCTCTCTCCTTTCTGCTCTGGTTCTATCACGTCTCTCTCCCCCTCCCTCTCTCCCTCCGCAGCTGTCTACACAGTATGGTTCCCAATCTGTCCAGTCAAACTCCTGGTGTGTGTATTAGTGCAGTGCTGGAACAAAAGCCTGCACCCCCTTGAACTCTACAGCAGTACTGTTGCCCAACCCATGCAGTAACATTCTATAGAACGAAAAGGAAAGACTGACACACAAATGCATCTTTATTGGTCGATAACTGTTTTATAAAATTCTGTAAAAAGAGAAACAATAATTCATTCAAATCAAAATACAAATTTTTGCTTTTCAATATTCATAAAATAAAAAAGTACAAATAATTGCAGGCAGAAAGGGAATGCAGTAAGAAAACGGTTGCTTAGTTTCTTAGTAGTCAGGAAGGCATTTTAAAGTGTGTGTTTGCGTAGGACAGTGTGACATTGCTGAATGCTGACTGTGGTGCAGTAGCCTTGGTTTGGGCTGTGGTCCTGAATGGGACACACACACACAGATATTATCTGAGACAATTGATGTTCCTGTCAGCCAGTCACACACTTCTCTACACACACACACACACCTCTCTCCCTAAATACAGAAAGAGAAAATACTGCGGATGGAGGGACCACAGAGAAACGTATAATAACAGCTTTTAGCAAAAGGTAAATGACTTGTTCTCAGTGAAACTGTTTCAAAACAAGGTGAAAGCTACAGTGACACTACATGTTACCATATGTGTAATATCCTTTATTCCAGTGCAGAGAGAGATAGGTAGACCATCTGTGCTTCACTGGGCTGCAGTACTCAAACTGAAGTACACATATACACCGACCCCAGGAACAGTTGTAGAAGTGTGACTGTGTGTGAGAGGACTCTCTCTCTCTCTCTCTCTGTAATGATGTCATGTCATAGTATTGTGTGGACCAGGGAAGAGTTAGGGGATAATTGACTTGGGTCCACTGAGTCTACATTCCTTATGTCAAAGGAGATTACTGATGTTTAGGATAGCATGATGGACGGACAGGATATATGACTTGGGGTAAAGAGTAATAACATAAAAGAATGGGAGTGCTCATTGACGATGGCCAGAGGTATGTGAAAGGAAGGATAACCAAGAGTATAAAAGCTGTGAGATTTGTGTGTGTGGGCAGTTCAAGTGACAAAGAGCAGAGCTATGTCCGTTTGTTAGATGAACACACGGGCGTTCGTGATCCAATAAAAAATTAAATCTCCACAGAATGTCTAAGTAAATTCTTGCATCTTGAACTTCTCAATACCAGAAACTCATCATAACACTCTCTCTCTCTGGAAACACACACTCTCCCTGGAAACACACATACAGGCTAAGGTTCATTCATTCTCTAACAGGTCAGACAGTGAGGAGTATGTGTGTGTGTGTGTGTGTGTCCCCATGTGTGTGTCTGCCTTTGTGTGTGTTTGAGCGCGTGTCTCTGTGGTGTGTGTCTCGCCAACAGATCGTACGGTGAGACGGTTATGAGTCACTGCTGGCCAGGTGTTAGAAAAAAGGTTCTGTCTCAGAGGACGTGGCTATAGTGTCGCCCGCCATCATTCCGAAATCTGACCCGTAACCGCTCTGGATCACCACCAGCATGCCAATCAGAATCCATAAAAATAAGTTCACCCACACCGCCGTCTGTTGAGAGAAGGAGAGGAATGAGGGAGAGAAGAAGAAGTGGAAGGAGGGAGAGAAGAAGAAGGAGGGAGAGAAGAAGAAGAGGACGGAGGGAGGGAGAGAAGAAGAAGAGGAAGGAGGGAGAGAAGAATAGGAGGAAGGAGGGAGAGAAGAATAGGAGGAAGGAGGGAGAGAAGAATAGGAGGAAGGAGGGAGAGAAGAAGAAGAGGAAGGAGGGAGAGAAGAAGAAGAGGAAGTAGGGAGAGAAGAAGAAGGAGAGTATAAGTAAATAATAGTCCCTGTTAATGAGACCTGACGTCCGATAACTTTCTGTTAATACTGACCTCAGCCCTGTATAGTCCAGTGTAGAACTGTCTGTGTGTTAATACTGACCTCAGCCCTGTATAGTCCAGTGTAGAACTGTCTGTGTGTAGAACTGTCTGTGTGTTAATACTGACCTCAGCCCTGTATAGTCCAGTGTAGAACTGTCTGTGTGTTAATACTGACCCCAGCCCTGTATAGTCCAGTGTAGAACTGTCTGTGTGTTAATACTGACCTCAGCCCTGTATAGTCCAGTGTAGAACTGTCTGTGTGTTAATACTGACCTCAGCGTTGTATAGTCCAGTGTAGAACTGTCTGTGTGTTAATACTGACCTCAGCCCTGTATAGTCCAGTGTAGAACTGTCTGTGTGTTAATACTGACCTCAGCCCTGTATAGTCCAGTGTAGAACTGTCTGTGTGTTAATACTGACCTCAGCCCTGTATAGTCCAGTGTAGAACTGTCTGTGTGTTAATACTGACCCCAGCCCTGTATAGTCCAGTGTAGAACTGTCTGTGTTTTAATACTGACCCCAGCCCTTAATAGTCCAGTGTAGAACTGTCTGTGTTTTAATACTGACCCCAGCCCTGTATAGTCCAGTGTAGAACTGTCTGTGTGTTAATACTGACCCCAGCCCTTAATAGTCCAGTGTAGAACTGTCTGTGTTTTAATACTGACCCCAGCCCTGTATAGTCCAGTGTAGAACTGTCTGTGTGTTAATACTGACCCCAGCCCTGTATAGTCCAGTGTAGAACTGTGTTCCAGTGTAAGGACTGATCCAGGTCCTAGACTGAGCCTCTTCACATCTAGATGGATGGAGGGAGGAAATCAGGAATTCATTCATTTTCTATAGGAATGTTTACAAACATCTAGATTTACAAACTACTGGCCACACAATTCAGAAAACATGACATCTAAAGAAAAGAGGAGTCTATATTACCTCATTACTACCTGGTACCCCTGCACATTGACTCAGTACTGCTACCCCTTGTATATAGCCTCATTACTACCTGGTACCCCTGCACATTGACTCAGTACTGCTACCCCTTGTATATAGCCTCATTACTACCTGGTACCCCTGCACATTGACTCAGTACTGGTACTCCTTGTATATAGCCTCATTACTACCTGGTACCCCTGCACATTGACTCAGTACTGCTACTCCTTGTATATAGCCTCATTACTACCTGGTACCCCTGCACATTGACTCAGTACTGCTACTCCTTGTATATAGCCTCATTACTACCTGGTACCCCTGCACATTGACTCAGTACTGGTACTCCTTGTATATAGCCTCATTACTACCTGGTACCGCTGCACATTGACTCAGTACTACTACTCCTTGTATATAGCCTCATTACTACCTGGTACCCCTGCACATTGACTCAGTACTACTACTCCTTGTATATAGCCTCATTACTACCTGGTACCCCTGCACATTGACTCAGTACTGCTACTCCTTGTATATAGCCTCATTACTACCTGGTACCCCTGCACATTGACTCAGTACTGCTACTCCTTGTATATAGCCTCATTACTACCTGGTACCCCTGCACATTGACTCAGTACTGCTACCCCTTGTATATAGCCTCATTACTACCTGGTACCCCTGCACATTGACTCAGTACTGCTACTCCTTGTATATAGCCTCATTACTACCTGGTACCCCTGCACATTGACTCAGTACTGCTACTCCTTGTATATAGCCTCATTACTACCTGGTACCCCTGCACATTGACTCAGTACTGCTACTCCTTGTATATAGCCTCATTACTACCTGGTACCCCTGCACATTGACTCAGTAATGCTACTCCTTGTATATAGCCTCGTTATTGTATTGTGTTACTATTTTCTATTTTTCTTACTTTTTAACTCTGCATTGTTGGGAAAAGGCTTGTATTAAGTTTCATATACTACCTGGTATATAGCCTCATTACTACCTGGTACCCCTGCACATTGACTCAGTACTGCTACTCCTTGTATATAGCCTCATTACTACCTGGTACCCCTGCACATTGACTCAGTACTGCTACTCCTTGTATATAGCCTCATTACTACCTGGTACCCCTGCACATGACTCAGTACTGCTACTCCTTGTATATAGCCTCATTACTACCTGGTACCCCTGCACATTGACTCAGTAATGCTACTCCTTGTATATAGCCTCATTACTACCTGGTACCCCTGCACATTGACTCAGTACTGCTACTCCTTGTATATAGCCTCATTACTACCTGGTACCCCTGCACATTGACTCAGTAATGCTACTCCTTGTATATAGCCTCATTACTGTTTTATTGTGTTATAATACCTGGTACCCCTGCACATTGACTCAGTAATGCTACTCCTTGTATATAGCCTCGTTATTGTATTGTGTTACTATTTTCTATTTTTCTTACTTTTTAACTCTGCATTGTTGGGAAAAGGCTTGTATTAAGTTTCACAGTAAAGTTGAGAAATAACAGATTTGATTTATTTTGGGATTTGACTCTACTCGTATCGGTAGGAGTAATCACACATTTGATATGAAGAAAAGCTACTGCCGAAGTTTAGCTAGATGTGTATCGTACCTGGTGATGTTGGGGACAGTGTGTAGGACAGAGTCACACAGAGAGTCTCTTCCCATCTTCAACACACACCCCGTCACCAGGAGGAAGAAGAGGAACACGCCACACAACACCAGGGTCACGTTCAGCCCCAGACGTGTTCTGGAAACACACACACAGGTTAGATAGACATCGCAAAATGTTGCATTATGCATAGAATGGTTTCAAAATGTAAACATATTGGCATGACACACACACACACACGGTCAGATTCAGTCATATGTCATGAGGTTAAGTTACATTGCTGATCTTACAACGTCTCGGCATGACATGCACCCCCACAGAAAGTCTCATAGGACATACAATAAGTTGTGTCACACCTATCATTGAGTCATGTAAAATAACGTATGTAGACACACACACACACAACCCCGTCCCCCCTCCATACACATACACGCAATCCCCCCTGACACACACAAACCCCCCTCCCCCATACACACTCACCTGTTACAGTCTTGAGTCTGGAAGCATGCACATATCCAGTACAGTGATATAAAGAAACTAAAGACTGCTACACACACTGAGATAGAAAAGACAAAGTAACAGAGAGAGGGGGCGCTGGAGGTCTGGACCAATATGGAGTGCGACGGCAAGTTGTGGTTCACCGTTCCATACAGCATACAGAGACCCCCGAAACTAAACTGGAGAGAGAGCATCAGCGTTTGTCAAGTTCAAGTTTATTAGCAGTCAAAAGTTCAAAACAAACTGAAATCTTTGGGTATAAATGGCCACACACACTGGCCCAACTTTCTCTCTCTGGCCTCTCACTCGTCTGACTCTAATAACGTGCACAGTTTATAATTTGGACACGAAGAGACTGCGGCCAGGTCACATAATAAAAAGACTGTATCAAGCTTGTGGATTTTAGTTCCACATTACTATAGTTCAGTGATGGGCATCTTTAATGGGGGTGGGGGCCACAAAAAAATTTGAAATCATCATTAAAGTTTTAATATGATATCTGAGTGAGACTAACAAAATCAATGGGGGGCCCCCCCTGCCGGTAATTCGACCATGATAATTAGTTTAGATAGCTGGCCGTAAACTAATTTAGCAATCTAAAAAAATTCAGCTGACATGGCTAATTGACTGACATAACAGAAACTGCTGAGGCAACAACCAAATTTCGAAACTGCACCTTGTGAATTCTACTATTCTAACTCTCAACGGTAAGTTGAGTTCCCAAATAAATTCCACTGCCACAGTCAAAATTGCCTACAAAAATGTGCTTTCTAGTCTTAATTTAAAGTTTGGCATAAGGTTAGCAGTGGGGTTAAAGACACATTTCACAGATGCTCTTTCACTGTACATGTCCATTAATGTTATTAACATATAATGTGTAAAAAAAAAAAATCTTGAATTTCCTCACTACACACAAATACGACAGCTTCTGCATCTCAGCAGTAGAAACAGGCCATCTACATTTCCTGGTTGTAAGCATATCAAAAATATCCAGAATGCATAGCGATTTCAGGATGTAGTACACCCCCTGTCGAGGTGGATCCATTTGAGAATGGTTGTCAGCAGGTAGCTAACTGGACCAGCAACTCATTCATAGAAAAATCAGCTTGCGAAGAACCATTTATTTTTGTGTAGACAACAACTGTTAAGTTTAGTCATGGTGTAATGCTCAGTACCTGGATGGGCAAACTACAAGCAAGCACAGGCTGCTGGGGTAACATTTCATTGGTTACCTTACTAAGAAGCTGAGCAGAGGTAACGCACAACGTAGCTAACTTATATAGCGAACTACATTTGTTTATCTAAATCAATATCTAGCTAGCCTTCATAATCCCCTGGCTAGACATTACAAAGCAAAATAAAATGTAAATTAGCCAGTAACACTTCCCGAGTTACACTTACACACAGGTGTTCAGCAAATGCTAGATAGCTAATTAGATCACAGGTGGTCGCGTCTTCCATCCGTTTTCCGGAAACAAGTTCTGTAACAGTTGGCCGTGTGTAAACGCTAACTCTAACCCTATAAAACGGTGTGTAGTAATTTAACCTTTTGTTTTTTTGAAAATGATTTCTCGCAGATATGAAAGATACGTTCCTTATGTTTCCAAAACAGTACTGCAAGCGATGCGTGTTAATGTTTACAGCAAGCGTCGGGGCATTTAACAAAACTCCCCCCCGGTCAGAAGACACTATCGTCCATAGGCGCTAAAGCAGTTCGTTTCTATGAATGGGGTATGCATAAACATTGTCCGTGTTTTTGTCATAGTTGGTGTGTTTATAAGTAGGCTACAACTTCTATTGTAGTTCTCTCTGTATTATGGACGCTTAGTTGATCGTTTATGCAAAGCTTGAAGTCAAATCGGAGAAAAGCTGAGTTATTAGTAAGGAGGGGATGGTGTGGGTGACCTAAGTGGTGTCTGTTGGGGGTGGGTATTGATGTAGTCTAATCACTACAGACTAATCCTGCTGCTGATGATGACGATGACCTTGACACCAGTAGTACAGATCCTGTAGACCAGGGTTCTTCCATTCCGGTCCTGGAGGGCCGAAACACTTCTGTGTTTTTATTTCTACCTGGTAGTTAATTGCACTCACCTGGTGTCCCAGGTCTGAATTAGCCCCTGATTAGAAGGAGAGGATGAAAAACACAGAGGTGTTTCGGCCCTCCAGGACCGGAATTGAAGAACCCTGCTGTAGACCCATTGGATGAAAGCTTTCAGCCTGGAACAAGATCAACATCATCTGAGTCTGAAGAGGAAAAGACCGCACGGGGCTGGCAAGAGCCACAGTGTATAGTCTGAGTCCAAGGTCATGGAGTTCTGCCAGACCAGCTGCAATTGGCCCACAAGCTGAGGTTCACCAGAACGTTCAGGATCCTTCCTGGAACATTCAGCCAACACAACAGTTAGACTGATGCTGTATTATAATATATAATGCCTAGTATGCTCACAACTGGATTGTGGTATAGATATTTCTAGCTGTTGTACATATATATATAATGGTGTTTGATAATGTTTTATATATATATATTTTTTTTTACAAATGTACTGACAAGTGACTCAATGATTCCAGGTGCATCAGAAACCAATAAAGTATTGACTTCAACTTCTGGATCAATTCATTCGGATATTCATGAAATGTATTCGAAGTAACTAGGTACAATCTTACTGCTCAAACAAAGGATGGAGGGATTTGGTTTATCATATAAACTTTAATTTGTTGGCAAGTAAACATGTTTCAATAAAACAGTAGTCTGTCAATATAGCAAACAAGTAGTCCTCTGTAGCTCAATGTAGCTCAATTGGTAGAGCACGGCGCTTGTAACGCCAGGGTAGTGGGTTCGATCCCCGGGACCACCCATATGTAAAAATGTATGCACACATGACTGTAAGTCGCTTTGGATAAAAGCGTCTGCTAAATGGCATATTAAAAGTAGACATGGCTTGTATTCAAGACGTGTACCTATGATGAAAATTACAGGCCTTGCACAATTGGTGGCTGACTAAATACTTTTTTCCCCCACTGTATACTAAACAAAAATATAAACGCAACATGTAAAGTGTTGGTCCCATGTTTCATGAGCTGAAATAAAAGATTGCAGAAATGTTCCATACGCACAAAAAGCTTGTTTCTCTCAAATTTTGTGCACAAATTTGTTTACATCCCTGTTAGTGAGCATTTCTCCTTTGCCAAGACAATCATCCACCTGACAGGTGTGGCATATCAAGAAGCTGATTAAACAGCATGATCATTACACAGGTGCACCTTGTGCTGGGGACAACAAAAGGCCACTCTAAAATGTGCAGTTTTGTCACACAACACAATGCCACAGATGTCTCAAGTTGAGGGAGTGTGCAATTGGCATGCTGACTGCAGGAATGTCCACCAGAGCTTTTGCCAGATAATTGAATGTTCATTTCTCTACCATAAGCCACCTCCAATGTCGTTTTAGAGAACTTGGCAGTACGTCCAACCGGCCTCACAACTGCAGACCACGTGTAACTACACCAGCCCAGGACCTCCACCTCCGGCTTCTTCACCTGCGGGATAGTCTGAGACCAGCCACCCGGTATTTCTGTCTGTAATAAAGCCCTTTTGTGGGGAAAAACTAATTCTGATTGGCTGGGCCTGGCTCCCCAGTGGGTGGGCCTATGCTCTCCCAGGCCCACCCATGACTCTGCCCCTGCCCAGTCATGTGAAATCCATCATTAGGGCCTAATGAATTTATTTCAATTGACTGATTTCATTATAAGAACTGTAACTCAGTAAAATCGTTGAAATTGTTGCATTTATATTTTTGTTCAGTGTATGTGTAACAGTTTTGCTTCCGTCCCTCTCCTCCTCCTACCTGGGCTCGAACCAGGGACCCTCTGCACACATCACAACAGTCACCCTCAAAGCACTGTTACCCGTCGCTCCACAAAAGCCGCGCTTGCAGAGCAAGGGAAACAACTACTTCAAGGTCTCAACTACTTCAAGTGACGTCACCGATTGAAATGCTACTAGTGCGCACCGCTAACTAGCTAGCCATTTCACACCGGTTACATATAAAATATACTACTAACACCTATAATAAATACTGAATTTCTACAAAGGGAATACTCATATGGTGTGTTTGGGTTGTGCAGTGAGGAGTTCAGAGTCACTTTGATACAAGGGGAGATGTCACGATCGTCGAAGAGAGTAGACCAAGGCGCAGCGTGATGAACGAACATACTTCTTTTATTTAATGAATGCACGAACAACAAAACAACAAACGATAACGTGACGTCCTATGTTAAACACAACAAACACAGAACACACCGAAAGGAACAAGATCCCACAAACACTAAAGGAAAACAGACTGTTTAAATATGGCTCCCAATCAGAGACAACCAGCAACAGCTGACACTCGTTGCCTCTGATTGGGAACCACACTGGCCAACATAGAAATACAAGAACTAGACTGTGAACATAGAACAAAACACATAGAAACTACACACCCTGGCTCAACATATAGAGTCCCCAGAGCCAGGGTGTGACAGTACCCCCCCCCAAAGGCGCGGACTGCGACTGCGCCTCCACATAAACCAAACAGGGGAGGGCTGGGTGGGCATTCCTCCTCGGAGGCGGTTCCGGCTCCGGGCTTGCCCACCACCTTCCAATAATCCCCCCGTAGCGCCCCTGGTCCGGTCTGGCCCCGCTGGCTGGAGCTGGACTGGACATTGTAGGAGCAGATTGCTTCAGCTCCGGTGTGGAGCAGCTGACCGGTACCTGACCAGGCACCGGTGACCCAGGCACGGGTTGTGCCGGACTGACGACTCGCACCCCTGGCTTGGTGCGTGGAGCAGGAACGGGCCGGACCGGGCTGACGACGCACATCCCTGGCTTGGTGCGTGGAGCAGGAACGGGCCGGACCGGGCTGACGACTCGCACCCCTGGCTTGGTGCGTGGAGCAGGAACGGGCCGGACCGGGCTGACGACTCGCACCCCTGGCTTGGTGCGTGGAGCAGGAACAGTCCGGGCCGGGCTGGCGACGCGCACCGAAGGCTTGGTGCGAGGGGCAGGAACAGGCCGGGCTGGCGACGCGCACCGTAGGCTTGGTGCGAGGAGCAGGAACAGGCCGGGCCGGCCTGGCGACGCGCACCATTTCCTTGGTGCGGGGATCAGGAACAGACCTGTCACGATCGTCGAAGGGAGTGGACCAATGCGCAGCGTGAGATTTGTACATCTTATTTAATTAAGTGCACATACAATAACCAAAACAACAAACGATATGTGAAGTCCACGGTACAAACACAAAACCAACTGGAACACACCGAAAGGAACAAGATCCCACAAACACTAAGGGAAAACAGACTGTTTAAATATGGCTCCCAATCAGAGACAACCAGCAACAGCTGACACTCGTTGCCTCTGATTGGGAACCACTCTGGCCAACATAGAAATACAAGAACTAGACTGTGAACATAGAACAAAACACATAGAAACTACACACCCTGGCTCAACATATAGAGTCCCCAGAGCCAGGGTGTGACAGGAGATTGTTATAATGGACCTTTCACATCTCCTGAGTCATCAACTTCTTTATACCCAAAATACTGTCCAGTGTGTGAGGGGGTACATTGCTTTGAATGGCCCCAACAACACGTGACACGCAGGCAAAGGGATTCGGTGTCCTGTGCCTAGCTTCTCCACACGTAGAACAAATTCCTAAAACCATCTATACGCCAGCAGGCGGTATTGTCTGTAACAGAATGACAAAAAACGCTATTAGACTTTCATGGGCAATCATTGTATACCGTCTATATTCCTACTGTAGCAGCATGGTGCAGAATATGAGACATCTCCCAGACACACGTTAGCTAGCTAGCTACAACACACAGGTATATTTACTCAACGTTAGCTAGCTAGCTACAACACACAGGTATAGTTACTCAACGTTAGCTAGCTAGCTACAACACACAGGTATAGTTACTCAACGTTAGCTAGCTAGCTACAACACACAGGTATAGTTACTCAACGTTAGCTAGCTAGCTACAACACACAGGTATAGTTACTCAACGTTAGCTAGCTAGCTTCAACACACAGGTATAGTTACTCAACGTTAGCTAGCTAGCTACAACACACAGGTATAGTTACTCAACGTTAGCTAGCTAGGTACAACAAACAGGTATAGTTACTCAATGTTAGCTAGCTACAACACACAGGTATAGTTACTCAACGTTAGCTAGCTAGCTACAACACACAGGTATAGTTACTCAACGTTAGCTAGCTAGGTACAACACACAGGTATAGTTACTCAACGTTAGCTAGCTAGGTACAACACACAGGTATAGTTACTCAACGTTAGCTAGCTAGCTTCAACACACAGGTATAGTTACTCAACGTTAGCTAGCTAGCTACAACACACAGGTATAGTTACTCAACGTTAGCTAGCTAGGTACAACAAACAGGTATAGTTACTCAACGTTAGCTAGCTAGGTACAACAAACAGGTATAGTTACTCAACGTTAGCTAGCTAGCTACAACACACAGGTATAGTTACTCAACGTTAGCTAGCTAGCTACAACACACAGGTATAGTTACTCAACGTTAGCTAGCTAGCTACAACACACAGGTATAGTTACTCAACATTAGCTAGCTAGCTACAACACACAGGTATAGTTACTCAGCGTTAGCTAGCTAGCTACAACACACAGGTATAGTTACTCAACGTTAGCTAGCTAGCTACAACACACAGGTATAGTTACTCAACGTTAGCTAGCTACAACACACAGGTATAGTTACTCAACGTTAGCTATCTAGCTTCAACACACAGGTATAGTTACTCAACGTTAGCTAGCTAGCTACAACACACAGGTATAGTTACTCAACGTTAGCTAGCTAGCTACAACACACAGGTATAGTTACTCAACGTTAGCTAGCTAGCTACAACACACAGGTATAGTTACTCAACGTTAGCTAGCTAGCTACAACACACAGGTATAGTTACTCAGCGTTAGCTAGCTAGCTACAACACACAGGTATAGTTACTCAACGTTAGCTAGCTAGCTACAACACACAGGTATAGTTACTCAACGTTAGCTAGCTACAACACACAGGTATAGTTACTCAACGTTAGCTAGCTAGCTTCAACACACAGGTATAGTTACTCAACGTTAGCTAGCTAGCTACAACACACAGGTATAGTTACTCAACGTTAGCTAGCTAGCTACAACACACAGTTATAGTTACTCAACGTTAGCTAGCTAGCTACAACACACAGGTATAGTTACTCAACGTTAGCTAGCTAGCTACAACACACAGGTATAGTTACTCAACATTAGCTAGCTAGCTACAACACACAGGTATAGTTACTCAACATTAGCTAGCTAGCTACAACACACAGGTATAGTTACTCAACATTAGCTAGCTAGCTACAACACACAGGTATAGTTACGCAAAGTTTAATATGAGTCATAAAGCCAAAGTCATTCCTTTACTCTTCGTCATCATCAAAACATTTATCCAGTTTTGTTCGTAATGGGATGCACTAAGGCTAGCTAGCTATAACAGGCTACAGTACATTTTGGGTATAGCAAACAAAGCTAGCTAGCTCAACTTAACTAGCTTGGCTTATAGTGGTACTAGAAAGACCTGTTATTGCCGAATCGATCACGAAATTATACTGTGCTGAACAACACAGCCTCATGTGAAAATAGAGCTTATATTGCTAGCTAGCTACCGACAGCAAAACAACTAACTTGTTTGTCATTTGCCCTCCTGGTCCAGGCTGCCGCCGCCAGTTGATCTTGTAGGTTTATATGTGCGTCGAAACTTTGATGGTCTGTCACACACACACACACGATCCATGGGGTCTGCAGTGACCCTCTCCAGTAACTATCCACGATCTAATTAGTTGCAGCACAGACATTCCTCTTACATTTACATTTTAGTCATTTAGCAGACGCTCTTATCCAAAGCGACTTACAGTTAGTGAATACATTTTTAAAAAAAATTTATACTGGCCCCCCGTGGGAATCAAACCCACAACCCTGGCGTTGCAAGCGCCATGCTCTATCAACTGAGCTACATCCCTGCCGGCCATTCCCTCCCCTACCCTGGACGACGCTGGGCCAATTGTGCACCGCCCATGAGTCTCCCGGTCGCGGCCGGCTGCGACAGAGCCTGGATTCGAACCAGGATCTCTAGTGGCACAGTTAGCACTGCGATGCAGTGCCTTAGACCACTGCGCCACTCAGGAGCACTCTTCTGTCGTCATGGCTGGACAACAAAGTCCACAATAATTACTACAAAACATGACTCCATTCAATTCTAGATCAGACAGCATGCTCAATCAACAAATGGCCTCATTGGTTGAACTCTCCCGGCGAGAAAATTCAAAAACACAGCTATGGTACATAATTATGTCTGAAACACCCGCTCATCACTCATAATTATGTAGGAAGACTGGAAAAACACCCCAAATAGTGTCTAGCGGTGAAGTTTCCCTTCAAGGTTAGGTTTAAAATCTAATTTTAAGAAGTGAAATTTCCACCTCTTTCTGTTACTCTTTTATTTACATACAACATCCTGTGATCGATATGATAATTTCTCTGTATGTATTTCTTACATTATTTATGTTTGTTGAGTGGCAGCTTACGGGTACATGTGGTATAAACTAAGTGTAAATCGACATTAATATTGTACCTATACCAAACAAAAAAATGACAAAGCAAATCAAATTGTAGAAATTCCCGGGTTTATGAATTTGTGGGTACAGAAGCTAGTGATGACCCCCTCACAACCTTTAGCTACACTTCCTGGTCTGTTACAGTAGGCCTAGTCAGTGTTGCCAACTTAGCGACTTTGTCGCTATATTTAGCGAGTTTTCAGACCCCTCTAGCGACACATTTTCAAAAAAGCGACTAGCGACAAATCTAGCGACTTTTTCTGGTGTTATTGGAGACTCTGACATGAAAGCATGTATCCTTCTTATTCTTCTCAACGAGCAGCGGGTTCTGCAGTGGCCAGCTGCAGTCAGAGCAGGAGATGTTCACCCCTCCACGTCCAGACTGCAAATAAATCACGCATGGGGGAAGCCACCGCTGGCTGATCCCGCCCTGGCTTACATTCAGGGCGGGATGTAACGAATAGGTCCACCACAATTACATGCACATGGTCAATTATGCAAATTGAGTGATGACGTCATTTAGCGACTTTTAGGACAGCCAATAGCTACTTTCCTTAATGAGGAGTTGGCAACACTGGGCCTAGTTTGTGAGAGAGAGATGTCGGCTCTGTATTGTCGGGCCAATTATGCAAATTATTTGATGTCGTCATTTAGCGACTTCTAGCGACTTTTAGGACAGCCAATAGCTACTTTCCTTAATGAGGAGTTGGCAACACTGGGCCTAGTTTGTGAGAGAGAGATGTCAGCTCTGTATTGTCGGGTAAACTTTGTGAATTGTCGGTTGAACTAATAAGCCCCATATTGGCCCTGTTTGGTCAAAAGTGCGGTCGCTTTTATTTCATCGTCATCCCGTTTTTTGTTTTTTTTTGTCTATTTTGTATATATCTCTCAATTTTTACTTTTCATCCTTTAACTAAATATACTTTCCTGCAACCCGCCTCACCCAACGTGGAAAGGATTCTATTATTTCTTTATAACTTTCATCAAGAACCGTAAGCTGAATGGCTACCTACAATTAGTCACCGTTAGCGTCTTCACCACTGTCCGTGGCCTACACTATCCACCAGCCAGCTCTAGCTCTAGCCTGGACAATTCGTCGGCCAGTCTGCACAGCGTGCTATCGACCCAGCGCGCTATCGACCCAGAGCTTATTGGACTTTCTGCCGGAATCACTGGACCCTAGCGCCGGATCATCACAACCAGCTAGCTAGCTGCAACCTGTTGTTGGCTGATTACCATTGCCCTATAGCAAGCACCAGTTAGCCTTGAGCTAGCCTCAGGCCCATCTCCCGGCTATCTACCTCTCTGTCAACCGGACGGGACCTTCTAGTGTTGACACTGAGCCCCGCCGATCCAACACGACTGGTTTGCCGACGAAATAGTCTGATGTGGTTTCATCAGGCTTCCAGTTGCGACGACCACGAAGATCCATCTGCCAGCCCCGGCCCGCTAGCACACGCAAACTACAACTGTGCTCCCTGCTAGCTGTGCTGAAGCACCAATTTGAACTGCTCTCGGACTCACATATTGCTGTTCACTGGACCTTATGATCACTCAGCTGCACAGCTGATGCCTGCTGGACTGTTCCTTTACACGGTACCCTGTCCTGTTTATTCTGTTTAGTCTTAGCCCAAACGTTATCGCTATTTCCAGTTGTTGTCTTAGCTCTCTCTAATAACAACTGTGACTGCTTTATGCCTCTCTCCCATGTCAATTATGCCTTGCCTATTGCTGTTTGGGTTAGTTCTTATTATACAATTTCACTGTAGAACCCCTAGTCCCTCTCAAACTGCCTCATATAGTTCCTTTGTTCCACCCCCCATACACGCGGAGACCGGCTCAATCGGTGCCTCCAATGACGCTATCTCTTTCATTGTTACCCAACGCTTAGGGTTACCTGAACTGTACTCATATCCTTCCATATCCTTTTCTGTACATAATGCCCTGAATATTTTCTACAACGCCCGGAGAACTGCCCCCTTTATTCTATGTACCCAACGCACTAGAAGACCAGTTCTTAAAGCCTTTAGCCGTATCCTTATTCTAGTCCTCCTCTGTTCCTCTGGTGATGTAGAGGCTAACCCAGGCCCTGCAGCCCCCAGTATCACTCCTACTCCCCAGGAGCTATCATTTGTTGACTTCTGTAACCGTAAAAGTCTTGGTTTTCTGCACATAAATATCAGAAGCCTCCTTCCTAAGTTTGAGTTATTCACTGCGTTAGCACACTCCGCCAACCCTGATGTTCTAGCAGTGTCTGAATCCTGGCTTAGGAAGGCCACCAAAAATTCTGAAATTTCCATCCCCAACTATAACATTTTCCGTCTAGATAGAACTGCCAAAGGGGGTGGAGTTGCAATCTACTGTAGAGATAGCCTGCAGAGCTCTATCATACTATCCAGGTCTGTGCCCAAACAGTTTGAGCTTCTACTTCTAAAAATCCACCTTTCCAGAAATAAATCTCTCACTGTTGCTGCTTGCTACAGACCCCCCTCAGCCCCAAGCTGTGCCCTGGACACCATATGTGAATTGATTGCCCCCCATTTATCCTCAGAGTTCGTACTGCTTGGTGACCTAAATTGGGATATGCTTAACACCCCGGCCATCCTACAATCTAAACTAGATGCCCTCAATCTCACACAAATTATCAACGAACCTACCAGGTACAACCCTAAATCCGTAAACATGGGTACCCTCATAGATATCATCCTGACTAACTTACCCTCTAAATACACCTCCACTGTCTTCAACCAGGATCTCAGCGATCACTGCCTTATTGCCTGCGTCCGTAACGGGTCCGCGGTCAAACGACCACCCCTCATCACTGTCAAATGCTCCCAAAAACACTTCAGCGAGCAGGCCTTCCTAATTGACCTGGCCCAGGTATCCTGGATGGATATAGATCTCATTCCGTCAGTAGAGGATGCCTGGTTGTTCTTCAAAAGCAATTTCCTCTCAATCTTAAATAGACATGCCCCATTCAAAAAATACAGAACTAACCCCTGGTTCTCCTCAGACTTGACTGCCCTTGACCAGCACAAAAACATCCTGTGGCGTACTGCATTAGCATCAAATAGCCCCCGCGATATGCAACTTTTCAGGGAAGTTAGGAACCAATATACACAAGCAGTTAGGAAAGCAAAGGCTAACTTTTGCAAACAGAAATTTGCATCCTGTAGCACTAACTCCAAAAAGTTTTGGGACACTGTAAAGTCCATGGAAAATAAGAGCACTTCCTCCCAGCTGCCCACTGCACTGAGGCTAGGAAACACTATCACCACCGATAAATCTACAATAATCGAGAATTTCAACAAGCATTTTGCTACGGCTGGCCATGCTTTCCACCTGGCTACCACTACCCCGGCCACCAGCTCTGCACCCTCCGCTGCAACTTGCCCATGCCCCCCCCGCTTCTCCTTCACACAAATCCAGACAGCTGATGTTCTAAAAGAGCTGCAAAATCTGGACCCCTACAAATCATCTGGGCTAGACAATCTGGACCCTTTCTTTCTAAAACTAGCCGCCGAAATTGTCGCAACCCCTATTACTGGCCTGTTCAACCTCTCTTTCGTAACGTCTGAGATCCCCAGAGATTGGAAAGCTGCCGCGGTCATCCCCCTCTTCAAAGGGGGTGACACTCTAGATCCAAACTGTTACAGACCCATATCCATCCTGCCCTGCCTTTCAAAAGTTTTTGAAAGACAAGTCAACAAACAGATCACCGACCATTTCGAATCCCACCGTACCTTCTCCGCTATGCAATCCGGTTTCCGAGCTGGTCATGGGTGCACTTCAGCCACGCTCAAGGTCCTAAACGATATTATAACCGCGATCGATAATAGACAGTACTGTGCAGCCGTTTTCATTGACCTGGCCAAGGCTTTCGACTCTGTCAACCACCGCATTCTTATTGGCAGACTAAATAGCCTTGGTTTCTCAAATGACTGCCTCGCCTGGTTCACCAACTACTTCTCAGACAGAGATCAATGTGTCAAATCGGAGGGCCTGTTGTCTGGACCTATGGCAGTCTCTATGGGGGTGCCACAGGGTTCAATTCTTGGGCCGACTCTTTTCTCTGTGTATATCAATGACGTCGCTCTTGCTGCTGGTGACTCTCAGATCCACCTCTACGCAGACGACACCATTTTGTATACATCTGGCCCTTCATTGGACACTGTGTTAACAAACCTCCAAACGAGCTTCAATTCCATACAACACTCCTTCAGTAGCCTCCAACTGCTCTTAAACACTAGTAAAACTAAATGCATGCTCTTCAACCGAACGCTGCTTGCACCCGCCCACCCGACTAGAATCACTACTCTCGACGGGTCTGACCTAGAGTATGTGGACAACTACAAATATCTAGGTGTCTGGTTAGACTGTAAACTCTCCTTCCAGACTCACATTAAGAATCTCCAATCCAAAGTTAAATCTAGAATCGGTTTCCTATTTCGCAACAAAGCCTCCTTCACTCATGCTGCCAAACATGCCCTCGTAAAACTGACTATCCTACCGATCCTTGACTTCGGCGATGTCATTTACAAAATAGCCTCCAACACTCTACTCAGCAAATTGGATGTAGTCTATCACAGTGCCATCCGTTTTGTCTCCAAAGCCCCATATAATACCTACCACTGTGACCTGTACGCTCTTGTTGGCTGGTCCTCACTACATATTCGTCGCCAAACCCACTGGCTCCAGGCCATCTATAAATCACTGCTAGGCAAATCCCTGCCTTATCTTAGCTTATTGGTCACCATAGCAACACCCACCCGTAGTCTGCGCTCCAGCGGGTATATCTCACTGGTCATCCCCAAAGCCAACACCTCCTATGGCCGCAATTCCTTCCAGTTCTCTGCTGCCAATGACTGGAACAAATTGCAAAAATCTCTGAAGCTGGAGACACTTATCTCCCTCACTAACTTTAAGCATCAGTTGTCAGAGCACCTTACCGATCACTGCACCTGTACACAGCCCATCTGAAATTAGCCCGCCCAACTACCTCATCCCTATATTGTTATTTATTTTGCTCATTTGTACCCCAGTATCTCTATTTGCACATCATCTCTTGCACATCTATCATTCCAGTGTTAATACTAATTGTAATTATTTTGCACTATAGCCTATTTTATTGCCTTACCTCCATAACTTGCTAAATTTGCACACACTGTCTATATATGTATTTCTGTTGTATTTTTGACTTTGTTTTGTTTTACCCCATATGTAACTCTGTGTTGTTGTTTTTATCGCACTGCTTTGCGTTATCTTGGCCAGGTCGCAGTTGTAAATGAGAACTTGTTCTCAACTGGTTTACCTGGTTAAATAAAGGTGAAATACAAAAAATTAAAAAAATTAAAAAGAACAGAGTCACAAGTGTTTTCCTGTACTTCATGGGTTTCACTATTTTGGGGGAATGCATTGAACAGTCATTTGACAAGTCTGGACAGTTTAATGCCGTTTCAGATCTCGCGCTCTCAACCTGCCATTTCAGAGAACAAAATTTACTTTCACTTTCTTTTGGTAGGAAGTGTGATTTAACCGAATGAGATTCCCTAAAAACACCGCACTTCAATAAAGCTATGACCGGCAGGGACTTTTTCGTAGCAGGTTAGGAGAATTAGGTTATGGTTAGGAAAAGGGTGAGGGAATGAGGTGATTCCAATAAAGTAATGTCGGCTTGGAAAGTCAATCAAAGCAAAATTGTGCAACTGCGACATAAAGTTTGTCCAAAGCAGACAGCCAGTCAAAACATATGCCAACAACTGTGTCAGCAAAGTTAACACAAGAAGCCACAGTTATAACTTTCTTCTTACCTGTGTGATAGCGAGAGAAGCTGCCGTGACTATCCCACACATGAAAGAACTGGCGTACAGTCCCATCTCAAGGAGAAGCAGACACCCCATCACCATTCCCTGCTCTCTCTCTCTCTCTCTGACCGACCGCGTGTCATCCAGCAGTGTTGCCAACTTCATTTGTCGCTAGATTACGTTTTTCCGTTGCCGCGACGACGTCACAGCACCAGTTTTCCTTGCTGTGGCACAGCTGCCAGTCCCCGACGTTACGTTTTCGTCCCCTCTCCCGCCTCACACCCCTTGCTTTGTGCTTCTCTGCCTGTGCGCTGTTGCTGTAACTTCCGTAGTACAGACAGCTTCTCCCACTCTCGTTTGCGGCACAATTTTGTGGGAAAAGTCGCTAAATACTATAAAAACCATAGAAACTCTCGGACCGGTGGCAAAACTCCCCAATGGCAGCCTGAAAAGTAGCTGAAGGGGTCTGAAAACTCGCTAAATATAGCGACAAGGTGCTAAATTGACAACACTAACTAACAAAACGTAGCATACAGCAGCGCGGGGACGCGCTCCAACCGTTTATACCCGCGTTATGGAACTCCCTCGGAAGCGCGCATTCGATACAGTTGAAAGCCTTTATCATTGAGCAATTTCCGCTACAAACTGAAAACTATATTTAAAGAGAAAATGTTTTGACCTGAGAGAGAAGAGAGAGACAGAGCTAGAGAGAGCATCAGCCTGGTATACGTTGGTCAACTTCAAGTTTTCTCAGCCCAAGAGCTCAGCTATACCTCAGCTATAACCAACCTCAATATCTGGAATACCAGGACCAGTTTGTGTGTGTGTGTGTGTGTCCAGTGTGTGGCCCCCTGCTCTGTCAAGTGGTTAGATTTAGTGGCGGGCAATGTTCCCTCTAATTTTTTTAGGCACTGAGCAAATTTCAGGTCTGCTGAGCAAAACTTGAAGGTTGTACAGATTCTGTGCAACTTCTGGCGTGTGTTTACTGTGAACACTGAGGCTGTACCCTCTTTAAGTTAGGGGTTTAATAGTAGGCTCCTGTGGCTATTTGATCATAATCAAATCAAATTGTATTTGTCACATGCGCCAAATACACCTTACAGTGAAATGTTTACAAGCCCTTAACCAACAATGCAGTTTTAAGATAGAATACCACCAAAAAAAAATCACACAAAAATACAATATAAAATAATACTAAATAAAAGTAACAAATAATTAAAGAGCAGCAGCCTGTCTAATACAACACTGCCCCTTTAAGAAGAAAAAAAAGCTCTTTACCTGACTGGCTTTTCAAAGACGTCTAGAAATGGACACAGTTTGTGCTCTTGTAGGAAGCAATCACTCCCCTATTGCTGACTACAAATGATCTATAACTGGGCTAATAACTCACTAACTAGCAAAGGATATGAACAAATGATCTATAACTGGGCTAATAACTCACTAACTAGCAAAGGATATGAACAAATGATCTATAACTGGGCTAATAACTCACTAACTAGCAAAGGATATTAACAAAATGTTCACACGTGGCTACATGCAGCTCTCACTTTGATCTCAAAACAAGCGCATCTACTCAAGACCGCTCATGCTGTAAACACAGTCCAGTTCAAAGTAAATGGCACAGATCCATATATGGCAATGGTCTATTTGCATATAGGCCTACTGCAGCTCTGATTGGTTATGCCGCACCGGTCTGTGTAGAGTACGGGCTGAGTCGTGCGTGTCAATGCTATAGAATCCTACTCCGATGCATTCTGCCTACAACAAAATCTGTTGCATAGTTTGTTTTGTTTCGGGTGTGTTGCATTGAAAGTGGCTAATATATTGCGTGTCACAATTATCACAGTAAATGGAAACGTTGGTAGTGTCAACAGGGAGAACTCTAGAACAGCTGTCACCATCCTTTTTTTGAGTCAAGATCACTTTGAGTCAAAATGCAAGCCGGGATCTACCGCTCAGATTTTTTGTTAACATGACTTAAAAAAACGTAAGTCTATGCAACATTAACCAATTACAAACAGTACTGTAGCAATGAGGTTTGTGCAGTAGGCTATAGGTCCAATACATTATCACCGCATATTGTCTTTGCTTGAATTGCCCTGCCAATGCATTGTTGTTCGGGCCATTAAAAAAAAAAGATATTTCAAAATTTGAGGTAGGCTATATGATCACACCTGTAATAGATCCGTTGTTGTATTACTTGTGAAGGACAGTTGAGTGACCAGACATTTAAATCATTCGCTTTTTATTTTACTGGTCTGATGGTGCCTGGGCTGATGGTGCCTGGGCTGATGGTGCCTGGGCTGATGGTGCCTGGGCTGATGGTGCCTGGGATGATGGTGCCTGCATCTGATGGTCAGTCTCAGCGGAGGGAGAGCAGCAGACTGAGGGTCCGCCTCAACACCCCTCTGCTCTCCCTTTCCTCTGCTGCCTCTCACCATCCCTCTGCTCTCCCTTTCCTCTGCTGCCTCTCAACACCCCTCTGCTCTCCCTTTCCTCTGCTGCCTCTCAACACCCCTCTGCTCTCCCTTTCCTCTGCTGCCTCTCAACACCCCTCTGCTCTCCCTTTCCTCTGCTGGCCCATCTCAACATCCCTCCGCTCTCACCTTCCTCCGCTTGCCCTCTCAACACCACCTCTGCCTGCTCCCTTTCCTCTGCTTCCGCCTCTCAACATCCCTTTTTTCCCCTCCCTCCTCCTCCCCTTTCCTCTTGCTGCCTCTTCATCCACATCCCTCTGCTCTCCTTTTCCTCTGCTATGCCATCTCAACCCTACCCCCCCTCTGCTCTCCCCTTTCCTTCCTCTGCCTCCCCCCCCCTCCAACCACACCCTCTGCTCTCCCTTTCCTCTGCTGCCTCTCAACACCGCCTCTGTCTCTCCTTTCCTCCTCTGCTGCCTCTCAACATCCCTCCGCTCTCCCTTTCCTCTGCTGCCTCTCAAACACCCGCCTGCTCAGCACCCCTCTGCTCTCCCTTTCCTCTGCTGCTCTCACATCCCTCCTCTCGTGTTCCTTTCCTCTGCTGCCTCTCAACATCCCTCCGCTCTCCCTTTCCTCTGCTGCCTCTCAACACCCCTCTGCTCTCCCTTTCCTCTGCTGCCTCTCAACATCCTCCTCCGCTCTCTCCCTTCCTCTGCTGCCTAATCTCACTCCCTTCCCTCTCATCCCTTTCCTTCTGCTGCCTCTCACCATCCCTCTGCTCCTTTCCCCTTATCCTCTCCTTCCTGCGCTCTCAACATCCCTCCGCTCTCCCTTCCTCTGCTTCCTCCTCTGTCTCCCTTTCCTCTGGTCTCAACATCCCTCGCTCTCCCTTCCTCTCCCTTCACACCCTCTGCTGTCCCTTTCTGTGCTCTCAACATCCCTCCTCTCTCCCTTTCCTCTGCTGCCTCTCAACATCCCTCCGCTCTCCCTTTCCTCTGCTGCCTCTCACCATCCCTCTGCTCTCCCTTTCCTCTGCTGCCTCTCACCATCCCTCTGCTCTCCCTTTCCTCTGCTGCCTCTCAACATCCCTCCGCTCTCCCTTTCCTCTGCTGCCTCTCAACATCCCTCCGCTCTCCCTTTCCTCTGCTGACACTGACCAAAAAAGGGACTGTTACGCGGAGTGGAACAGGAACAGGGGAACCCTGCTCTAGAAAGTTGAGTGAAGTTCAATCTTCCCTCCATGGGCTGATATTTCTGCAAGGCAGTCCCGGGGAGCTGCGTGGCAGTCTCGGGACTCGGGACAGCTTAGAGGGAACATTGGTCGCGGGTTGAGCTGCTTAAAACACCCTGTCATCGGAGTAGGCCTAGATTCAATCAGATCAAGCATTAACCAGGAATAGCAGACACCCGCATAGCGGATGTTTTGGCGGTGTTGGGATGGAACTGCATTGGAGCTGTCAAATTGGTGAGCAGTTGATCTTCCAATCATTGTCACAAAGCCACACCCGCCCCACTCACTTTATAAGTTCAGAACGAGAAAGTGTAGGCTATATAGAAATAATTACGCTCAAATTTAAAAATCATTAAATTAAATAATGACATTTCTATCATCTTAATGGAGGTGTAGATTACATCTCACATTGCAGTGTTAGTACTTGTTAACAAGGCTGCATCTCAGCCAACAATTCTAGGGAGAGAGAACGTTTTTGTATTGTTACCCCGTAATGTTCCCCTGATGTTTGAGTGTCCAGTTTACCGTTAGTTAGGGGAACATTCTATGTATGTTATCAAAAACCTCCTGAGAACCTATTTAGCATGTTTTGGCGTGAGAGTTAAAGACCGCCAGCATGCTTCGGTTCGGCTGGCGCCTTGCCGAACCAAACGAGTGTGTTAGCATACTCCCTTAAAATACATTCGCTTGAACAACGAAAAAAAAAAAAAAAGGGGGGAAAGCGACAATATTAGGAAACAACCCCAAACAAGGAAGAGACGCACGGGAGAATAAAATAGTGTACACAGAGAGACACTTGACTGGCGAGAAAATGGAAGTTATGGGAATTGATCTACTAGATTTGCTTTACCTAGCAAGGCATATAATAGGCGAGAGGTAGAGACGGATGTAGGAGCATGCGGCCGAGAGAGCGCTGGTGGAGTGTTTCGAGAGAGTTATTTTGGGTCTAAACTGCTGCAGAAGACCCTCAATTTACCACCACCAGCTGTCCTGCCAGGTACCACAACGCCAAGTCCATGTTTTCCTGGCAGATGCAGATTTCCCCCTTACATGAGAACCTCATAGCCCTTATCCAGGTATGTCGATAATAGAACGTTGGAATCAATGTCTCTTGTTGCTGCATACATGTATGCACCTCTATATGAGAAATGGCATTTTATCAAGGCTTTTGGAATATGGTTCCTGGAAAATGGTATGGTGATTTTTTTGTTGACCAAATAGGCTATATTTAATTTCTTGTTACCTCTCATTCACAGGTGTCCATCTCAATGAACCTGGGCCGTACCTACAACTACCGCCACTCTCGTCGGAGAGTCATACAGAATGCATTCGGCATCATGGCGGCAAGGATGAGGATTCTTGGTCGGCCAATCAAGTGATACCCATAGCCGCAGGAAGTAGGGGTGCTGGGGGTGCTGCAGCGACCCCTGATTTGTTTTGGTTTTTGTTTTCTCACAAAAAGTACTGCACCTGCCATTTACTAACTCTCCCTTTACAGTATTACCCACCCCACTTATCTCACGCTATGAGTGTACCCCTGACTCTCCCTTTACAGTGGTACCCACCCCAACCCCTAAACATCGTCCCACGCTATGAGTGTACCCCTGAAGAGGCTAAGGACATTATGAAGACATGTGGCCCTCCACAACTTCCTGTCCTGATTCTACATCTGCGTTGCTGTTTAGGGTTTTAGGCTGGGTTTCTGTATAACCACCTTGTGACATCTGCTGGTGTAAAAAGGGCTTTATAAATACATTTTGATTGATTGATTGATTGATTGATTGTCCTCCACGGAGGAAGCTCATGTTCAGGAGAGGACAACAACCCAAGGCCAGCCAATCATGCAGAATAGGCCTTTGTTTGGACCGCTCAATTAAAGGAGTGGAGAGCAGTGTGCATGGGGAGGAGAGGGGGAAAGAGGGCAACAGAAGAGAGGAAAAGGGGGGTCAGAGTAAAGGAGGAGAGTCTGAAATACTTTACCTCTGGGACAAGCTGGTGGCTCGGTCCATGACATTCTCCAGATATTGAGATCTGTCTTCAATCATTTGCGAGTGATGTGTCAATGGATGAGTCAGCTGCTACTGCTGCTCTGTGACATGAATTGGCCTTTACATGCTGGTCTTTATATAATGCATGGCTAGAATCGTAGAGGTCTAAGTACTTCTGTACCTCCTCAGCCAAGCGATGCTCGTTGTATAGCTGTCTAATAGAACATTAACATCTTATATTCTGAGAACATGGCAACCGTGTTCTGTGTATGTTTGGCGTCAATATTCTCCTAACCCTCAGAAAACTGGACACATGAATGTTCTTGCAACGTCCCGCGAAACGTGTCTAGAACATGAATACATTATCCATTTCAAATTATACGTTTATAAAACATGTTCCCGTAGGCTGCCACTTAAAAGGAAAATAAAAACAGTAAGAAATGTATAGTTTAAGTGATAATAAATTCAATATAAACAGAAAAAGAAAACAAAAATATTACGTTGTTTAAGGGATATATCAGTGGAGACCACCTCTTCCAGGACAATAGGAGACACCATATTACATTGTTTAAGGGATATATCAGTGGAGACCACCTCTTCCAGGGCAATAGGAGACACCATACTACATTGTTTAAGGGATATATCAGTGGAGACCACCTCTTCCAGGGCCACAGGAGACACCATATTTCTCTCAACACTCTACAAAAAGGTGCTATCTAGACAAAACAGTCCAAAACGGAGAGGTGCCGGATCCTGTTCTGGCAGGATCCGGCTCAAATTAAGCACTGGTTCTACCTGGAACTAAAAAGGGTTCTACCTGGAACTAAAAAGGGTTCTCCTATGGGGACAGCCAAAGAACCCTTTTGGAACTCTTTTTTCTAAGAGTGTATGCTCAGCCAGGAGGTGGAAGAATTATAATACATTTTCAAACCGCACTATGTATTTTATCCCAATAGCCAGAAAGGGGAGACAAGGGAAGTATTATTTTGAACTACAGAAATTCAGCTGTGGCAACATATCCATTTTGACAATAGATGATCTGCTGGTTAAAGCAACTGGGATATTAGTCCATCTACTGAGGTCGGATTGAATTGATTTGAGCGTTCTGTTAAAGTTTCTTGAAATTGTTTTATCTAAGGAAATAAATATATCTACAAGTATTTAAAATGGGAACACTAAAATAACACATCCTAGATCTGAATGAATGAAATAATCTTAGTAAATACTTTTTTCTTTACATAGTTGAATGTGCTGACAACAAAATCACAAAAAAATTATCAATGGAAATCAAATTGATCAACCCATGGAGGTCTGGATTTGGAGTCACCCTAAAAATTAAAGTGGAAAACCACACTACAGGCTGATCCAACATTGATGTAATGTCCTTAAAACAAGTCAAAATGAGGCTCAGTAGTGTGTGTGGCCTCCACGTGCCTGTATGACCTCCCTACAACGCCTGGGCATGCTCCTGATGAGGTGGCGGATGGTCTCCTGAGGGATATCCTCCCAGACCTGGACTAAAGCATCCGCCAACTCCTGGACAGTCTGTGGTGCAACGTGGCGTTGGTGGATGGAGCGAGACATGATGTCCCAGATGTGCTCAATTGGATTCAGGTCTGGGGAATGGGCGGTCCATAGCATCAATGCCTTCCTCTTGCAGGAATTGCTGACACACTCCAGCCACATGAGGTCTAGCATTGTCTTGCATTAGGAGGAACCCAGGGCCAACCACACCAGCATATGGTCTCACAAGGGGTCTAAGGATCTCATCTCGGTACCTAATGGCAGTCAGGCTACCTCTGGCGAGCACATGGAGGGCTGTGTGGCCCCCCCAAAGAAATGCCACCCCACACCATGACTGACCCACCGCCAAACCGGTCATGCTGGAGGATGTTGCAGGCAGCAGAACGTTCTCCACGGCGTCTCCAGACTCTGTCATGTCTGTCACGTGCTCAGTGTGAACCTGCTTTCATCTGTGAAGAGCACAGGGCGCCAGTGGCGAATTTGTCAATCTTGGTGTTCTCTGGCTAATGCCAAACGTCCTGCACGGTGTTGGGCTGTAAGCACAACCCCCACCTGTGGATGTCGGGCCCTCATACCACCCTCATGGAGTCTGTTTCTGACCGTTTGAGCAGACACATGTACATTTGTGGCCTGCTGGAGGTCATTTTGCAGGGCTCTGGCAGTGCTCCTCCTGTCTCCTGATGTACTGGCCTGTCTCCTGGTAGCGCCTCCATGCTCTGGACACTACGCTGACAGACACAGCAAACCTTCTTGCCACAGCTCGCATTGATGTGCCATCCTGGATGAGCTGCACTACCTGAGCCACTTGTGTGGGTTGTAGACTCCGTCTCATGCTACCACTAGAGTGAAAGCACCGCCAGCATTCAAAAGTGACCAAAACATCAGCCAGGAAGCATAGGAACTGAGAAGTGGTCTGTGCACACCACCTGCAAAACCAGTCCTTTATTGGGGGTGTCTTGCTAATTGCCTATAATTTCCACCTGTTTGTCTATTCCATTTGCACAACAGCATGTGAAATTTATCGTCAATCAGTGTTGCTTCCTAAGTGGACAGTTTGATTTCACAGAAGTGTGATTGACTTGGAGTTACATTGTGTTGTTTAAGTGTTCCCTTTATTTTTTTGAGCAGTGTATGATGGTGTGTATTGACATCATGGCTAGTATATGAATAGAAAAGGTGTGGACAGCAGTAGTTATATAGGATGAGCCTTGACTAGAATACAGTATATCCATATGAAGTGGGTAAAACAGTATGTAAACATACATCCTCTGTCAACTGTACATTGTATAGATAAAGTAAGATATCGTCGGCATATAATGAGATGACATGATCCGTAGAATTGAGAGATTTTGGTGTAATTTCTTTCGATTGTTCGAATTGCCTGGGCCAGGGACTCCATAGACAATAGAAATAGCAGCGGTGAGATGGGATCACCTTGCCTGCTACTTCTAGTTATTCTGAAAGGAACAGAGCATGTATTGCCTGTTATTACCATGGCTGAGGGATTGGATATATAGTACTGTATTTTAATCATATGAATGAAATTGGAGCCAAGTCCCACATTGGAGCCAAGTCGCCAAACCGACCAAAGATAATTTAGTTTATCAAAAGCTTTTTCTGCGTCGAGAGATTGAACTGCCCAAAGGAGCGTTGGTTTCTGATGAAGCATGTAAGATAATGTAATAGATGACAGAGGTTATCTGAGGATAATAATTTTTTTATAAACCCGCTTTGGTCCAGATGGACCAATTTGAGTAAGTAGGTTTCGAGACAGAACGATAGAATACAAAAAACAAATAGTTTTATATCTGTGTTTATCAAAGATATAAACAGATATATTCTGCTCTCTGTTTTATCAATAGATTTAGATCTGTCTTGACTTTGTAAAAAGTGTTTGTTCAGAACGCTCTAACATCGTTAAAAACTTTTCCAATTCGGATATTTTCTTTAATTGTGATTTATTCAGCCCAGGTGCAAATGCAGTTGCATTGTTTTTAATAAATTCTTTAAAGGGAAATTTCACCATTTTTCAACTTCATATTCACCATCTCCAGCACCACCCCGACATCAACATATGTGAAAATGGCGCGTTTCTATGGTTTTGTAGTAGAAAAGATAGAGAGAGATAAGTGTTTCCAATGACATCATCAACCAGTAGACAAATTAATAGGCGATCACTCACTCACAATTGGGTTAACATCACACAATGCACACCGATGATGTCATTAGAAACACTTATCTTCTTTTACTACAAAACATATAATTGTTGTGGAAATTCTTACACTCGGAATCAATCTTAAAGGAATCATTGTTTATTGTCAGCGTGATGGAGAGGTTCCAACAATCTTGATGCGCCACAGTGAACATCTGTGATAGTGAACATCTGTGATAGTGAACATCTGTCATAGTGAACATCTGTCAGGTGCCCCCCCCCATATCCTTACCAGGCAGTCAGCAGCCAGAAACAGTCCTTGCACATCACCTGGAACGTTCATCTGAACATTTTAGATAATAACCTAACGAGACTGTTGTGGGAACATTTTGTTGTTAGCTTGGATGGGATTTTAGTTAAATGGGACTCCTTGCAGCCAATGGCAAGGTCAACTTTAGGTATGTCTGGAGCCACTTGTGGATTTGACAGCTCAAAGGCAGTTCCACCTCTGACAAAACAACCTGCTATTTGGATGTCGGCTAAAGCAGATCTGATTGAATCTAGCCCTTAAGTGTGTCGGCTACCAGGCTACCAACACACTCTACCAAGAGGACCTTACTGACCCCAATACTACTGCCCAACTCACAGGGGTCTGGAGAAAGAGAGAGTGAGGGAAAAAGAGGGATGGAGAAAGAGGGAGTGATGGATAGAGACTGAGGGAGAATCTCAGGTCAGAGGGGAGGGACCTCAGACTATCTCATCCAATGGGTTTTGAGGCGAAGAGAGAGGACTCTAGGAGTATGCAATTGAGATTCACCCTGAGAGAGAGAGAGGGAGAGAGGGAGAGAAAGAAAGAGAGAGAGAAAGAAAGAGAGGAGAGAAAGAGAGAGGGAGAGAAAGAGAGAAAGAGAGAGAGAAAAGAGATTTATAGAGGGAGAAAAGAGATGTAGGGGAGGATATGTATCACGTTTATAAATATATCATGAAGCGAACCAAGCAGAAGTTGGAGTGATTATAGATTGTTTCAAAATGTGTTTTGTTTAGAACCCCCTTGCAGTGTTGAAATATCGCCCTGTCGAGAGAAGATGATGGTAAGTTTGTGTGTGGCCCATTCATAGTGTGTGTTATGGGAAGAAACACAGTCACACTCCATTTCCCCTCCTCAATCCTCTGTTTTATTTCTCATTGCTTTTACCACTCCATTCCCTTCCTTCATTTATTACACTGATTATGTCATAACATCAAAAACATGTGTGTGTGTGTGTTTGTCATAACATCAAAAAATCATCAAAAAGGTTTTGAGGCACAGATCTTGTTATATAGAAACGAATCATATATTATAAACCATGGAAATACAATTAATATAATTACTATTCTAGATTCTAGTCATTCAATTTATATGTTAAAAAAACGCTGGAATGCGCATCACAGATTTGACATGTTCATATAAACTTCAAAAGATAAAAGATTATATATATATTTTTAGGCATCTTATTTTTTAACAACAACAACAAAACAACAGTTTAGTAACCAAGTAAACAAAAACAAAAAAGTGTAATATTCCATTTTGCAGAGAAGAATAAGCCACCATATAAGTACAGCTCTATCGCTGTGGAGCAACAGTATTTCACTAACAGAATATATATGAGCCACAAGAAAGACAGCGGCCTGCATCCCTAATGGCACCTAATTCCCTATATATATATATATATATATAGTGGACCTATGGGCCCTTGTCAAATGTAGTGGACTAATTAGGGAATAGGGTGCAATTTGGGATTCCACCAGTTTCAGGGCAGAACTGAGTGCATGGAGAAACCATTGTGCAGTAATAGTAATAGTAATAGTATAGTGTAGTACAGTAATAGTATAGAAATAGTATAGTATAGTAATAGTATAATAGTATAGTAATATTATAGTACAGTAATAGTATAATAGTATAGTAATAGTATAGTAATAGTATAATAGTATAGTAATATTATAGTACAGTAATAGTATAATAGTATAGTAATAGTATAGTAATAGTATAATAGTATAGTAATATTATAGTACAGTAATAGTATAATAGTATAGTAATAGTATAGTAATAGTATAATAGTATAGTAATATTATAGTACAGTAATTCCATTCCATTAGACCTTCCTTGCTCTCTCCATTATAAGTCACATGTATTGTATGTATAATAATTGCAACATTTCATTGTTGTTCGTCAGCTCATTGTGTGTGTGTGTGTGTGTGTGTTCCCAGTGTGTGTATGGTGTGTGTGTCCCATACGGTGTGTGTGTCTGTCCTCTCCTCAGCCCATGGGGCAGCCAGGCAGTCTAAAACTATCCGGTACGGGACTATCTAGTTTACAGATCATCTTATAAATGGATTTCTTCCAACAGGGGTCACTGTCACGTCCTGTCTGTATGGCTGTGAAGAACTCCCTCAGGGCTAACTCTGCTATCTCTACAAACCTGTCAGGAACCTAGAGAGTATCGAGAGAGAGACAAGATACAGAGAACAGATACAGAGATAGAGAGAGAGAGAAGAGGAGAGAGAGAGAGAGAGAGAGAGAGAGAGAGAGAGAGAGAGAGAGAGAGAGAGAGAAGAGAGAGAGAGAGAGAGAGAGTCTGTAGATGGAGTGACGAGACTCTGCTATCCAGAACCTGATAGAGATTGATAGACCATGACAGTGCCAATAATCTGTGTATGAATGCGTCTGTGTGTGATGAATCGTCTGTGTTTTTAATGGGTTTTGTGGGGGTGTATTATGGTGTCGGGTGTATTTAAATTTTCTGTGGGGTTTTCTGTGTTTGTATTAAATGGTTTTTTTAAAATTTAAAGCTGTCTTGTGTGAAAAGGGTTTGGGGATTTAAAAGGGCGTTGGAAAAAAAAAGCTTTTTGTTTAAACGGCTTTTTTAACCTTTTAAACCAAACCCAAACCCCCCCCCCACCAAATAAAAAAACCCACCCCCTCCTTCCCCCCCCTCCCTCACACCTACCTATATCGTTGCTTTGTTATGTGCAGTTTTTTATGCTAGGCTCCGGGCTCTCCCCCGGCGTAGGGGCGCTCTCTGCTATCTCTACCCGGCAGGGTGCCCCGTCCCTGGGTAAGCCGTCGCGGCAGCCTGCCTGCGAAGCGCTCCATCTGGATGTAGAAGAACTCCCCGGAAGTTACTGAACCACTTGATCATGGAGGTCACGCAGCGGTTCAACTGCAGAGAGCGAGATAGAGAGAGAGAGAGAGATAAAAAAGAAAGAAAAAAGAAAGAAAGAAAAAAGAAAGAAAGAAAGAAATAAAGAAAGAAAGAAGAAACCAAAGACACGCAAGAAAGAAGCAAGAAAGCAAAGAAGAAAGAAAGATAGAAAGACCTACGCCCTAGACGAAACTCCACGAAGATGCCCTATCCCTTATCACGCTCCTCCCACCCTCCCTACCCCCTCCTCCCTCCCGCCCTCCCCAGTAACTAAAAAAGATTCTTTATCATCTATTTCCTTTGCTTTGTAAACATGTTTCCCAATAAATCCCTTAAATTGAATTGAAAGAGAGGAGAGAGAGAATGAAAGAATTTGCTGTTAAATAATAATTTGTACTGTATTGACTAGTTTATTGACTGATTAGCAATATGAACTGGGACAGAGAGATAATTCCCAAATGTCCAGTGATAACTTCGATAGAGTTTCACCAGTGTGTTGTACTTGTGTTGTAGTTGATAAATAGTTTCACTAGAGGGCGCACTAGTACCTGGACATCAGGGAAATATGTCTAGTGTGTTAGACCAGTGTCTTCTGTGTGTGTGTGTGTTGTGTAATACCTTGACATCAGGGAAGTAAGTCTTGAGTGTGTTAGAGCTGGGGTATCTAGCATAGAAGAACATCAGTTTGGCTTTCTTCAGATGACAGGGAGACAAACCCTCCTGAGAGTAACGATGGTTAAGGAGTAGTACAGAGATACACACACACACACACACACACACACACACACACACACACACACACACAACATATGAAGAAACACACTAAACGATCACACACACTTTCTCACTCACACATCAATCTCTCTCTTTCTCTCTCCCACCCACACACACACACACACACACACACACACAACATATGAAGAAACACACTAAACGATCACACACACTTTCTCACTCACACATCAATCTCTCTCTTTCTCTCTCCCCTTTCCAAAAAAAAGGATATTGAACCCGGTCCGAGATACATCCCTGAATCCATCCCTCCATCCCCTCCACCTCCTCTCATCCCTCCATCCCTCTCTCTATCTCTGTCATGTAGATGATGCATCCCTCCATCCAGCCGATCCAACCCGCCCATCAGAGCGAGGGAGAGAGGAGGGAAGGAGAGATGAGAGGAGGAGGAGGAGGGGTTGTGCTGAGGGGGGAAAGGGTTCCCCTCCATGTAAGTGTCAGAGTTCATAACGTCCCCCTTGTGGAGAGGAGGAAGGTGAGAGAGAGAACGGGTGAAGAGCTGTTGCATGGTGTAGTGAAGGAGGGGGAGGGGGAGAGGGCAGGAGGAGGGGGGGAGGAAGGGGGAGGTGTCCTTATGACGAGAGGCGGGGGGGAGGAAGGCAGGGTGGGGGTGAGGTTGACGGAGAGGGGGGAGGGGGTGAGGAGGGAGGAGAGGGTTGTGAGTGCGGTTGTTAGGGTGGTTGTTGGGGGGTAGAAGTGTGTTTCGACGGTTGTCGGGTCGACGCGTAACCAACGGCAACGCTTCAGATTGTTCTAGGAAGGCGTGGGGGTGGAGGGGGGGAGCTCCGTTTGGGCGGGGGGGTTGCTGGTCATGCGTCGCACCCCCTCGCCCCCTCCTCTCCTCCCTCTCTCTAGGGGTTGCCCACACTCCTTCACCGCCTCTTCCCTCGTTCCCTCTCTCTCTGGACGACAAGATGGAGGGATGGATAGAGGGAGGGAGAGGTTCGTTTTGGGTGTATAGACGGAGGACCCTATCGATGACTCGAGCTACAGCACTCCCCAGTTCCTGTTTCAAAGCTTGGGCAAACTTCTGACCCCCGCCTCCTCCCCCAAAACCCTCCCACTCCCCCCTCACCACCCCACACCCCATCCACACCGCCGCTCTCTCCAGAACCCCCTCCAAAAACACCCCCCCTCCTCCGTTCACGTTCCCCTTATCTTCACCCATTTGTTTCCCATGATCCCTGGCTTTTTGGTCTTGTTTAGCGATGCTGTAGAAAGGAGGAGAGGGGATGAAGGAAAGAGACATATTGTTTATTTCTCCCCCCTCCTCTTCCTCTTCAGTGATCCCTTCTGCCGTCTCCTCCTCTTCATCCATCCCTCCATCCCCATCCTCCTCTCTTCCGCTCCTCCTCTCCTCCTGAGTGGGTCTCTCTCCGAAAGCTTTCCATACTTTCTCCTGCAAGGTCTTCAGTCTTCCTCTCGCCTCTTCCAACTGTTCCTTCAGCTCCTCTCTCTCCTTTCTCCTCTCCTCCCTCCCTCTCTCCCTGTTCCCCCTCTCCACACTCCTCCTCCCCCTCTCCTCCTCTTCCTCTAAGCCTATTTCTCCATCTCCTTTAACTAGACTCTCCAGTCTCAATCTCTTCACTCTCAGCATGTCATAACCCCAGTCCGCCACTAGGGCCAGCACCACTGAGCCTCTTCCCCCCTACCCCCACCCCTACCAATCCTCCACCCATCCTCTCCCCCTCCTCCTCCTCCTCCTCCTCTTCTCTGTCCATCCCTCCTTCCTCCTTCTCCTCTTCCCTGTTATATCTGTGTAGGTGTAATTGCCCCCCGGACCTCATGGGGGCTCCACCAGGCTGCAACAGGTGGTGAATGAGGGGGTAGGGGGGTCGCGAGGAGGGGTTGGCTCCGGGGCAGGGTGCACCGTGCCCCCCTCCTGAGGGTGTAGGGTGGTCGGAGGGGTTGGGGTACGGGTCGAAAGGTGAAATCAGGGAGGACTGATGACCAAACAGATCAGAGGGGGAATCCATAGCTCCTTCTCTTCTCCTCCTCGATGACTGTTTCTGGAGAGAGAGAAAGAGAGAGAGAGACAGAGACAGAGAGAGAGAGAAAGAGACAGAAAGAGAGAGACAGAAAGAGAGAGACAGAGAGAGCTAGAGACAGAAGAGAGAGACCAGAGAGAGAGGAGACAGAGAGAGAGAGAGAGAGAGAGAGATTAGGAGAGAGAGAGAGATAGAGAAGTACAGAGAGAGCGGAGAGGAGCGAAGAGAGAGACGAGAGAGAGAGCGATAGATAGGTGTATGGTAGAGAGAGAACTAGAGACTAGAAAGAGAGACAGACAAGGGATGGGAGATGAGAGAGATAGAGACAACATAGGAGAGGAGGACAGAGAGACGACAGACGAGAGAGAGGGAGATGACAACAGAGATTGAGGGAGAAGAGCAAGAGAGAGATGAGAGTGAGATGAGCGAGACAGATGAGATATAACGGTTAGAGATCCAACATATATTTGACCCCTTTTTTCCTGCAAATGCGTTACGTTGATCGACAAACTGAACGTTTCCAGAGGAACCATGCCCAATTAACCCATAAACGGAACGTTCCAGAGTATGGTTGTCCCCGAACTAAAAAAAAATATTGGTCGACCGAGAGTCGTCTGTTCTTTCGACCAATCGATTTGTCAAAATGTTCAAACGTGTATTTTTTCATAAACGTTTGAATAAAATCAACTATATGTAGGCTACTGAGCATGTCTGATGCTTTAAGCACTGCGATTGAAAATTAAAGACACAAATTACTAAAGAGGGAGCCAGAGATCAATATAGACTAACCAGAACAAATATAAAACATTTCAGCCTGCAGGTAGAAAATATCCTGATAAAAATACATATCCTATAAATCACATTGGCTACGCATGGCCTGTCTGCACTAAAAACCCATAATCGGAATGTTCCAGAGACATGCTCACTAAACCACTCACTCGGGCTCCCTGAGTGGCGCAGCGGTCTAAGGCTCTGCATCTCAGTGCTTGAGGCGTCACTACAGACCCCCCTGGTTCGATTCCAGGCTGTATCACAACCGGCCGTGATTGGGAGTCCCATAGGGCGGCACACTATTGGCCCAGCGTCGTCCGGGATTGGCCGGTGTAGGCCGTCATTGTAAATAAGAATTTGTTCTTAACTGACTTGCCTAGTTAAATAAAGGTAAAATAAAAAATTAAATAAAACCCATAAACAAACTTTAGTGGAGTATGGCAGATCTCTCTCTCTCGATCTGTATCCTCCACTCTCCCTCTCCTCACTGTTATGTTATCAGCTCATAGACAGCTGTAAACTCTGTTTATTCAGACTGTTTACCCTCTCTCCTGCTCATCCTATACACACACAGAGAGAGAAATAGGTAAGACAACAGTGGACAGGTAGCAGTGTGAAAGCAGCAATCCCACTCGACAGTGATAATAACACAGAGGCACTTCACAGTACTTCATATATAGGCTAACATACCGGACAGAGGGACAGACAGACAAAAAAAAGTCTCATTTTAAATAGGATTTGTGTCTAGCTATAATCCATCAATTAATTCAACTAAATGTGTGGCTTTTTAACCCTACCGAGAATAGGCCACATCAGCCCCAATGGTCACCATGGTAGGGGGTTATTATAATTCCGTTGCAACATGAACTATATAATCCAACAACCTAAAAATAGATCAATATCAATTATTCAAATTCCATCTCTCTTAATACAGAGCAGATGGTGGTGGCCAGCGAGCCGGGCAGGCAGTCTATGCAATGCGCTTAACGGTTGGAATTATCTAGATAAATTCGAATCTGTAACGGTTAGATTATAACCTTTAGATTATCCATCTATTGAAAACGGGATCAGGAATTCAGGATATAACCGAAAAAGACCAAATGATAGACAGACTCAACTAACAACGACCCAAATCATTTGGAGAGATGTAGCTTAACGAGAGAGAGACATATTTTTTTATTTTTTTAAAACAATTCTGTTTGTTATAAATTACTATAAAAGTAGGCCTAACCGTTGTTGTTAGATTAAAAGGTCTTGCTCTCTTTGAGGCTTCCGCGCGGCTTGGAACATCTGTCCACCGTGACCGTGAGAGAACTCCGGTTCCGCTCTCTGTCCTGACTGTTCAACGTCTAGTTTGATTTACATTTGTTGAGTTGTCATTTAATGTGAAATCAACAAATGTCACCATGTCATTGGGTTTCGGTTAAAAGTTGGGTGAAAAAAATACGAAATGACCTAATGTTGATGACTTTTTACAAATCCAAACAGTTTTCCACGTTGATTTAACGTCCTCACATAGATATTTTGGGTTCAACAGACGTGGAAATAACGTTAATTCAACCCGTTTTTGCCCAGTGGGGAGCGAAGGGCTGCGGGCACCCATTAATTGTCTGTGCACGTATGTCGCAGTTGATAATAGGCTAGGCTACATAAACATGGACGGACACACACACTGGTAGCGCAGTCACAGGAAAGGACATACAGACAGCGTGACAAACCAAAAGTAGAATTGACTTTTAACAACTCACTTAACTGGATAACTCCCGCACGGAAACCGACTGTTCTCTCTCTTTTTCTCTCTCTCCGTGAGACTGTTAGAACCGGTTGGTTCCGTTTAGAGTTGTGAGGGGTTCTTCTAATGTTCCTCTTCCCGTTGTATCTGTCTGCAGCCGCTCCTCTCGTGCCCTTCCGTTTGCTCTGGTCAGCGCGAGCATCGACTCGGTAGGAAAGCCCTGCGCGCGGTGTTTCCTGTTATTGCCTCTCTCTCTCTCTCTCTCTCTCTCTCTCTCTCTCTCTCTCTCTCTCTCTCTCTCTCATATATATATATATATATCTCATATATATATCTCTCTCTCTCTCATATCTCTCTGTGCTATCCTCGCGCGCTGTCCTATCGCGGTGTCCGGGTAGGCGTTGAGAGGGCGAGGGCGGGCTCGCGAGCTGCTGTCCACTTCCACGGCACTGCGGGCACGCACGGTCTCTATGGTTGGCATAACCCCCCCCCCCCCCCCCCCCGTTGTTGCCACCCTCCCCTATCTCTTTCTCTCTTCCCTCATTTTTCGCTCCTGTCCTTGTGGATCAGCCATCCCTATAGGTGAACATATTGTCTGCTGTACCCACCTTAGCCCGGGTCACAAGTGTGCACTATAATGAGGAATGAGGTGCCATTCTCTGGGCTAAAAAGTAGTGCTATGCAGAAAGGGTCCCTTCTCCTGGTCTATAAAGTAGTGCCTATAATAAGGAATAGGGGGCCATTCTCTGGTCCTAAGTAGTGCACTTATAAAGGGGACTAGGGATGCCATTCCTGGTCCTCAAGTAGTGCACTAGATAGGAATATGTGCCATTTCTGGGTCTAAAGTGTGCACGATATAGGGCAATAGGTGCCATTCTCTGGTCTACAGTAGTGTTGCATCTATTGGGAATGGGGGTCATTCTCTGGCTCTGGTCTAAAGTAGTGCCTATATAGGAATAGGGTGCCATTCTCTGGTCTAAAGAGTGCACTACGTAGGAAACAGGTGCCTTTGGACTAAACAACAGAATTGTCCACCGAAAACTGGTAGCCTGGATTGAGGAGTCAAAATATTAACTTTTTTTTTTTTTAAAATCTCTAGAATAAACACATTGGGATTATTTTGTAGACGACATTTATTCACATGCAGGGCCTAACACACATGGCGAACTGGACGATTTGGTGCTTTTTAAAGGCATTGTGGTTGATAGTGTTAATTCCTTACTAACCAATGGCAACATTATCTCACTGTTCCATCCACTGTAGTCTGTAGCCCATTGGGAATTAGATGGCAACTATGTTTGTCAGATGTTCTAAAAGGCTTAAACAAATTTCCAGGTAAATTCCAATGATAGCCAACCAATGGAAACAGTCAATCACGATGTGATGATGCTGCCACCACCACACACACACACACCCACACACACACACACACCACACACACACACACACACCCACACACCCACAACACCCCCTCTTCTCTCATTCCCCCCACCAACTTATAGCCTTTCGGCTCCTCACATACCCTCTGTTTTATTCCCTCCCATACTACCCTCTAACCCAACCCCCTTCCCTCCTACCCCTCTCCACGCCTCCCTCCCATACCCTCTACCCCCCTTCCCTCCCATACCCTCTACCCCCCTTCCCTCCCATACCCTCCTACCCCACCCCCCTTCCCGCCCATACCCTCGACCCCCCCTCCCTCCCCTAACCCTCGACCCCCCGGCCCTCCCTAACCCGGTGTGTATCCCGCCATACCCTCGACCCCCCTTCCCTCCCATACCCCTACTACCCTCCTACCCCCCTTTCCCTCCCATACCTCTGTTTTGAAATCCCTCCCATACCCTCTACCCCCTACCCCCCCTCCCCTACAACCCTCGGGTTGTATCCCTCCATTACCCTCTACCAACCACCGCTACCACCCATACCCCCCTTCCCCTCCCATCCCGCCTTAACCTACCCCACCCCTCTATAAACACCCCCCCCTTCCCTCGCCCTCCCATAACCCTCTACCCCCCTTCCCTCCCTACCCTCGGGTTTTAGCCCGCCCTAACCCGCTACCCCCAGACGACCCCCCTTCCCGCCCAGACCCGCTAACCCCCCCGTCTCGCCCTCTCCTCACCCCTACCGCGACCGCACCCCCCTTGCTCCCTCTCGCGCCTCTCCACAGAAACCGCTGGGGTTAGCCCGCCCATACCCCTCGCCCCCCTTCCCGCCCAGACCCCCTACCCCCGGCACCGCCCTCTCTCCTCCACAGAACCCTCTACCCTCGACCCCCCTTCTCTCCCTCGCTCGCCCCATAACCGCGGGTTTATATCCCGCCCATACCCGCGACCCCCCATACCCCCCGGCCCGCCCCCCTCTCCGTCCTCTCCCCGCGGGTGATATCCCGCCCAGAACCCTCTACCCCCCCGTCCCGCCAGACCCTCTACACCCCTTCTCTCGCTCCACAGACCCTCGACCCAGCCCCCCTTGCTCTCTCTCCACATCCCTCTACCCAACCCCCCCCTTCCTCCCATACCCTCTACCACCTCCCTCCCATCGCGCCTCTGGTTTTTTATCCCTCCCATCCCTCTACCACCAGACCACCCCCCCCTCTACCTACCTCTCACCCCACCCCCCTTCCCCTCCACATACCCTCTAACCCCCCTCCCGCCACAATACCCTCTATTTTTCCTTCCCTCCCATACCCTCTTATCCTCATCCCCCCCCTTCCCTCTCCCATACCCTACCCCCCTTCCCTCCCCTACCCTCTCACCACCCCCTCTCATTCCCCCTCTCCACATACCCTCTGTTTTTATATCCCTCCCATACCCTATACCCCCCCTTCTACTCCTCCACAAATTACCATCTGTTTTTATCCCCCTCCCAGACCCTCTACCCCCCTTCTCTCTCTACCACATACCCTCTGTTCTTAGTCCCTCCCAGACCCTCTACCCCCCTTCTCTCTCCTCCACCAGGCCCTCTGTTTTTATCCCTCCCATACCCTCTACCCCCCTTCTCTCTCTCCACATACCCTCTGTTTTTATCCCTCCCATACCCTCTACCCCCCTTCTCTCTCTCCACATACCCTCTGTTTTTATCCCTCCCATACCCTCTACCCCCCTTCTCTCCCTCTCTCTCCTCTTCAGTATTAAACTCCTCCCCCCCCCGAGAAGCACTAAAATCAAAAGGTCGTGGTTGTTATGGTAACGATGGCGGTAACAAAAGCGAGAGAGTGGGATGGAGAGAGATAGAGAGGAACGTTTATCTGGATAAACAACAGCATATGCAGAGAAATTACAATGAAGTGAGTGTACGTGGTGTGTATGTGTGAGAGAGAGTGTGTGTTTTTTTATGTGTGTGTGTGTGTGTGTGTGTGGACAGAGTTATTTTGCCAGAGGCTATGCATCAAGAATGGTATCTATGTATAATACATATTGTTCATACACACTGAAGTATTTCACTCAGAAAACACTGTTGACCAGAGCATATAGAGTTAAACTGACCATAAACCCACAAAGCTAACTTAGTTAAATTACATTTTGGCACAGAGAAGAGAGGAGGATGGTGTGTGTGTGTCTGTGTGTGTGTTTGTGTGTGTGTGTACATCTGTGTGTGTGTGTGTGTGTGTGTCTGTGTGTGTGTGTGTGTGTTCACCTGTCTGTGTGTGTGTGTGTGTATCTGTGTGTGTACATCTGTGTGTGTGTGTGTGTATCTGTGTGTGTACATCTGTGTGTGTGTGTGTGTGTGTGTGTACACCTGTGTGTGTGTGTGTGTGTCTGTGTGTGTGTGTATGTACATCTGTATGTGTGTGTGTGTGTGTGTACATCTGTATGTGTGTGTACATCTGTGTGTGTGTGGTGTGTGTGTATATATACAGTGCCTTCGGAAAGTATTCAGACCCCTTGATTTTTTCCACATTTTGCCTTATTCTAAAATGGATGAAATATAATTTTTTCCTCAGCAATCTACACACAATACCACATAATGACGAAGCGAAAACATGTTTTTAGAATTTGTTGCAAATCTAAAAATAAAAAACAGAAATACCTTATTTACATATGTATTCAGACCCTTTGCTATGAGACTCGAAAATTGAGCTCAGGTGCATCCTGTCTCCATTGATCGTCATTGAGATGTTTCTACAACTTGATTGTAGTCCACCTGTGGTAAATTCAATTGATTGGACATGATTTAGAAAGGCACACACCTTTCTTTATAAGGTCCCACAGTTGAAAGTGCATGTCAGAGCAAAAACCAAGCCATGAGGTCGAAGGAATTGTCCGTAGAGCTCTGAGACAGGATTGTGTCTTTCTGGGGAAGGGTACCAAACAATTTCTGCAGCATTGAAGGTCCCCAAGAACACAGTGGCCTCCATCATTCTTAAATGGAATAAGTTTGGAACAACCAAGACTCTTCCTAGAGCTGGCCGCCCGGCCAAACTGAGCAATCGGGGGAGAAGGGCCTTGGTCAGGGAGGTGACCAATAACCCGATGGTCACTCTGACAGAGCTCCAGAGTTCCTCTGTGGAGATGGAAGAACCTTCCAGAAGGACGGCCATCTCTGCAGCACTCCACCAATCAGGCCTTTACGGTAGAATGGCCAGACGGAAGCCACTCCTCAGTAAAAGGCACATGACAGCCTGCTTGGAGTTTGCCCAAAGGCACCTAAAGGACTCTCAGTCCTTGAGAAACAAGATTCTCTGGTATGATGAAACCAAGATTGAACTCTTTGGCCTGAATGCCAAGCGTCACATCTGGAGGAATCCAGGCACCATCACTACGGTGAAGCATGGTGGTGGCAGCATCATGCTGTGGGGATGTTTTTCAGTGGCAGGGACTGGGAGACTAGTCAGGATCGAGGGAAAGATGAACGGAGCAAGGTACAGAGAGTTGCTTGATGAAAACCTGCTCCAGAGCGCTCAGGACATAAGACTGGGGCGAAGGTTCACCTTCCAACAGGACATCGACCCTAAGCACACAGAGCCAAGACAACGCAGGAGTGGCTTCGGGACAAGTCTCTGAATGTCCTTGAGTGATCCAGCCAGAATCCGGACTTGAACCCGATCGAACATCTCTGGAGAGACCTGAAAATAGCTGTGCAGCGACGCTCCCCATCCAACCTGACAGAGCTTGAGAGGATCTGCAGAGTGGAATGGGAGAAACTCCCAAAATACAGGTGTGCCAAGCTTGTAGCGTCATACCCAAGAAGACTCGAGGCTGTAATCACTACCAAAGGTGCTTCAACAAAGTACTGTGTAAAGGGTCTGAATACTTATGTAAATGTAATATTTCAGTCTTCGATTTTTTTCAGCATTTTCTAAAAGTTGGAAAACCTGTTTCGCTTTGTCATTATGGGGTATTGTGTGTAGATTGATGAGGAAAAAAGTAAGGCTGTAACGTAACAAAATGTGGAATAAGTCAAGGGGTCTGAATACTTTCCGAATGCACCGTATATCTCTCTGTGTGTATCTCTCTCTCTCTCTGTGTATGTGTGTGTGTGTATATATATATATATATATATAATATATACATATACAGTATACAAAAGTATGTGCACACCCCTTCAAATTAGTGGATCTGGCTATTTCAGCCACACCCGTTGCTGACAGGTGTATAAAATCGAGCACACAACCATGCAATCTCCATAGACAAACATTGGCAGTAGAATGGCCTTACTGAAGAGCTCAGTGACTTTCAACGTGGCACCGTCATAGGATGCCACCTTTCCAACATGTCAGTTCATCAAATTTTCCGGTGAATGGAAATCTTAACGCTACAGAATACAATGACATTCTAGACGATTCTGTGCATCCAACTTTGTGGAAACAGTTTGGGGAAGACCCTTTCCTGTTTCAGCATGACAATGCCCTCTGTGCACAAAGCGAGGTCCATACAGAAATGGTTTGTCGAGATAGGTGTGGAAGAACTTGACTGCCCTGCACAGATCCCTGACCTCAACCCCATCGAACACCTTTGGGATGAATTGGAACACCGACTGCGAGCCAGGCCTAATCGCCAAACATCAGTGCCCGACCTCACTAATGCTCTTGTGGCTGAATGGAAGCAAGTCCCTGCAGCAATGTTCCAACATCTAGTGGAAAGCCTTCCCAGAAGAGTGGAGGCTGTTATAGCAGCAAAGGGGGGGACCAACTCCATATTAATGGCCATGATGTTGGAATGAGATGTTGAACCAGCATACTTTTGGTCATGTAGCGTATCACTCTTTGTTTGTGTGTGTTGCTACCTCTTTCTGAGGTCTGTAACATGTCAACCACTTTCCCCAACATCAAGCAGCTCATCCAATGACTGATGATATAACACTCAGTCTGTGTGTGTGTGTGTGTGTGTGTGTGTGATGATGATCTAACACACTTCAATAGCACTGCAGTACTCAGGAATAAAAAATACAGCATCCCAGGGAGAGATGGAGGGATGGAGAGCAGACCGCATTGGAGACAGAAGCCGGGGGACGAAGGGGAGGCAGGATGGAGGAGGGCTGGAGAGAGAGATGAGAGACAGGGGGAAGAGAGCGGAGAACGGGATGGAGAGGAGAGAGAGATGAGAGAGAGATGGAGGGATGGCATGAGATGGAGGGAGTGGAGAGAGGGTAGGGATGGAGGGATGGGACGATGAGAGAGAGAGAGGACGGGGAGACTCTTCGGAGGATGGACGAGGATTGAGGGATGGGGAGAGAGATCGGGAGAGATGAGAGGCGGGTGGAGAGATGGAGGTGAGGAGGGGCGGGGTTGTGGTGGAGGTGGGGGGCCGGGGGGCGGAGGCCGAGGGGTTTTGGGGGTACCGGGGAGGGGGCCGGGGAGCGGGGGGGTTGGGAAGGTGGGGGGCTGGGGGGTGGAGAGGGGGGGTTGGGGGGTGCGGGCGGTGAAAAATTTGGGTTCCAGGGGGGGGAAAAGAACCCGATGGGAGGAAGATAAATGAGCGAGAGAACGCCCATGAAGACAGAGAATTGAGGAAAAGAGAGGAGAGAGAGAAAACAGGAAAGGGAGGAAACAGGGGGGGGGGGGGGAATCGATAGATATGAGAGAATCAATAGCAGAATAAAGTGTTTGATTAACATTGAGAGAAACAGAGAGAGCAAGAGAGGGATAGAGAGAGGGAGGGGTAGAGAGAGGGGAGGTAGAGTGCACTCAAACAGCCTTGGGCAAGGTGACAGAGGGGGATAGAGGGATTCAGGGGAAGAGAGATAACAGCACTAGAGAGAGAGTAGAAAGAGGAAGTGGAGAGAACAATAACAGAGGGTGTGTGTGTGTGTGTGTGTGTGTGAGAGGAGAGAGAGAGAGAGAGGGGGTGTGTGTGTGTGTGAGAGAGAGAGAGAGAGAGAGGGTGTGTGTATGTGAGAGAGAGGGTGTGTGTGTGAGAGAGAGAGGGTGTGTCCAGGAGGAGAGGGGTGTGGTTATGGTGAGGAGGGGTGGTGGGTGAGAGGAGAGAGGGGGAAGAGGGAGGTGGGTGTGGTGCGTCGCTGTGAGGAAAAAAGAGAGAGGAGAGAGAAGGGGAACGAGGAGAGAGCAGAGAGGAGGGGAGGGGAAAAGGAGGGGGATGTGGAGAAAAAAAAAACCCGGAAAAAGGAAGAGTAATTAGGGAGAGAAGAGAGAAGGCGGGTTTAGCACAAAAAAACAAACAATGGCCTAAATAGGACGGCTCAAAAACTTGAAAATTAAACCAAGGCGAAGGGCTCTGGTCCCATCCAAACAACAATAAAAATTTATCAACCAATTGCTCCCCTGTATAGGTGTTACGTCTGGGGTCCCCTCACAACAACCGAATTCACAAAATGTACAAAACACCAAATGAACTCTGCATGCAGCAGAATTCTGCAAAATACCTCAGTGTACAAACAAAAACCAAAATAATGCATGCAGAGCAGAATTTGCCGATACCCCAATTATCAAAGCCAAAAAAGAGCGTTAAATTCGAACAACCACTTAAAAGGAGCGATTCCCAAACCTTCCATAACAAAGCCATCACCTACAAAGAGATGAACTTGGAGAAGAGTCCTCTAAGTAAGCTGGTCCTGGGGCTCTGTTCACAAACACAAACAGACCCCACAAAGCCCCAGGACAGCAACACAATTAGACCCAACCAAATCATGAGAAAACAAAAAGAGAATTACTTGACACATTGGAAAGAATTAACAAAAAAACAGAGCAAACTAGAATGCTATTTGGCTCTAAACAGAGAGTACAAAGTGGCAGAATACCTAACCACTGTGACTGACCCAAACTTAAGGAAAGCTTTGACTATGTACAGACTCAGTGAGCATAGCCTTGCTATTGAGAAAGGCCGCTGTAGGCAGACCTGGCTCTCAAGAGAAGACAGGCTATGTGCACACTGCCACAAAATGAGGTGGAAACTGAGCTGCACTTCCTAACCTCCTGCCAAATGTATGACCATATTAGAGACACATATTTCCCTCAGATTACAGACATCCACAAAGAATTCGAAAACAAACCCAATTTTGATAAACTCCCTTATCTACTGGGTGAAAAACCACAGTGTGCCATCACAGCAGCAAGATTTGTGACCTGCTGCCACAAGAAAAGGGCAACCAGTGAAGAACAAACAGAATTGTAAATACAACCCATATTTATGTTTATTTATTTTCCCATTTGTACTTTAACTATTTGTACATTGTTACAACACTGTATATATACATAATATGACATTTGAAATGTCTTTATTCTTTTGGAACTTCTGAGTGTAATGTTTACTGTTAATATTTATTGTTTATTTCACTTTTGTTTACTATCTACTTCACTTGCTTTGGCAACGTTAACATACGTTTCCCATGCCAATAAAGCCCTTAAATTGAAATTGAAATTGAGAGAGGAGAGAGAGTGTGTGTGTGTGTGTGTGTGTGTGTGTGCGTGGCAGAGAGAGAGAGAGAGAGAGAGAGAGAGAAGAGGAGGGAGAGAGAGAGAGAGAGAGAGAGAGAGAGAGAGAGAGTTTCCAGTGCTCTTTCCAGCAACAGCTGCTTGTATGTGGGCAGTGGCAGGAAACATTATGCCTAATCATTTCACAGCAGACCACTGAGGTGTTAGGCTTTGTTTGGGGGTGGGGGATGACCTGCAATACATCTAGGTCACTGGAATGTGTTTGAGTGGGTCTGTGTGTGTGAGTGCATTTATGCATGTGTTTCACATTAGTGATTCTGTGTGAGTATGTGCATACGTGCGTGTATAAGTGTGAGTTGAGTTTTACATACAGAAGTAGAGTAGCTCTCAACTAAGGTGTGTGAGACTGTTCTGTGTGCGTTTGATGTCCGTGTGTACACTGAGTGTACAAAACATTAGGAACACCTTCCTAATTTTGAGTTGCCACCCCCTCCCCTCCCCCCCCCTCCCCTCCCCTTTGCCCTCAGAACAGCCTCAATTCGTTGGGGGTATGGACTCTACAAGGTGTCGAACGCGTTCCACAGGGATGCTGGCCCATGTTGACTCCAATGCTTCCCACAGTTGTGTCAAGTTGGCCTGGATATCCATTGGGTGGTGGGCCATTCTTGATAGACACAGGAAACTGTTGAGTGTGAAAAACCCAGCAGTGTTGCAGTTCTTGACACAAACCGGTACGCCTGGCATCTACTACCATACACCGTTCAAAAGGCACTTAAATATTTTGTCTTGCCCATTCACTCTCTGAATGGCACACGTACACAATCAATTGTCTCAAGGCTTAAAAATTATTCTATAACCTGTCTCCTCCCCTTCATCTACACTGATTGAAGTGGATTTAACAAGTGACATCTATAAGGGATCATAGTTTTCACCTGGATTCAGCTGGTCAGTCTGCCTTAATGTTTTGTACACTCAATGTGTGTGTATACGCGTGCAAGCCCTGAGCAAACTGCTTCCGTGCCCTCGGACCAAGCAGGCTGTCACACAGAGGTGAAAGACCCTAGCCATACACTATAGAACATATCTAAACACACACACAATCTGAAAAATCATACATTTATGCACAAAAACACTGCCTGCCCATACAAGCTGTGCTTACTGAAAAAAAAGCACTGGACACACATACATACACACACACACTCTATATCGCACTCTCGCTACAACACTGGCACCAATTATCCTCTCTGACTGGAGTGTTTTGATGGTGTAATTGTCACAGACAGAGAGGAGAGCGGGATGGAGGGGATGTGGAGATGATAGAGGGGTAAAAAGAGAGAGGGGGATAGAGAGAGGGATGGATATAGAGAAAGAAAGAGAGAAAAGAGAAGAGTGAAAGGGATGAGTGCTGACACTATCAGCATGCTAATGCTCTGCTGCTCTCCCCCTCCCTGTGTTGTTCCAACCCTCTCTCTCTCTCCATCTCTTTGTCTCCATCCCTCTATTTTCACAGGTGCAAGCTTCTCCCCCTCGCTCTCCATCCATCCATCCATCCTTCCTTCCTTCTCTCCAGACTACGCAGAATGCACAAACAAAGAACGAAAGCGAGAGAAAGATAGAATGAGGGAGTGAGATAAGAGATTTATTTCCTGTCCGTTTTTCCCGGACAATGAAGAGATCATCCCCTCATCCTTTAATCACCTCTCTCCATTTTTTCATCTCATCCCTCGCTCTCTCTCCCTCCCTTCTTTCCTCCCTTGTGGTCAGAGGTTAGGTATCTAAGAAGACTATTCCTCTGGGTGTCTATAAGCAGATGGAATCCTTCAGTCATTGTTGATGTCTTTATCTGTATCTCTGGTGGGTCTGAGACAAATATTTAAATTAGACAACTGCTCAACGGCGACACACGGTGGTAGAATTTAGCTACTACAACTACACAAAATATACCAGGGGTACTCGACTCTTACCCTACAAGGTCCGGAACCTGCTGGTTTTTCTGTTTTACCTGGTAATTAATTGCACACCCGGTGTCCTAGGTCTAAAATCAGTCCCTGATTAGAGGGGAACAATAAAAAAAATGCAGTGGAACTGGCTTCAAGGTTCAGAACTGATGGCAATATACTGTATCCAGTCTGTATTATAGGCTTGATTAAAAAAACAAAAAAAACAGGCTTGGGGTCAATTCCATTTGATCTGAATTATTAATTCAGGAAGTAAACTGAAATTCGAAATTCCAATTGTTTCTCATTGAGAAGCATTGAAGAAAAATTTGAATTTCAGTTTACTTCCTTAAAAATTGTCTGAATTGAATGGAGTTCTTCGTGGTGAGGTGACATGGTCATGGAAAAACTCCCTAGCCCCGCAGTATAACAACAACCACCATAGTACCATACACGATCGTATTTCTTTATAAAAACAATTAACTCATGTTTGTGTAGTGTACAAAGAAACACAATAATATGAACACCTTAAAAACATTGTAAAAGACTTTAGGAAGATAAATTAAGTGGACAATGTCCGTGTCCCGAATGTCACCCTATTCCCCTAGATAATGCACTACTTTTGAGCAGAGCCCTGGAAGCTTAGTATTCACCTATGGGCCCTGGTAAAAAGCAGTGTACTAATATAGGGAATATAGGGTGCCCTTTTGGGAAGCAGCACAGTGTCTTGTTCATTAAAGGGGAATCAGATTCAAAATATTTAAAACAGTTGATTTCAGATTCAAGAATTCCCACTGATATAAAGCAACAGGGATGTTATTCTTTGTGCTGCTTCATAGTGTGTGTGTGTGTGTGTGTGTGTGTGTGTGTGCGTGCGTGCGTGTGCGTGTGTGTGTGTGCGTGTGTGTGTGTGTGTGCGTGCGTGTGCGTGTGTGTGTGTGTGTGTGTGTGTGTGTGCGTGTTAGTGCTTCTGTGTGCGTTTGAAGCAATAGGAGGCTGCTGAGGGGAGGACCGTCTGGAACAGAAACCATGTATTTGATGTATTTGATACCATTCCACTGATTCCGCTCCAGCCATCACCACGAGCCCGTCCTCCCCAATTAAGGTGCCACCAACCTCCTGTGGTTTTAAGAGAGAGGCAGGGAGGGAGAGAGAGGTGTGTGTGTGTGTGTTTCAGTGTCCTGTTCATGTGTGTGTTTACGAGTCCTTCTCCTCAGTGTGTGTGTGAGTCCTGCGAGGTGTGTGTGGAGGTGAGCAGTGTGACTAGTGTCTCTGCGTGTTCCAGATACTGAGCAGTTCTTCTCTTTACCGACCCTCTACGTTGTGGGTCTGGATCTCCTAGAGAGAGAGGGAGAGACAGAGAGAGAGACAGAGAGAGAGAGAGAGAGAGAGACAGAGAGAGAGAGAGAGAGAGACAGAGAGAGAGACAGAGAGACAGAGAGAGAGACAGAGAGGGACAGAGAGAGAGAGAGACAGAGAGATAAAGGACATTAGGCAGAGAAGTCAAAAAGGGAGAGATGTCTCCCTCTCTCAACTACCAATATAGTACCTACACTGTTCTCTCTAACCTCTCTCCCCATCCCTCCCTCTACACCCCCCTCTCTCTCCCCATCCCTCCCTCTCCACCCCTCTCTCTCTCTCTCTCCCTCCCTCTACACCCCCTCTCTCTCCTATACACCCCTCTCTCTCCCTCCCTCTCCTCTCCCCCCCCCAACCCCTCCCCCTCTCTTCTCCCATCCCTCCCTCTACAACCCCCCTCTCTCTCACACTCCAACCCCCATCTCTCCTCACACATCCCATCCCTCTCCACCCCAATCTCTCCTCTCTCGATACCATCCCTACATCCTCTACCTCTCCTCTCTCTCCCTCCCTCTACACCCCCCCTCTCTCTCCCCATCCCTCCCTCTACACCCCCCTCCTCTCTCCATCCCTCTCACCTTTAACTCCAGTGATGAGTAAATCCACAGCAGTCTTGTATTTTTGTATGGCTGTACTGTACTTTCCCTCCTTCTCGCTCGCCATCGCAGCCGTGAGCTCATTGGCTGCCTGCCTCAGATAGCCCGCCTCCCCGGCGTCCGGATTGGTCAGGGGCAGTGACAGAAGTTCTGATTGGTTGTGTGATGCACTCGGTTGGTCTGGGGCAAGAGAAATGAGTAATGAAAAAGAACAGGACCATGAAGAACCGAGAGGTTGAAATAAAAGCTAAAAAGAAAGCGATAGAAAGTTTGGTTTGGTTTTATTCAGATCCCCAGTAGCTTTTTCCAGAAGCAGCAGCTTCTCTTCCTGGGGTCAACACAAAAACATTAAACACGAAGCAACAAAACACTGACAGACAAGGACAGTCACACGTTATACAAACAATACAACTAAAGAATGTGTGTTAGATTGTGTGTGTGTGTCATTTCCCAGTCCCTATTGTGCGATAAGATGTTGTTTTCTCCCCTTTAAAAAAGGTAATGTTGCTGTTTCCTGTCACTGGATAAAAAGTGGTTTTTAAAAAAATGTATAAGTGACAGATATTTGTGGTGGAATTTCATTGTAGTAGTGTGCCCTTCTCCTCTGTACGCGTGTGTGTAGTAGTGTGGCCTCTCCTCTGTATGCGTGTGTGTAGTAGTGTGGCCTCTCCTCTGTATGCGTGTGTGTAGTAGTGTGGCCTCTCCTCTGTACGCGTGTGTGTAGTAGTGTGGCCTCTCCTCTGTATGCGTGTGTGTAGTAGTGTGGCCTCTCCTCTGTACGCGTGTGTGTAGTAGTGTGGCCTCTCCTCTGTACGCGTGTGTGTAGTAGTGTGGCCTCTCCTCTGTATGCGTGTGTGTAGTAGTGTGGCCTCTCCTCTGTATGCGTGTGTGTAGTAGTGTGGCCTCTCCTCTGTACGCGTGTGTGTAGTAGTGTGGCCTCTCCTCTGTACGCGTGTGTGTAGTAGTGTGGCCTCTCCTCTGTATGCGTGTGTGTAGTAGTGTGGCCTCTCCTCTGTATGCGTGTGTGTAGTAGTGTGGCCTCTCCTCTGTACGTGTGTGTAGTAGTGTGGCCTCTCCTCTGTACGCGTGTGTGTAGTAGTGTGGCCTCTCCTCTGTACGCGTGTGTGTAGTAGTGTGGCCTCTCCTCTGTATGCGTGTGTGTAGTAGTGTGGCCTCTCCTCTGTACGCGTGTGTGTAGTAGTGTGGCCTCTCCTCTGTATGCGTGTGTGTAGTAGTGTGGCCTCTCCTCTGTATGCGTGTGTGTAGTAGTGTGCCCTTCTCCTCTGTACGTGTGTGTGTAGTAGTGTGGCCTCTCCTCTGTACGCGTGTGTGTAGTAGTGTGGCCTCTCCTCTGTATGCGTGTGTGTAGTAGTGGTGGCCTCTCCTCTGTATGCGTGTGTGTAGTAGTGTGGCCTCTCCTCTGTACGCGTGTGTGTAGTAGTGTGGCCTCTCCTCTGTATGCGTGTGTGTAGTAGTGTGGCCTCTCCTCTGTACGCGTGTGTGTAGTAGTGTGGCCTCTCCTCTGTATGCGTGTGTGTAGTAGTGTGCCCTTCTCCTCTGTATGCGTGTGTGTAGTAGTGTGGCCTCTCCTCTGTATGCGTGTGTGTAGTAGTGTGGCCTCTCCTCTGTATGCGTGTGTGTAGTAGTGTGGCCTCTCCTCTGTATGCTGTGGTGTAGTAGTGTGGCCCTCTCCTCTGTATGCGTGTGTGTAGTAGTGTGGCCTCTCCTCTGTATGCATGTGTGTAGTAGTGTGGCCTCTCCTCTGTATGCGTGTGTGTAGTAGTGTGCCCTTCTCCTCTGTACGCGTGTGTGTAGTAGTGTGGCCTCTCCTCTGTATGCGTGTGTGTAGTAGTGTGGCCTCTCCTCTGTACGCGTGTGTGTAGTAGTGTGCCCTCTCCTCTGTATGCGTGTGTGTAGTAGTGTGGCCTCTCCTCTGTATGCGTGTGTGTAGTAGTGTGGCCTCTCCTCTGTACGCGTGTGTGTAGTAGTGTGCCCTTCTCCTCTGTATGCGTGTGTGTAGTAGTGTGGCCTCTCCTCTGTATGCGTGTGTGTAGTAGTGTGGCCTCTCCTCTGTATGCGTGTGTGTAGTAGTGTGGCCTCTCCTCTGTATGCGTGTGTGTAGTAGTGTGGCCTCTCCTCTGTATGCGTGTGTGTAGTAGTGTGGCCTCTCCTCTGTATGCGTGTGTGTAGTAGTGTGGCCTCTCCTCTGTATGCGTGTGTGTAGTAGTGTGCCCTTCTCCTCTGTATGCGTGTGTGTAGTAGTGTGGCCTCTCCTCTGTACGCGTGTGTGTAGTAGTGTGCCCTTCTCCTCTGTACGCGTGTGTGTAGTAGTGTGGCCTCTCCTCTGTATGCGTGTGTGTAGTAGTGTGGCCTCTCCTCTGTATGCGTGTGTGTAGTAGTGTGGCCTCTCCTCTGTACGCGTGTGTGTAGTAGTGTGGCCTCTCCTCTGTATGCGTGTGTGTAGTAGTGTGGCCTCTCCTCTGTATGCGTGTGTGTAGTAGTGTGGCCTCTCCTCTGTATGCGTGTGTGTAGTAGTGTGGCCTCTCCTCTGTATAAGTGTGTGTAGTAGTGTGGCCTCTCCTCTCTGCGTGTGTGTAGTAGTGTGGCCTCTCCTCTGTATGAAGTTGTGTGGTAGTAGTGTGGCCTCTCCTCTCTGCGTGTGTGTATAGTGTGGCCTCTCCTCTGTATGCGTGTGTGTAGTAGTGTGGCCTCTCCTCTGTATGCGTGTGTGTAGTAGTGTGGCCTCTCCTCTGTAATGCGTGTGTGTAGTAGTGTGGCCTCTCCTCTGTATGCGTGTGTGTAGTAGTGTGGCCTTCTCCTCTGTATGCGTGTGTGTGTAGTGTGGCCTCTCCTCTGTATGCGTGTGTGTAGTAGTGTGGCCTCTCCTCTGTATGCGTGTGTGTAGTAGTGTGGCCTCTCCTCGGTATGCGTGTGTGTAGTAGTGTGGCCTCTCTCCTCTGTATGGGCGTGTGTGTAGTAGTGTGGGGGCCTCTCCTCTGTAGGCTTTGTGTATGTGTGCCTCTCCTCTGTATGCGTGTGTGTAGTAGTGTGCCTCTCCTCTGTTGCGTGTGTGTAGTAGTGTGGCCTTCTCCTCTGTACGCGTGTGTGTAGTAGTGTGGCCTCTCCTCTGTATGCGTGTGTGTAGTAGTGTGGCCTCTCCTCTGTATGCGTGTGTGTAGTAGTGTGGCCTCTCCTCTGTACGCGTGTGTGTAGTAGTGTGGCCTCTCCTCTGTATGCGTGTGTGTAGTAGTGTGGCCTCTCCTCTGTATGCGTGTGTGTAGTAGTGTGGCCTCTCCTCTGTGTGTGTAGTAGTGTGGCCTCTCCTCTGTACGCGTGTGTGTAGTAGTGTGGCCTCTCCTCTGTATGCGTGTGTGTAGTAGTGTGGCCTCTCCTCTGTATGCGTGTGTGTAGTAGTGTGGCCTCTCCTCTGTATGCGTGTGTGTAGTAGTGTGGCCTTCTCCTCTGTACGCGTGTGTGTAGTAGTGTGGCCTCTCCTCTGTATGCGTGTGTGTAGTAGTGTGGCCTCTCCTCTGTATGCGTGTGTGTAGTAGTGTGGCCTCTCCTCTGTACGCGTGTGTGTAGTAGTGTGGCCTCTCCTCTGTATGCGTGTGTGTAGTAGTGTGGCCTCTCCTCTGTACGCGTGTGTGTAGTAGTGTGGCCTCTCCTCTGTATGCGCGTGTGTGTAGTAGTGTGGCCTCTCCTCTGTACGCGTGTGTGTAGTAGTGTGGCCTTCTCCTCTGTATGCGTGTGTGTAGTAGTGTGGCCTCTCCTCTGTATGCGTGTGTGTAGTAGTGTGGCCTCTCCTCTGTATGCGTGTGTGTAGTAGTGTGGCCTCTCCTCTGTATGCGTGTGTGTAGTAGTGTGGCCTCTCCTCTGTATGCGTGTGTGTAGTAGTGTGGCCTCTCCTCTGTATGCGTGTGTGTAGTAGTGTGGCCTCTCCTCTGTACGCGTGTGTGTAGTAGTGTGGCCTCTCCTCTGTACGCGTGTGTGTAGTAGTGTTCCCTCTCCTCTGTACGCGTGTGTGTAGTAGTGTGGCCTCTCCTCTGTATGCGTGTGTGTAGTAGTGTGGCCTCTCCTCTGTACGCGTGTGTGTAGTAGTGTGGCCTCTCCTCTGTACGCGTGTGTGTGTAACCTCTGACCTTCTTTAGCACAGGGGTCAAAGATGGCGAGGTCGTTGTCGGAGAGAGGAGGGGGCGGTACTTCCTCTGTAGGCTCCTCCCGCATCACAGAATCGAACAGCAAATCAAACTCCTCCTGAGACTGTGATTGGTCTGTTCTGAGGACGCAGGGCTGGAACGGAGAAGGAACTAGGGAAGAGAACATTTAGAATTGAGAACATCTCAATAATAAGCAACAGCAAGGCTGACAAATCACCAGAACATCACTTAACAGCCACTTTTGTCATTTTGGCAGGGGATCCTTTAAGTGGCTTCCTCCCCTTGTCTGCTGTCCTTCATCTGCACAGATGTGAAAGAACAGGACAGGTGAAAGGAACTTAGTGGGCTATACTAGGGCCTGGGATTTGCCATGGACCTCACGATACGATATTATCACAATACTTAGGTGCATATACAGTGAGGGAAAAAAGTATTTGATCCCCTGCTGATTTTGTACGTTTGCCCACTGACAAAGACATGATCAGTCTATAATTTTGAATGGTAGGTCTATTTGAACAGTGAGAGACAGAATAACAACAAAAAAAATCCAGAAAAACACAAGTCAAAAATGTTATATATTGATTTGCATTTTAATGAGGGAAATAAGTATTTGACCCCTCTGCAAAACATGACTTAGTACTTGGTGGCAAAACCCTTGTTGGCAATCACAGAGGTCAGACGTTTCTTGTAGTTGGCCACCAGGTTTGCACACATCTCAGGAGGGATTTTGTTCCACTCCTCTTTGCAGATCTTCTCCAAGTCATTAAGGTTTCGAGGCTGACGTTTGGCAACTCGAACCTTCAGCTCCCTCCACAGATTTTCTATGGGATTAAGGTCTGGAGACTGGCTAGGCCACTCCAGGACCTTAATGTGCTTCTTCTTGAGCCACTCCTTTGTTGCCTTGGCCGTGTGTTTTGGGTCATTGTCATGCTGGAATACCCATCCACGACCCATTTTCAATGCCCTGGCTGAGGGAAGGATGTTCTCACCCAAGATTTGACGGTACATGGCCCTGTCCATCGTCCCTTTGATGCGGTAAAGTTGTCCTGTCCCCTTAGCAGAAAAACACCCCCAAAGCATAATGTTTCCACCTCCATGTTTGACGGTGGGGATGGTGTTCTTGGGCTCATAGGCAGCATTCCTCCTCGTCCAAACACGGCGAGTTGAGTTGATGCCAAAGAGCTCGATTTTGGTCTCATCTGACCACAACACTTTCATCCAGTTCTTCTCTGAATCATTCAGATGTTCATTGACAAACTTCAGACGGGCCTGTATATGTGCTTTCTTGAGCAGGGGGACCTTGCGTGCGCTGCAGGATTTCAGCCTTTCACGGCGTAGTGTGTTACCAATTGTTTTCCTGGTGACTATGGTCCCAGCTGCCTTGAGATAATTGACAAGATCCTCCCGTGTAGTTCTGAGCTGATTCCTCACCGTTCTCATGATCATTGCAACTCCACGAGGTGAGATCCTGCATGGAGCCCCAGGCCGAGGGAGATTGACAGTTATTTTGTGTTTCTTCCATTTGCGAATAATCGCACCAACTGTTGTCACCTTCTCACCAAGCTGCTTGGCGATGGTCTTGTAGCCCATTCCATCTACAATCGTGTCCCTGACATCCTTGGAGAGCTCTTTGGTCTTGGCCATGGTGGAGAGTTTGGAATCTGATTGATTGATTGCTTCTGTGGACAGGTGTCTTTTATACAGGTAACAAACTGAGATTAGGAGCACTCCCTGTAAGAGTGTGCTCCTAATCTCAGCTCGTTACCTGTATAAAAGACACCTGGGAGCCAGAAATCTTTCTGATTGCGAGGGGGTCAAATACTTATTTCCCTCATTAAAATGCAAATCAATTTATAAAACATTTTTGACATGCTTTTTTCTGGATTTTTTTGTTGTTATTCTGTCTCTCACTGTTCAAATAAACCTACCATTAAAATTATAGACTGATCATTTCTTTGTCAGTGGGCAAACGTACAAAATCAGCAGGGGATCAAATACTTTTTCCCCCTCACTGTAGGTCATATAAAAAATTATTGCGATACGACTGATATGTGGTTGTCTCATCTTAAGATGAATGCACTAACTGTAAGTTTGGATAAGAGTGTCTGCTAAATTAATTAGTAAAATGTTACTGTATAGATAATTTTTTCACTAAGCTATACATTAAGGCTTTCAACCCCTCCTGTGTTTCCAGTTGAAGCAGACGAGGATGCTACTTTTGACTATTGAGCTGGAGACTTAGAATCAAGAACATTTACATGTGTTCAATCCAAAGTCAACCTCTATAGCAATTAGGTTTCCATCTAATTGGCGACAGATTTATTAGAATATTCTAAAATCTACATCAAAAATATGCATTTCCATCATATTGATATGGATATTGTTGTGGATAAAAGTCTGTGCGTGATGACGTAGTGCACATAAAAATACCTTTTGGGGTTAAATTCCCGTGTACTGAATAAAAAAAAATACAAGTTAAATGAGTTTCCATCACATTTTACACTGGCAACACACAGACACACTTTTTATTGAATATTAAAAACAGACAATCTACCTGCAGTGAAGCCCCTCAACATTTACATCACATTCAGTCATCTAGCAGACACTCCCATCCAGAGCGACCAACAGGAGCAACCAGGGTCAAGCGCCCCGCCCAAGGGCACATCGACAGATCTCCCACCAAGTCAAATCGGGGACCCGAACCAGCGACCGGTCGGCCACCGACCAAAGCTCCCAACCACCAGGCCACCAACCATCCAAGATCCCGCCACAGTTCCTCGAGAGCTGCCCCTCATCCATCTGAGACGCCCCCCCGCACAGTGCTGTCCACACTGCCCTCACCCACCTAGATAAGAGGAATACCTATGTGAGAATGTTGTTCATTGACTACAGTTCAGCGTTCAACACCATAGTGCCCGCCAAGCTCATCACTAAGCTAAGGACCCTGGGACTGAACACCTCCCTCTGCAACTGGATCCTGGACTTCCTGACGGGCCGACCCCAGGTGGTGAGGGTAGGTAACAACACATCTGCCACGCTGATCCTCAACACGGGGGCCCCTCAGGGGTGTGTGCTTAGTCCCATCCTGTACTCCTTGTTGACGCACGACTGCGTTGCCGCGCACGACTCCAACACCATCATTAAGTTTACTGAGGACACGACGACGATGAAACAGCCTATAGGGAGGAGGTCAGAGACCACATCACTAAGGATCTATCATGGTCTAAACACACCAACACACCGTGAAGAGGGCAAGACACCACCTCTTCCCCCTCAGGAGGCTGAAAAGGTTTGGCCCTCAGATCCTCAAGACGTTCTACAGCTGCACCATCGAGAGCATCTTGACTGGCTGCATCACCGCCTGGTATGGCAACTGCTTGGCATCGGACCGCAAGGCGCTACAGAGGGTAGTGCGTACGGCCCAGTACATCACTGGGGCCAAGCTTCCTGCCATCCAGGACCTCTATACCAGGCGGTGTCAGAGGAAGGCCCTAAAAATTGTCAAAGACTCCAGCCACCCTAGTCATAGACTGTTCTCTCTGCTACCGCACAGCAAGCGTTACAGATACACCAAGTCTGGATCTGGTAAAAGATATTAAACCAAAAAACATGCGTTTCCCCCCCCCCCCCCCATTTTTTTTTTGTTCCATCATCTTTGAAATGCAAGAGAAAGGCCGCAATATAATATTGCAGTTTAGGCGCAATTTAGATTTTGGCCACTAAATGGCAGCAGTGTGTGTGTGCAAAGTTTCAGATTGATTCAGTGAAGCGTTGCAATATTGGACTATTTTGAATCAAGTCTGCCCAAATGTGCCAAATTGGTCAATTGATACATTTTCAAGTACATAACTATAGAGAACATACAAAAATGATATGGTAATACAAAATGTAAGTTTACACACTCCCAGGAATGTCATACATGACGGATCATTAGCTTATACACTAACTTTCACACATCTAGATGGCTGGGCGATGTGGGTGTGGAGCCAGAGACAGTAGGGGTTCAAACTGTAGAACCCAGCTCCTACATTTGAATATAAAAATGGACTTTATCAAACAAAACTATGCTACATTTTATCTCTGGGACCCTTAGGATGACAAATCAGAGCAAGATGACAATGTAAGTACATTATTTACCTTCAGAGGTGAATGTATTAAACCAGTTGCCATGATACGTTTTGTTGTTGGGCACTCTCCTCAAACAATAGCATGGTATTTTTTCACTGTAATAGCTACTGTAAATTGGACAGTGCAGTTAGATTAACAATAATTTAAGATTTCTGCCCATATAAGACATGTCTATGTCCTGGATCGTTTGCTGTTACTTACAACAGTCATGCTAATCACATTAGCGCACGTTTGCTCAACCGTCCCGTATACAGGACACCGATCCCGTAGAGGTTAACTAGCTACAAAGTAGCCTATGCCTACCTGGCAGAGTGATATGATTATTTGCATCAGTCCAGTGGCCATTTGTTTTGCTAACGCCATCTCATGTACTACAGAAACACTGCTAACCAAGCAACAGTGCTAGGTGCCTGTGCACTTGAATTAAAGGGCAACTACACCATTTTTTTTTTTAGATTTTTCCCAGACCTAAAACAATTGTCTCCTGATGTGGTTTAAGCATTGTTATGGACTTAGAACATAGCATAACATCTTTTATTTATTTATTTTTTGTGTGACTTCGAGAGTGAAAACCTCATTTAATACAAATAAAAATCTGAAACCTGTGAATTTCTGACTCAGTTGACAGCCGCATTCATCTGTTTCAATAGTAGATCTACTAATAGCCTACAACACAGTAAAGCTTAGGTTGGCCTGACTGTGAAACACCAATATGGGATTCATCATGTTAGGTCAGCCAGAGTGTATGTCTGTTTCTCATAGAATCTTTCACACAGGGAGCCTTTCCTTTGGCAGGCTGGATGTTTGGCAACATTAGAGTATATCCACTTCTCCAGGCATCACTACACCACTGAGGAGAGAGATGATGATGAGAGAGATAGGAGAGAGAGAGAAAGAGAGAGAGAGAGACAGAGAGAGAGAGAGACAGAGAGAGAGAGAGAGGAGAAAGAGAGAGAGAGGAGAACGAGAGAGAGAGAGAGAGAGAGAGAGAGACAGAGACAGAGAGAGAGAGAGAGAGAGCGAGAGAGAGAGCGAGAGAGAGAGCGAGAGAGAGAGAGAGAGACGAGATCCCATAGAGCAGGGTTTCCCAAACTCGGTCCTCGGACCCCAAGGGGGGCACGTTTTGGTTTTTGCCCTCAGCACTACACAGCTGACTCAAATAATCAACTAATCATCAAGCTTTGAATCAGCTGCGTAGTGTTTCGGGGTCCTGGGGACTGAGTTTGGGAAACGCTGCCGTGGAGGTTAACCAATAGCTACCCGGACTATCTGCATTGACCCTTTCTGCACTAACTCTCTTTTGACTCATCACATACCGTTTACTATCTATCCTGTTGCCTAATCACTTTATTCCTAGTTATATGTTCATATATACCTCAATTACCTCGTATCCCTGCACATCGACTCAGTACTAGTACCCAGTGTATATTTATTATAACGTGTTTTACTTCTCTCTCGCTCCCTCTCCCTCCCTCCATTGTTGGGAAGGGCCCGTAAGTAAGCATTTCACTGTTACTTCATAAACGACTTGTGTAGACTACGTGACAAATTAACATTTGATTTAGATCACCGTGCACATTCACCACCCTGTGAAGTTCATCATAACTTATTTAATCTGTAGGCTAATACACTGGGCCCTGATTCACAAAACCTTCTTCTCACTCACAAACATCTGAAAGTTTCAGTTTTGGTTATTTTAAACCCAAGAACATGTTTTAGAAAAGTAATCTCAGTAATGAATATGCCAACATGATTGATACAGTAGCTAGCTAGAGCAGTTGCCTAGCATCAATCATCTTAAGTACAGTGGCTTGCGAAAGTATTCACCCCCCTTGGCATTTTTCCTATTTTGTTGCCTTACAACCTGGAATTAAAATTGATTTTTTGGGGGTTTGTATCATTTGATTTACACAACATGCCTACCACTTTGAAGATGCAAAATATTTTTTGGTGAAACAAACAAGAAATAAGACAAAAAACAGAAATCTTGAGCATGCATAACTATTCACCCCCCCCCCCCCCCCCCCCCCCCCCCCAAAGTCAATACTTTGTAGAGCCACCTTTTGCAGCAATTACAGCTGCAAGTCTATTGGGGTATGTCTCTATAAGCTTGGCACATCTAGCCACTGGGATTTTGGCCCATTCTTCAATGCAAAACTGCTCCAGCTCCTTCAAGTTGGATGGGTTCCGCTGGTGTACAGCAATCTTTAAGTCATACCACAGATTCTCAATTGGATTGAGGTCTGGGCTTTGACTAGGCCATTCCAAGACATTTAAATGTTTCCCCTTAAACCACTCAAGTGTTGCTTTAGCAGTATGCTTAGGGTCATTGTCCTGCTGGAAGGTGAACCTCTGTCCCAGTCTCAAATCTCTGGAAGACTGAAACAGGTTTCCCTCAAGAATTTCCCTGTATTTAGCGCCATCCATCATTCCTTCAATTCTGACCAGTTTCCCAGTCCCTGTCGATGAAAAACATCCCCACAGCATGATGCTGCCACCACCATGCTTCACTGTGGGGATGGTGTTCTCTGGGTGATGAGGTGTTGGGTTTACGCCAGACATAGCATTTCCTTGATGGCAAAAAAAGCTCAATTTTAGTCTCATCTGACCAGAGTACATTCTTTCATATGTTTGGGGAGTCTCCCACATGCCTTTTGGCGAACACCAAACATATTTTTTTCTTTAAGCAATGGCTTTTTTTCTGGCCACTCTTCCGTAAAGCCCAGCTCTGTGGAGTGTACGGCTTAAAGTGGTCCTATGGACAGATACTCCAATCTCCGCTGTGGAGCTTTGCAGCTCCTTCAGGGTTATCTTTGGTCTCTTTGTTGCCTCTCTGATTAATGCCCTCCTTGCCTGGTCCGTGAGATTTGGTGGGTGGCCCTCTCTTGGCATGTTTGTTATGGGGCCATATTCTTTCCATTTTTTTATAAATGGATTTAATGGTGCTCCGTGGGATGTTCAAAGTTTCTGATATTTTTTTATAACCCAACCCTGATCTGTACTTCTCCACAACTTTGTCCCTGACCTGTTTGGAGAGCTCCTTGTTGTTCATGGTGCCGCTTGCTTGGTGGTGCCGCTTGCTTGGTGGTGCCGCTTGCTTGGTGGTGCCGCTTGCTTAGAGGTGTTGCAGACTCTGGGTCCTTTCAGAACAGGTGTACTGAGATCATGTGACAGATCATGTGACACTTAGATTGCACACAGGTGGACTTTATTTAACTAATTATGTGACTTCTGAAGGTAATTGGGTTGCACCAGATCTTATTTAGGGGTTTCATAGCAAAGGGGGTGAATACATATGGACGCACCACTTTTCCATTATTAATTGTTTTAGAATTTTTTGAAAACAAGTTATTTTTTTCATTTCACTTCACCAATTTGGACTATTTTGTGTATATCCATTACATGAAATCCAAATAAAAATCAATTTAAAATTACAGGTTGTAATGCAACAAAATAGGAAAAACACCATGGGGGATGAATACTTTTGCAAGGCACTGTAGATAGTTAAAAAGTTCATAAGAGAAGTTTGTAAGAAAATCATGGAATCTTAAGATATTGGTGAGGAATTGCACTTCTTTTTCTACTTTTCTTTAGAAGCTTCTTAAGTCTTTGCGTAAGACGTGTAGTTAATCTGAGGCCTGCTCTCCAGGTTTACGTCGATATGATGGTTATTATAATCAATATTTGCGCCATTTCTCGCACAATTAAATTTTACCGACACGAAAAGACCCCACCTTGTCTAGCGTGTAATTTGTTGTGTCGACATTTGGAAAGTTTACCCACAAATGTGGAGTTTCTATCAGGCCTGTCGTGACATTTTTTTTTATCCAACATGTACTTTATTCGCATAAAAAGGTTAGATGGAAACCTGGTTACTGATCAATGTAAAGGTTAGATGGAAACCTGGTTACTGATCAATGTCAAGGTTAGATGGGAACCTGGTTACTGATAAATGTCAAGGTTAGATGGGAACCTGGTTACTGATAAATGTCAAGGTTAGATGGGAACCTGGTTACTGATAAATGTCAAGGTTAGATGGAAACCTGGTTACTGATAAATGTCAAGGTTAGATGGGAACCTGGTTACTGATAAATGTCAAGGTTAGATGGGAACCTGGTTACTGATCAATGTAAAGGTTAGATGGAAACCTGGTTACTGATCAATGTCAAGGTTAGATGGAAACCTGGTTACTGATCAATGTAAAGGTTAGATGGGAACCTGGTTACTGATAAATGTCAAGGTTAGATGGAAGAGCTATAGAGCTGCTGTCTGACTAAATCACTATTTTAGTAGTTCTTCAAAGTAAATAAGGGTATACTTTTATGACTGCTGAATACCAACGATCAATCACTTTGATCATGTATTTTCAGGTAGAGATACCTCGAAGCAGCTGCTCTCTATCCCACATTCTTCTGTCTCTTTTAAATAGCAGGCATAGCCAACTGACATTTACTCCTGGAGGTGCTGACCTGTTGCACTCTCTACAACCACTGTGATTATTATTTGACCCTGCTGGTCATCTATGAACGTTTTAACATCTTGAAGAACGATCTGGCCTCAATAGCCATGTACTCTTATAATCTCCACCCGGCACAGCCAGAAGAGGACTGGCCACCCCTCAGAGCCTGGTTCCTCTCTAGGTTTCTGCTATTCTAGGGAGTTTTCCTAGCCACCATGCTTCTACATCTGCATTGCTTGCCGTTTGGGGTTTTAGGCTGGGTTTCTGTGTAAGCACTTTGTGACATCTGCTGATGTAAAAAGGGCTTTATAAATACATTTGATTGATTGATTGAATATGGTCATTGTCGTTAGTTTTCTACGCTAAACTGTGTCGAATATTGGCCTGTTGGAAACTACAACTCCGTACTACATCGCACAGTTTGGGCTTGATCTGATTTATCTCTAGAGAAAGCGCACAGTGTGCACATTGATTTCAGAAGAAAACAGAAAGAAAATGCTCAGCACTAGTGAGTCTCTCTACCTCTGTCGTCTAGATCAGGAAGGTCCGTCAACTCTTCCTCCTCCTCCTCCTCCTCCTCTTCTGTAGGTGTTACTGCCGCCGGAGTAGGACTAGCACCCATCTCACTATAGGCCTCAGTTGCCACCTCAGGCTCGACTAGATCCGTGCCCAGTGAAAGGCCCAGGTTCTGGGTTTGGATAGGGCCCTCGGTCCCTTCCTCCTCTGGTTCACAGTCTGAGCCTCGACGGTGGGGCAGGGGGATGAGAGGGGGAGGGAGGGGGGTGGAGGCGGAGAGAGGAGATGGGTCCAACGGCCTGATAACCTCTCCACACTAGGGGAGAGGGGAGGGAGATGGGTAGAGAGAGGGGGGGTTTGAGAGAGAGGGGAGGGGGAGAGACGGGTAGAGAGAGGGGAGGGGAGGAGACGGGTAGAGAGAGGGAGGAGAGTTTAGTTTATTAATTCGACTGTTTAAAAAAAAAAAACAAGCACATACAAAACTTGAAAAAGCCATGAGTAAAATCATGGAGGATAACACACAATAAAGTATGGGACTTATTTCCATTGTGGTCCTCTGGAAACAAGATGGCTGGGCAAGATCCAACAAGATGGCTAGGCAAGATCCAACAAGATGGCTGGGCAAGATCCAACAAGATGGCTGGGCAAGATCCAACAAGATGGCTGGGCAAGATCCAACAAGATGGCTGGGCAAGATCCAACAAGATGGCTGGGCAAGATCCAACAAGATGGCTGGGCAAGATCCAACAAGATGGCTGGGCAAGATCCAACATGGTTGAACACAGTATGACAGCGAGATAGAGTGTGTGTGTGTGTGTGTGTGTGTGTGTGTGTGTGTGTATCAAGGTTTCCGTTAGGAAAATGTGGCACCAGACAACGTGACCCCGGAAGATTTTAATTTACCAGCCATTTGAGGAACGTACAGGACCCATATTTACCAGCCATTTGAGGAACGTACAGGACCCATATTTACCAGCCATTTGAGGAACGTACAGGACCCATATGCATTGGGTGGGTAACCCATTATGGCGTCCACCCACAGTGCTCAGAATAACAAAAATCCCATTTAGATTATGGTAATGCATTTTAAGTATTTTTGGACATTTTGCACAGAAAATCTTTTCCGTTTTTTTTTTTTTACTGTATTTTCTCCATCTGTATTTTCTCCATCTTTACTCCGTGAATGACAGAGAACACTTTACAGATCTATCGCATTATTCTGTTGAGCAATGGTTTAAGTCTTCTAGGGCAACATACATGCAGCTTCTTTTCTGTCATTATATCTAATTATAGACAAATTAACTAACAAATAGCCTACCAAAATGTCGGAAATTATAAGCAGAAATATATCTAAAATCAGGCAACAACTAAAAAATCCTGCACCCCATGTTTGACAGTAGAATATAGTGCATTTTCTATATTTGCGAGTCAGGGTTGGGTACTGGCCTCAGATTTTCACTTATAGTCAGGCGGTTACGGTTAAACAAACACCACTAGCGGTGGGTCCAATAGGGAAGTAAATGAAAATACATTTGCCAAAAATATATACAGTTCAAGTCGGAAGTTTACATACCTTAGCCAAAAAAATAATAATTTAAACTCTGTTTTTCACAATTCCTGACATTTAATCCTAGTAAATATTCCCTGCCTTAAGTCAGTTAGGATCACCACTTTATTTTAAGAATGTGAAATGTCAGAATAATAGGAGAGAATTACTTACAGTGGGGAAAAAAAGTATTTAGTCAGCCACCAATTGTGCAAGTTCTCCCACTTAAAAAGATGAAAGAGGCCTGTAATTTTCATCATAGGTACACGTCAACTATGACAGACAAATTGAGAAAAAACAATCCAGAAAATCACATTGTAGGATTTTTAATGAATTTATTTGCAAATGATGGTGGAAAATAAGTATTTGGTCACCTACAAACAAGCAGGATTTCTGGCTCTCACAGACCTGTAACTTCTTCTTTAAGAGGCTCCTCTGTCCTCCACTCGTTACCTGTATTAATGGCACCTGTTTGAACTTGTTATCAGTATAAAAAGACACCTGTCCACAACCTCAAACAGTCACACTCCAAACTCCACTATGGCCAAGACCAAAGAGCTGTCAAAGGACACCAGAAACAAAATTGTAGACCTGCACCAGGCTGGGAAGACTGAATCTGCAATAGGTAAGCAGCTTGGTTTGAAGAAATCAACTGTGGGAGCAATTATTAGGAAATGGAAGACATACAAGACCACTGATAATCTCCCTCAATCTGGGGCTCCACGCAATATCTCACACCGTGGGGTCAAAATGATCACAAGAACGGTGAGCAAAAATCCCAGGACCACACGGGGGGACCTAGTGAATGACCTGCAGAGAGCTGGGACCAAAGTAACAAAGCCTACCATCAGTAACACACTACGCCGCCAGGGACTCAAATCCTGCAGTGCCAGACGTGTCCCCCTGCTTAAGCCAGTACAAGTCCAGGCCTGTCTGAAGTTTGCTAGAGTGCATTTGGATGATCCAGAAGAGGATTGGGAGAATGTCCTATGGTCAGATGAAACCAAAATATAACTTTTTGGTAAAAACTCAACTCGTCGTGTTTGGAGGACAAAGAATGCTGAGTTGCATCCAAAGAACACCATACCTACTGTGAAGCATGGGGTGGAAACATCATGCTTTGGGGCTGTTTTTCTGCAAAGGGACCAGGACGACTGATCCGTGTAAAGGAAAGAATGAATGGGGCCATGTATCGTGAGATTTTGAGTGAAAACCTCCTTCCATCAGCAAGGGCATTGAAGATGAAACGTGGCTGGGTCTTTCAGCATGACAATGATCCCAAACACACCGCCCGGGCAACGAAGGAGTGGCTTCGTAAGAAGCATTTCAAGGTCCTGGAGTGGCCTAGCCAGTCTCCAGATCTCAACCCCATAGAAAATCTTTGGAGGGAGTTGAAAGTCCGTGTTGCCCAGCGACAGCCCCAAAACATCACTGCTCTAGAGGAGATCTGCATGGAGGAATGGGCCAAAATACCAGCAACAGTGTGTGAAAACCTTGTGAAGACTTACAGAAAACATTTGACCTGTGTCATTGCCAACAAAGGGTATATAACAAAAAGTATTGAGAAACTTTTGTTATTGACCAAATACTTATTTTCCACCATAATTTGCAAATAAATTCATTAAAAATCCTACAATGTGATTTTCTGGATTTTTTTTCCTCATTTTGTCTGTCATAGTTGACGTGTACCTATGATGAAAATTACAGGCCTCTCATCTTTTTAAGTGGGAGAACTTGCACAATTGGTGGCTGACTAAATACTTTTTTCCCCCACTGTATTTCAGCTTTAATTTTTTCATCACATTCCCAGTGGGTCAGAAGTTTACATACACTCAATTAGTATTTGGTAGCATTGCCTTTAAATTGTTTAACTTGGGTCAAACGTTTTGGGTAGCCTTCCACATGCTTCCCACAATAAGTTGGGTGAATTTTGGACCATTCCTCCTGACAGAGCTGGTGTAACTGAGTCAGGTTTGTAGGCCTCCTTGCTCGCACATGCTTTTTCAGATCTGCCCACACATTTTCTATAGGATTGAGGTCAGGGCTTTGTGATGGCCACTCCAATACCTTGACTTTGTTGTCCTTAAGCCATTTTGCCACAACTTTGGAAGTATGCTTGGGGTCATTGTCCATTTGGAAGACGCATTTGCGACCAAGCTTTAAACTTCCTGACTGATGTCTTGAGATGTTGCTTCAATATATCCACATAATTTTCCTTCCTCATGATGCCATCTATTTTGTGAAGTGCACCAGTCCCTCCTGCAGCAAAGCCCCCCCACAGCATGATGCTGCCACCCCCGTGCTTCACGGTTGGGATGGTGTTCTTCGGCTTGCAAGCCACCCCCTTTTTCCTCCAAACATAACGATGGTCATTATGGCCAAACAGTTCTATTTTTGTTTCATCAGACCAGAGGACATTTCTCCAAAAAGTACGATCTTTGTCCCTATGTGCAGTTGCAAACCGTAGTCTGGCTTTTTTATGGCGGTTTTGGAGCAGTGGCTTCTTCCTTGATGAGCGGCCTTTCAGGTTATGTCGATATAGGACTCGTTTTACTGTGGATATAGATACTTTTGTACCTGTTTCCACCTGCATCTTCACAAGTTCCTTTGCTGTTGTTCTGGGATTGATTTGCACTTTTTTGCACCAAAGTACGTTCATCTCTAGGAGACAGAACGCGTCTCCTTCCTGAGCGGTATGACGGCTGCGAGGTCCCATGGTGTTTATACTTGCGTACTATTGATTGAGACCCGACTGATGTCATTAAAGTAGAAAATGCTTTTCCTAATCAGTTACATTGAATAGCAATCAAAGGCACACCGAGGAAGCAAAGTATATCATACAATGCTTTCTCTGTGTCTTTGATTGTTATTCAATGTAGTCATTGAACATATAGTTGCAATGACTGCAGTATATTTTATTTTTTTATGCTAGAACTCCAACAAAGGCACATGACTAACAGTCATAAGAGGGAGAAACATGACAGCAAAAAGTTGAGAAGAGAGGTGCTCAAAGTTGACCCACTTTGCATACCCCAACTTACCATGAGACTTCCATGTATTCATCACTGAAAAATCGAAATGGTTGAGTTTGATATTATTTGAAAGCTTTTTTTTTTAAGCTTGAACGTCAATTATAAATAAAAAAAACGTGCAAACGTTTTCATGTTCATAAAGGTTGTAGCTTAGACCCTGAGGTGTTTGTGTCGTGCCTTCCATCGGTTAAGAGGGCAAGACAACGCCTCTTCCCCCTCAGGAGGCTGAAAGGATTTGGCATGGGTCCTCAGATCCTCAAAAAGTTCTACAGCTGCAGCATTGAGAGCATCCTGACTGGCTGCGTCACCGCCTGGTATGGCAACTGCTTGGCATCCGACCACATGGTGCTACAGAGGGTAGTGCCTACGGCCCAGTACATCACTGGGGCCAAACTCCCTGTCATCCAGGACCTCTGTACCAGGTGATGACAGAGGAAGGCCTAAAAATTGTCAAAGACTCCAGCAACCCAAGTCATAGACTGTTCTCTCTGTTACCGCACGGCAAGCGGTATTGCACTTGATTGCATTTAGAATTGATGTGCAATGTTTGGGCCACTTGTTAAAGCCACTTCAAAATCAGTGTAGATGAAAGGGGAGGAGACAGGTTAAAGAATGATGTTTAAGCCTAGAGACAGCTAAGACATGGATTGTGTTGTGTGTGCCATTCAGAGGGAGAATGGTCAAGACAAAATATTGAAGTGCCTTTGAACGGGGTATGGTAGTAGGTGCCAAGCGCACCAGTTTGTGTCACGTTTTACTCCCGCAGCAACCAGCGGAGGAGCAGCAGGAAAAATCCCTTTTAAAATAGTCTCTGTATGCTGTGATAGTGTTGGATAAATAAGATACATGATGACTAATGAAAATACACACAGAGGACAATTTAATTCCACTAAATTATACAAATGAACCTATAGACCGATAAGCATGACGGTCAAATGTATTTCCAACGACTGGTACTTCCATCAATGAATAAATAAAAAAAAAGCATTATTTCGCATTATTAAATTTTTTGGGGGGCCAAACACCGGCAAAAATTGCCAGCTAACGGAAAGAAACCCTGGTGCCTGCGTATTTACGTTTCTCACCCGGAAGAAGTCCTTTAGCTGAGGGCTGTTGTAGAGAGCAGGGATGTTGGTGGTGAACAGCAGCATGGCCTCCGCTGCACTCCTCCTCTCCTCGATCACCCCTTCATCAAACCTACCTGAGAAAGAAATTCAGCCAATGTGACCCAACTTGCAAACAAAAATGTTCTTATAAAAAAAAAAAATAGACTGACTGATTTATTAATTGATTGACTGATTAAAGATGCAGTCCGGGATCTTAAGCACAACAAATTCGTAACATACTGTACGAATTGGATTCGTGACATATCACACGAATTGCACAATAAAAAAATTGAAATCAGGATTTAACGAAGTAGTACACATAAAAACGGGGACCCGTTTTGGCTCTTGAGCACTACTACTAGCTGAAATTCTGCAAAAGTTTTGGAGCATCACTTTAACTGGGTCATACCAAAGAGCTGAGCGCCAGGGAACGGAGGGAACTCCTCCTGTCTCCTGAACAGGTTTCTGTGTGTGTAGGACAACTCTCCATGTAGCTTCTTCAGTTCACTGTACCTCCTCCATACTAACACCTCCTTGACGTCCTCTGGATGACGCTTGGAGACAAACTAGAGAGAGAGAGAGAGAGAGAAAGACAGAGAGAGAGAGAGAGAGACAGAGAGAGAGAGACAGAGAGAGAGAGACAGAGAGACAGAGAGCAGGAAAGGACAAAGGGTGATTCATCTAAAGTAAACATACCAATATGTGCACTGTATTTACATAGAATAAATATATAGTATGAACTCCATGTTTTATTTTATTTAACTAGGCAAGTCAGTTAAGAACAAATTCTTATTTACAATGATGGCCTACCAAGAGGCAAAAGGCCTCCTGTGGGGATGGGGGCTGGGATAAAAATATATATATAGGACAAAACACACATCACAACAAGAGAGACAACACTACATAAAGAGAGACCCAAGACAACAACAGAGCATGGCAGCAACACAACATGGTAGCAACACAAAACATGGTACAAACATTATTGGGCACAGGCAACAGCACAAAAAAGGTAGAGACAACAATACATCATGTGAAACAGCCACAACTGTCAGTAAGAGAGTGTCCATGATTGAGTCTTTGAATGAAGAGATGCTACCAAAAAGGGGTCTAGTATTAGTCACGGGCGTTTCGAGGCTCAAGTCATGCAACGAATCACGAGTTCCCAACAATGCCCCTTTGGAATTCATTAGCTAGCTAATAGATGTGCTTGAAATGACAGTGGACCACCATCACTGTCAACGTCTATTGAGCTAAGGTACATATCTATGCATTGCATAAATCTATCCTGACACCCTGACAAAGTCTCTACTAGCTAGCTATAAACAAGACTATTGCTGACAGTCAAAACAACGCATTGAAATGGCTAACGCTAACCATCTAGCTAGTGGCTACTAAGATACCGATAAGACGAATTGACCAACCGACCCTTGCGGTGACTTTATATTCCGTGTGTCCCTTCTCATGTGTACGTGGTTCTGTCACCGAGAAAAACCGGTAATATTCTTCTTTCTCTTTCTTCCGAGACATCGCAGTGTGGATAGAGTAGAGATGAATAGACTGCACTGGTGGTTGACACTAATTACCACACACACAAAGTCAAAATGGCTGTATCGTAAAAATTTATGAAAACAAAAATGTGCTTTTTGGTCTTAATTTAAGGTTAGAATTAGGCATAAGGTTAGCAGTGTGATTAAGGTTAGGTTTAAAATCAGATTTTAACAAGATAAATTGTAGAAATAGGCGGGATTTTGCAATAATTATGACTTTGTGGCTGTGGTAACTAGTGACGACCCTGTTTAGATTTTTCTCCACTGTAGCTTCCTGGTTGGTGACGTAGTCACAGCCAAGACACGCCCCTCTTGAAGATGGCTCTCTTCAGGTAATCAGGTAATTTAGCTCACAGTTGAGTTGACTTCTTTCTCAGAGACAGTGGCGGTTTTACACGGAGGCCGGGGGAGGCCCGTGCCTCCCTGGAAATGTCCCTGGCCACCCCTGTGGCCCCCCCGTGCTGACCAAATAAAAAATTATGAATTTATAACTATTTTACACGCGAGCGCCAAAAGCGGAACTAATGCAACGCTCTACACGGCAACGTTCTACACGGGTAAATTAGAGTGGCGCACCCGAAGGTCGAAGGTAAGCAAAACGATTTCATATCATAAGTGACTTGTTGTTCTTGCACATAGCCTACATGTTCCTTTTGTTCCTCACACATAAATCAAATCAAGTTTTTAAATGTCTGGTCTCGATTTGTTTAGAAATGTAATCATATCTAAGCAAACTCATCGAAGCAGAAGCAAATATCCAAATGTTAGTAGGCTATCCTTGCTAGGTCTACACAATGTTGTGATGTTAACCACGTAACTTCATCCGTCTTGGCTGTTGCATCGCGATAACAAATACATTTTTAGTAAAGTAATCAACAGGTTATCTGCCAGTGTTAAGTAGGGAGGGATGGTTAGGTAACAAAATGTAATGCATGCCCCTACGTTTTTTTCTTCTTCTAATAGTTATCATGAAACGAGGAAGGGACATAAAGTCATTTTTTGCCCCAGCAAACAAAAAAGTTAGATAGAGTTTATGATTTTATTCTTTTGAATTATCTCTGCCAAACATCTATGTACTACAAATCTTCAAGCTCCACAGATGTTTTATGGCATCCACTAAACCTCTTTAGATATTTGTAAATTATACAGTGTGATACCTTTCAACGAAAGTTTATTTTATTTTTTACCAACTATGATTTTTCCTTTTGAAAACAAGCAAAGCAAGAAAAAAAAGAAAAAAAATCACTCCAATCATTGCACACTTGTGTCGTTCAGACTTTGCAGGTCCAGCTTTGACATGATGATCTAACTAACACTAATATTGTAACTAATATTGTAACTGAAATATGTATGATCCTATGATGAGCGATTGCTTACTTCCCTTTCACTCTTAAAAAATTACTGAAAAAAAATGTGTATAAAAAGGTATATGTAGTATATGTTTGTTTAGTGAGCATTCATGCTGTCATTTTTTCCTAATGTGAACTATGGTGGAAATGTGCTGTCCTAAATGGACTTGCCCATATATGTTGTAAAGCCTTTTTTTGTACACCTGCTCATCAACTGACAGTGAAGTACACAAAGACACAGACACACACACACACACACACACACACACACCTGGTCCTCTGTAGCTCAGCTGGTAGAGCACGGCGCTTGTAACGCCAAGGTAGTGGGTTCGATCCCCGGGACCACCCATACACAAAAAAAATGTATGCACGCATGACTGTAAGTCGCTTTGGATAAAAGCGTCTGCTAAATGGCATATTATATTATTATTATATTATAATATTCTTGTTTTCATGTTGTTGCTGATATCCATCAGTGTTGTTCATATTGCTACATTGTGTTGACATGATTGTTGCTTTTAAACTAATGTTAACTTAATGTTTATTGTCTGCATCCTATTGGACTACTGGATGTTAATGTGTAACACGTTTCCCTGTTTATGTGCTTTAGCAATACTGTATGTCAATATGGTCATGCTAGTAAAGCCTCTTTGAATTGAATTTCTTTTCTGATTTGGTTTATTTTACCTAAATGGATACAGGGTAGTGTGTTTTGTTTATAAATCACTCAGAAAGTTTTCTTTCTTAAAACAAAATGTGGAATCAACTGTCCACAGTAGTGGGGCTTTCATAAATAGGAAATGGCACATTGTTGTACCCTTTGTTGTATCCTGGAGTTTTGTTCACATTGAATATGAACCCTGTATTTGTACCCTGTACTTTTTATTTTATTTTAATTTTTTTATTTTTTCATTTTTATGGCACTATCTCTCTTGCATCTGCACTCTTGTACAAAATACGTGTTATAATAAATGTCATATGATTTTAAAGTAAAATAAAGTTTATAATCTTTGAATATCATGTGTTGCCAGTTTTTTTATGTGTGCCCCCCTGATTAAACACTGGCCCCTCCTTGGCCCCCCTAGTAAAATGTGTCTAGAACCGCCACTGCTCAGAGATGAAACTTTTATATGAAAAGGTTACACTATAAGCATTTCATTGAATGTATGGATTTTTTAAATGTATGATAGGTTAACATTAATGTTATATGGGGCATGTCTTATTTGACCATCTTCAGACACCATAAGTAACCAACAGGGGGCGCTATCTATCTTTTAGGTTAAACCTGTCACCAGCCGGTGTGTAATGACGCTATCGAGAGAGAGAGAGAGAGAGAGAGAGAGAGAGAGAGAGAGAGAGAGAGAATTGGCGAGGGCACTAGAACAGTCTGCAGCACCCGGCATCACCCTACTAGAATCTGAAGTAAAATGTCTTCTGTTTGCTGACGATCTGGTGCTTCTGTCACCAACCAAGGAGGGCCTACAGCAGCACCTAGATCTTCTGCACAGATTCTGTCAGACCTGGGCCCTGACAGTAAATCTCAGTAAGACAAAAATAATGGTGTTCCAAAAAAGGTCCAGTTGCCAGGACCACAAATACAAATTCCATCTAGACACCGTTGCCCTAGAGCACACAAAAAACTATACATACCTCGGCCTAAACATCAGCACCACAGGTAACTTCCACAAAGCTGTGAACGATCTGAGAGACAAGGCAAGAAGGGCCTTCTATGCCATCAAAAGGAACATACAATTTGACATACCAATTAGGATCTGGCTAAAAATACTTGAATCAGTTATAGAACCCATTGCCCTTTATGGTTCTGAGGTCTGGGGTCCGCTCACCAACCAAGAATTCACAAAATGGGACAAACACCAAATTGAGACTCTGCATGCAGAATTCTGCAAAAACATCCTCCGTGTACAACGTAAAACACCAAATAATGCATGCAGAGCAGAATTAGGCCAATACCCGCTAATTATCAAAATCCAGAAAAGAGCCGTTAAATTCTATAACCACTTAAAAGGAAGCGATTCCCAAACCTTCCATAACAAAGCCATCACCTACAGAGAGATGAACTTGGAGAAGAGTCCCCTAAGTAAGCTTGTCCTGGGGCTCTGTTCACAAACACAAACAGACCCCACACAGCCCCAGGACAACAACAACAACAACACAACTAGACCCAACCAAATCATGAGAAAACAAAAAGAGAATTACTTGACACATTGGAAAGAACAAACAAAAAAACAGAGCAAACTAGAATGCTATTTGGCCCTAAACAGAGAGTACACAGTGGCAGAATACCTGACCACTGTGACTGACCCAAACTTAAGGAAAGCTTTGACTATGTACAGACTCAGTGAGCATAGCCTTGCTATTGAGAAAGACCACCGTAGGCAGACCTGGCTCTCAAGAGAAGACATGCATCCACGTCGGGACTATGAAAAGCCAACTGAGATTTATTCCTGATTATTATTTGACCATGCTTGTCACTTATGAACATTTTTGAACATCTTGGCATGGTTCTGTTATAATCTCCACCCGGCACAGCCAGAAGAGGACTGGCCACCCCTCATAGCCTGGTTCCTCTCTAGGTTTCTTCCTAGGTTTTCGCCTTTCTAGGGAGTTTTTCCTAGCCACCGTGCTTCTACACCTGCATTACTAGCTGTTTGGGGTTTTAGGCTGGGTTTCTGTACAGCACTTCGAGATATTAGCTGATGTAAGAAGGGCTATATAAAATAAAATTGATTGATTGATTGATTGATGCTATGTGCACACTGCCCACAAAATGAGGTGGAAACTGAGCTGCACTTCCTAACCTCCTGCCAAATGTATGACCATATTAGAGACACATATTTCCCTCAGATTACAGCGATCCACAAAGAATTTGAAAACAAACCCATTTTTTATAAACTCCCTTATCTACTGGGTGAAAAACCACAGTGTGCCATCACAGCTGCAAGATTTGTGACCTGTTGCCACAAGAAAAGGGCAACCAGTGAAGAACAAACACCATTGTAAATACAACCCATATTTATGTTTATTTATTTTCCCATTTGTACTTTAACTATTTGCACATTGTTACAACACTGTATATATACATAATATGACATTTGAAATGTCTTTATTCTTTTGAAACTTCTGAGTGTAATGTTTACTGTTAATATTTATTGTTTATTTCACTTTTGTTTACTATCTACTTCACTTGCTTTGGCAATGTTAACACACGTTTCCCATGCCAATAAAGCCCTTAAATTGAAATTGAATAGAGAGAGAGAGAGAGAGAGAGAGAGAGAGAGAGAATGTGGAGGTGAAGAAAAGGGAGAACCATTTTTACAAAGTGACATCAGTAGATTTGCTACTGTCCAACCTGGTCTCAGAGCATTTTGTATTATTCTGTACGTTAATTCGATATACTCCCTTTAGTATGATATGTTACATTTTGTATGGTATGTATTATTTTGTGGACGTCCATCACCCATTTCGTATGATATGTTACAAATTACAATTCGTATTATATATTACAAATTTGCAAAAGGTACAATATGTTAGGAATTTACAAAACGTATGATATGTTAGGAATTCTAGCTAGGTGGCTAATGTTAGCTAGTTAGCTAACGTTAGCTAGGCTAGGGGTTAGGGATAAGGTTAGGGTTAAGTTTAGGAGTCAGGTTAAAGGGTTAAGGTTAGGGTTAGGGGGAGGATTTAGCTAAAAGGGTTAAGGTTAGGGTTAGCTAAAAGGGTTAAAGTTAGGGTTAGGGGAAGGGTACGCTAACATGCTAAGTAGTTGGAATGTAGCTAAAAAGTAGTAAGTAGTTGAAAAGTTGCTAATTAACTAAAAGGCTAAAGTTGTCTGTGATGAGATTCAAACTCGCAACCTTTGGGTTATACACTCACCCATCCACCCCAACCAACCACATTCATTTCATTTTGCCTTAAGTAACCATCTGTCTTATGTAACCATACCAAACGTAACATATCATACTAATTTGAGTGTCCCTGATTTATATTTTTACTATGTTACGTCTAGTCTATGAGACCAGGCTGTACTGTCTCACTTCTGCTTATTCCTGCAGTGTGTGAGTTAGTTTATGTCTGTAGAATGATACACTCCAACAGCTACTATACAGCTGGAAAGGTATAGATTCCACACATTCAACAGTAGCCTAAGTTAGAGAACAGAACTCCAGAACACATTCAACAGTAGCCTAAGTTAGAGAACAGAACTCCAGAACACATTAAACAGTAGCCTAAGTTAGAGAACAGAACTCCAGAACACATTCAACAGTAGCCTAAGTTAGAGAACAGAACTCCAGAACACATTAAACAGTAGCCTAAGTTAGAGAACAGAACTCCAGAACACATTAAACAGTAGCCTAAGTTAGAGAACAGAACTCCAGAACACATTAAACATAGCCTAAGTTAAGAGACAGAACCTCCAGAACACATTCAACAGTAGCCTAAGTTAGAGAACAGAACTCCAGAACACATTAAACAGTAGCCTAAGTTAAGCGAACAGAACTCCAGAACACATTAAACAGTAGCCTAAGTTAGAGAACAGAACTCCAGAACACATTAAACAGTAAGCCTAAGTTAGAGAACAGAAACTCCAGAACACATTCAACAGTAGCCTCACTTAGAGAACAGACTCCAGAACACATTCAAACAGTAGCCTCACTTATAGAACAGAACTCCAGACACATTCAACAGTAGCCTCACTTAGAGAACAGAACTCCAGAACACATTCAACAGTAGCCTCACTTAGAGAACAGAACTCCAGAACACATTCAACAGTAGCCTCACTTAGAGAACAGAACTCCAGAACACATTCAACAGTAGCCTACACTTAGAGAACAGAACTCCAGAACACATTCAACAGTAGCCTCACTTAGAGAACAGAACTCCAGACACATTCAACAGTAGCCTCACTTAGAGAACAGAACTCCAGAACACATTCAACAGTAGCCTCACTTAGAAAAACCCAGAACAACATTCAACATAGCCTCACTTAGAGACAAACTCCAGAACACATTCAACAGTAGCCTAAGTTAGAGAACAGAACTCCAGAACACATTCAACAGTAGCCTCACTTAGAGAACAGAACTCCAGAACACATTCAACAGTAGCCTCACTTAGAGAACAGAACTCCAGAACACATTCAAACAGTAGCCTCAACTTAGAGAACAGAACTCCAGACACATTCAACAGTAGCCTCACTTAAGAGAACAGAACTCCAGAACACATTCAACAGTAGCCTCACTTAGAGAACAGAACTCCAGAACACATTCAACAGTAGCCTAAGTTAGAGAACCAGAACTCCAGAACACATTCAACAGTAGCCTCACTTAGAGAACAGAACTCCAGAACACATTCAACAGTAGCCTCACTTAGAGAACAGAACTCCAGAACACATTCAACAGTAGCCTCACTTAGAGAACAGAACTCCAGACACATTCAACAGTAGCCTCACTTAGAGAACAGAACTCCAGAACACATTCAACAGTAGCCTCACTTAGAGAACAGAACTCCAGAACACATTCAACAGTAGCCTAAGTTAGAGAACAGAACTCCAGAACACATTCAACAGTAGCCTCACTTAGAGAACAGAACTCCAGAACACATTCAACAGTAGCCTAAGTTAGAGAACATAACTCCAGAACACATTCAACAGTAGCCTAAGTTAGAGAACAGAACTCCAGAACACATTCAACAGTAGCCTCACTTAGAGAACAGAACTCCAGAACACATTCAACAGTAGCCTAAGTTAGAGAACATAACTCCAGAACACATTCAACAGTAGCCTAAGTTAGAGAACAGAACTCCAGAACACATTCAACAGTAGCCTCACTTAGAGAACAGAACTCCAGAACCACATTAAACAGTAGCCTAAGTTAGAGAACAGAACTCCAGAACACATTAAACAGTAGCCTAAGTTAGAGAACAGAACTCCAGAACACATTAAACAGTAGCCTAAGTTAGAGAACAGAACTCCAGAACACATTCAACAGTAGCCTCACTTAGAAAACAGAACTCCAGAACACATTCAACAGTAGCCTCACTTAGAGAACAGAACTCCAGAACACATTCAACAGTAGCCTAAGTTAGAAAACAGAACTCCAGAACACATTCAACAGTAGCCTCACTTAGAAAACAGAATTCCAGAACACATTCAACAGTAGCCTCACTTAGAGAACAGAACTCCAGAACACATTCAACAGTAGCCTCACTTAGAGAACAGAACTCCAGACACATTCAACAGTAGCCTCACTTAGAGAACAGAACTCCAGAACACATTCAACAGTAGCCTCACTTAGAGAACAGAACTCCAGACACATTCAACAGTAGCCTCACTTTGAGAACAGAACTCCAGAACACATTCAACAGTAGCCTCACTTAGAAAACAGAACTCCAGAACACATTAAACAGTAGCCTAAGTTAGAAAACAGAACTCCAGAACACATTAAACAGTAGCCTAAGTTAGAGAACAGAACTCCAGAACACATTCAACAGTAGCCTCACTTAGAGAACAGAACTCCAGAACAGAACAGTGCAGTTTAGAATAGAACATGGAGGTAGAGAGAGACGGGAGTAGATAGCAAAATGGTTGTATTCCTTTGGGGTCAATCAGTATGGCTATACGCCTGCAGACATGGGGGGATCTCAAATGTTTGGAATTCTCCTCACACACACAAACACACACACACACACACATACACCACAGTAGCCAGGCAGCCAGCATTCTATGACCTGTCACATGGAAACATTCAACCATTATTCTATACACAGACCGTCTGGCTGAGGAGGGAGGGAGGGAGGGAAGGAGGGAGGAGATGGATAGAGAGAGAGAGAGGAGAGAGAGAGAGAGAGAGAGAGAGAGAGAAGAGAGAGCGAGAGAGAGAGAGAGAGAGAGGGGAGAGCAAGAGATAGAGAAGGAGAGAGTTACGTAGGCTTTCTTAGTCGAGATAATAGAATTTACCCCAGAGTTAGGAATGATCCTTTTTGCAGAGATAAAGTAGGCGATGAGAGAAGGTAGAGAGCGAGAAGAGAGAGAGAGAGAGTGTGTGTGAGAGAAGTTCACAAAGCCTACTGCAACAGTCTGCTCTTTGTCCATGATGGAGTGAGAGAAAGAGAGAGAAGCAGCATAGATGAGAGCATCTTAATTGGGTAGGGGACAAAGTTAGTGTGGGTTATGGAACTAGTTGTGTGGGTGTAGGGACTAGTTAGTGTGGGTGTGGGACTTTTTAGTGTGGGTGAAGGACTATTTAGGGGTGATGTAAGGGCTATTAGTTTTTGGGTTTTGGACAAAGTTAGTGTGGGTGTAGGGTCTAGTTAGTGTGGGTGTAGGGACTAGTTATTTTGGGTGTAGGGACTAGTTAGTGTGGGTGTAGGGACTAGTTAGTGTGGGTGTAGGGACTAGTTAGTGTGGGTGTAGGCACTAGTTAGTGTGAGTGTAGAGACTAGTTATTGTGGGTGTAGGGACTAGTTAGTGTGGGTATAGGGACTAGTTAGTGTGGGTGTAGGGACTAGTTAGTGTGGGTGTAGGGACTAGTTAGTGTGGATGTAGGGACTAGTTAGTGTGAGAAACAAGAAAGGAGTGAGAGATACTGGAGGAGCAATATGCAGCGCTGAAGGAGCACTGGTGTTAGAGGTAGAAGGGTTGGACAGGGCAGGGGTTAGAGGTAGAAGGGTTGGACAGGGCAGGGGTTAGAGGTAGAAGGGTTGGACAGGGCAGGGGTTAGAGGTGAGGATCAAAAGTTGACACTAGATAAGACAAGCAGTGAAAGTACAGGTAACTGCCAAAATAAAAGGAAATGCCAACATAAAATGTCTTTATTGGGGGCGTTGGGCCACCACGAGCCGTCAGAACAGCTTCAATGTGCTTTGGTGGTTGGTAGCCTAGCGGTTGGTAGCCTAGCGGTTGGTAGCCTAGCGGTTGGTAGCCTAGCGGTTGGTAGCCTAGCGGTTGAGAGCCTAGCGGTTGAGAGCGGTTGGTAGCCTAGCGGTTGGTAGCCTAGCGGTTGGTAGCCTAGCGGTTGGTAGCCTAGCGGTTAGTAGCCTAGCGGTTGGTAGCCTAGCGGTTAGTAGCCTAGCGGTTGGTAGCCTAGAGGTTGGTAGCCTAGCGGTTGGTAGCCTAGCGGTTAGTAGCCTAGCGGTTGGTAGCCTAGCGGTTGGTAGCCTAGCGGTTAGTAGCCTAGCGGTTGGTAGCCTAGCGGTTGGTAGCCTAGCGGTTGAGAGCCTAGCGGTTGGTAGCCTAGCGGTTGGTAGCCTAGCGGTTAGTAGCCTAGCGGTTGGTAGCCTAGCGGTTGGTAGCCTAGTGGTTGGTAGCCTAGCGGTTGGTAGCCTAGTGGTTAAGAGCGTGGGGCCAGTAACCGAAAGGTCGCTGGTTTGCATCTCCAAGGCCGACTAGGTGAAAAATCTGTTGATATGCCCTTGAGCAAGGCACTTAACCCTATATTTCTCCTGTAAATTGCTCTGGATTAGAGCGGTCTGCTAAATGACTAAAATGTACATGTGTCTGGAACTCCATGGGAAGGATCGACACCAGGCGCCGCTCCAGAATCTCCCATAAGAGCCCAAATTGGGTTGAGATCTGGTGACTGAGACACACACACACACACACTTTAAACCCCCATGCGCTCCTTTGAGGCCCATCTTTCAAAGTCACTGAGATCTCTTCTTCTAGCCATGGTAGCCAAAAATAATGGGCATTTTTTATACATGACCCTAAGCATGATGGGATGTCCATTGCTTAATTAACTCAGGAACCACACCTGTGTGGAAGCACCTGCTTTCAATATTCTTTGTATCGCTCATTTACTCAAGTGTTTCCTTTTATTTTGAATATGCCACAGTAGGGATTCTTACGTAACTCAAACCCAGGGTCAGAACCCGTCACGATCGTCGGAGGAAGTGGACCAATGCGCAGCGTGATAAGTGAACATACTTTATTTTGTTGAGAAACACCACACGAAACAAAACAACAAACGATACGAAACGTGAAGTCCTTGGTTACAATACAAAACCACACACGGAACAAGATCCCACAAATCACTGTGGAAAACAGGCTGCCTAAGTGTGGTTCCCAATCAGAGACAACAATCAACAGCTGATTCACGTTTGCCTCTGATTGAGAACCACACCGGCCAACATAGAAAACACCTAACTAGATAAAGAACACAGAACACAAACACATAGAAACTACACACCCTGGCTCAACATAACAGAGTCCCAAGAGCCAGGGCGTGACAGAACCGTAGGTTCTAAAGCAGTAAAACGACAGAAACAGAATTTAAGTCCCTAGCTACAAGATTCTTTGGAGGTTGTGTTGCGAATATGGTGCATGAAAGAACAGTTTACGTTGGTTGACAGTGGAGGATAATGTCACGCTACACTACATGTGTGGGTGTCCACTGCATGCTTAAGCGGCACAGAGTGTGAGCTGGTGTCGCTGTAAATGGGCCTCCCCCACCACCCTGCCACTCTTGTGAATTCAAACATTGTATTTTCGGGGCCTGGCGTGTTGCAGATAAGTATCTTGAACTACCTAAAACGGCTGATCATCAATCATTATGACCCAGAATAAAGTAGCAGAAGTCTAACTGTTCCTCATTGTATCAGCCTGTATATCACGTCTGTAATGTTCATGTACAACGGTAATTCATACACTACGATTGCATTACTGACTGTGTAACTGAACAGACTGCCAACAGTGGCACACAGACTGTAGCTGAAGGACTGATCAGCGGAATCCTCCAACAATGACCGGAAACAGTCAACACTAACAGAGATCCTGGACACCATGCAGAGAGCAGGTTCAGTCCAGTCTGGGTCTGCTTGTTTTTTCATTTGGTCCCTTGGAAAATAAACCCCTATGCGTG
>LR778291.1:30305391-30335985 GCA_902810595.1 Coregonus sp. 'balchen'
TGGTTTTAAAGGGGAAATAGCAATTAAATACTGAGCATGGTGGTTCTATGGGGAAAAATAGCAATAAATACTGAGGCATGGTGGTTCTAATGGGGAAATAGCAATTAATACTGAGCATGGTGGTTCTAATGGGGAAATAGCAATTAAATACTGAGCATGGTGGTTCTAATGGGGAAATAGCAATTCAATACTGAGTATGGTGGTTCTAATGGGGAAATAGCAATTAAATACTGAGTATGGTGGTTCTAATGGGGAAATAGCAATTAAATACTGAGTATGGGGTTTCTAATGGGGAAATAGCAATTAAATACTGAGTATGGGGTTTCTAATGGGGAAATAGCAATTAAATACTGAGTATGGTGGTTCTAATGGGGAAATAGCAATTAAATACTGAGTATGGTGGTTCTAATGGGGAAATAGCAATTAAATACAACTTATTTGTATAACTATTGCAATACAAATAAATTAAAGTATTATAACAATTTTTTAAATAAATATTGCAATACCAATAAATAAAAAATGGTACTACTTACAGATGGAGTACTGCATTTTTTCTGTTTTCTACTCTCTCTCCCTCTCTTTTGGTTTCTCTCTGTTTTCTACTCTCTCTCTCTCTCTCTGTCTCTCTCTCTGTCTGTCTCTCTCTCTCTCTCTCTCTCTTGGTTTTCTCTCTGCTTTCTACTCTCTCTCTCTCTCTCTCTCTCTCTTGGTTTTCTCTCTGCTTCTACTCTCTTGCTCTCCCTCTCTCTCCCTCTCTCTCTCTGTCTCTCTCTCTCTCTCTCTCTCTCTTGGTTTTCTCTCTGCTTTCTACTCTCTCTCTCTCTCTCTCTCTCTCTCTCTCTCTCTTGGTTTTCTCTCTGCTTCTACGCTCTCGCTCTCCCTCTCTCTCTCTCTCTCTCTCTCTCTCTTCTCTCTCTCTCTCTCTCTCTCTCTCTCTCTCACTTTTGGTTTCTCTCTGTTTTCTGCCTTATTTCTCTTTTCTCTTCCCGTCACTGTGTGTGTGTGTGTGTGTGTGTGGTTGTGTGTGTGTGGTTGTGTGCATGTATGTGTGGTTGGTTGGTCCTCTACTTTCAGCCCCAACAGTGATGCAACCAATGAAAGTCTGTGTTTCATCCCCTGAAATCCATTGTTCCATTCATTCATCCTGTCGCGTGTGTGTGTGCGTGTCTCTCTAGGGAGGGCTGTAGGATGGAGAACGTTGAGAAGAACATTGGAAGCAGAAAGTATGCTTTCAACAGCATCCAGCTGAAGACCTTCCCTAAACCCTACCGCCCTCCGGAGGGCACCTACGGGAAAGTAGACACTTAGAAGGAGGAAGGGAGAGAGGGGATGATGAGAGATTTAGGGATGAATGAATGGATGGATGGAGAACTATAGAGGAAGGATTAAGGTTGGAAAGCAGACACGGGATAACATGGAGGGAAGTGTTGATTTATGTTTTTTTTTTTTTTTTAATGACTGTCTTTCAATATTGTATGTTTTATTCTTTAAATATTGAGTTTGACAAAATAATGTAAACATTTTTAAAAGCTCAAGTGTCTTCCACACGTTTTACACAACATGAAACCATTTTATAGGAGCCTATTATCGAGCTGTTATGGCGCATGCAACAACACACCACACCGCTAGATGGCGCTAGTCATGTAGCTCAGCCATGCTTATCTTAACACTGCTCCATTTCTTCCGTTCTCGCCGCCGCCGTCAAAACAACAGATGCCTGGCCAACACTGTGACCTCCGTTTCCGCCAGCAAGAATAGAGAGAAATAGTAATTGCGTATTTTTGTAGGCACTAACTCAAATAAACCTCACGTAGAAAAAAAGCCATTTTTTGTTGTTGACCAAATACTAAATAAATCTCATTGACCTTCATACAAAAACTCCTTGCTTGGTGAAGAGGAAGAGAGAGGTCCGACTCGGCTGAAAATCTGTCTCCCTCCACCAGGTGGCGGTTTTCATCGTTTCGCCCAACAAGCAAGGAGTTTTTTTGCATGAAGGTCAATGAGATTTATTTAGTATTTGGTCAACAACAAAATAAATGTCTTATTTTGCTACTTGAGGTTTATTTGATCTCACATAGAAGTTTTGCAATGTTTAGTTATTATGAGTGCACTAATATAAGTAGGACATGTGACATCCCCGGCAACTTTAAGGGAAAAAAAACACTTTAAATCAGAGTTGTCTCGAGATGGCTATGCATATTCATGTCATGAGGCTAGTAGCACAGCCTCTCTCTGGAAAGAGGAGACTTTAACGATGGTGTTCTCCGTTTCGCTTTACCCCACAACAGGGGCGATTTTAGCATGTAAGTCTTGGTGGGGCAAACAAACTAAATAATTTTTTTGGGGGGGGATGCATGCCAGCAAAGCCACAACACAACACTAAGCAATACATTCATTGCACTACGGTGACAAAACGGTGCCCACAAACTGTTAGGGCCTCCATAAAGCTGTCCCAACAGCAGAGTCCCAACACCTTACCACTGCTCCACCTGGCTATCAGCGGAGCCTCGTCTGGCAGAGAAACAGTTCATTCAGCCTCATTTACTGCCAAAAAAAATTAAAACATAGCTGATATGGCTGACTTGCTTAAACAAATGTGGTTTCTACTGACAATTGAAGGGACAATGAGCGGATAAGAGGCTATCCGTAATTTCGATTAAGACATTAATGAGCGAGCTAGGACGGACGTAGTCAATATAACTATTTGTTCAGCACTTTTGAAATGTACAGCGACAGAATTCAGAACATGGGCCGTTCTTGCAGTGTTCTCCCTGTACACCAAGTCAGAACCGTAGGATAAATAAAGGGGGCATATAAGCAGACAATGGAAGCTCTTACAATATCCGGTGATTGCATTTCTCTAAAACAGGTTATAGGCTACATGTGCACCACCAAGTCAGAACAGCAGGTGAAATTAAGAGGGGAAAATAGACCATATTATTAGGGTGAGGCACATGGGCTACTAACAGCTTACTACACAACATATACTTAGTATTACTTTCTTAGCTACAGTATACATATCTCCCTGGCATATTACATCATTTATGCAGCAGCATACAATACATTTTTGGACGCACCTTGTTGTGCTGTGCTCACTTGAACAGGAAGGTGGCGCGGCGGTCCTTCGTGCGCAAATTCTGTCATCAAACTTTGTCATCAAAGTCTGGCATTCTCTGGATTTATGGTGCTTTCAAGAAAACTGGGAACTCTGGGAAAAAAAACAAGGTCGACTCATGATGATGTCAGTGATCTTCAGGTCGTCGCTCTAGAGAGGCCCGAGTTCCCGACTTACAATTCCGAGTTGGATGACCATTCCATTTTCACCGAATTCCCAGTTGTCTTGAACTCACTGAAGTCAGATTTCCCAGTTCAGAGTTAACAGTTGTTTTGAGCGCGGCAGAAATCATGCTGGATTGTCAACTCTACTGATTCCTTCCAATTTGAGATTTGCAACTTGTTTGTTTAATGTTCATGTCCAATGGCCGATTAGCACAGATACGTTTTATCTATTTAAATGTTTTGTCATTTAGCAGACGCTCTTATCCAGAGCGACTTACAGTTAGTGAGTGCATACATTTTTATTTTATTTTTTCATACTGGCCCCCCGTGGGAATCGAACCAACAACCCTGGCGTTGCAAACGCCATGCTCTACCAACTGAGCTACATCCCTGCCGGCCATTCCCTCCCCTACCCTGGACGACGCTGGGCCAACTGTGCGCCGCCCCATGGGTCTCCCGGTCGCGGCCGGCTACGACAGAGCCTGGATTCGAACCAGGATCTCTAGTGGCACAGCTAGCACTTAGAACACTGCACCACTCGGGATCACATCTATAATTTCTCTTCATTATTTCTCTTCATATGACAAGGATTGAAAAGGATTTGCCAGTAGATTGTCTACTTGATTCATGATGATGACTGCTTGCTAAGATTTTGAAAGTATGATGTTGACATGATCAGTCCAATCAAAGCTACTGTAGATATAACGTGATTTGATGTCATTTTATCTGTGACCAATGACCTTGAGCCTTCTTGGATGGGCACATCTAATGTAACTCTATGGCAGCACCCAAGGGGCTTGAATTTTCGAGCTTTACCCTTAGACTTGGCGGTGACGTAGTGTCCCCATGAGTGACAGAACACTGAGCCAATCACGGTGCAACTAGAGAACATTACGCTCCGTATTTTCCGCTGGCTGCCCCACCACCACAGAAAGCACTGAGCTAGGCTGAAACACCTGCATTTCGGAGCTGCCTTACTCAAGAAAGCAAAAAAGAGGCCATTTTGTATGCGGCTTTATTAACTCAATGATTTAAAAAATGATTTTACATTGTTTGCAAACTGATATGTGACACGTATTAATGCCAAAATAACAGGCAAAACAGGCACCCCCCCCCCCCCCCCCCAAAAAAAAAGTATGTTGTTTTGGGGGGGTTTCAAAAAATGTGGGGCTCAAAAAACATACAGTGCGTTCGTGAAATATTCAGACCCCTTCACTTTTTTTTGCAAATGTATAAAAAAATAATAATAAAGAGAAATACTTTATTTAATTATTATTATTGTACCGACTAGCTACAGTTTTGCAAATGTATTAAAAATAAAAACAGAAAAACCTTATTTACATAAGTATTCAGACCCTTTCTATGAGATTCAAAGTTGAGCTCAGGTGCATCCTGTTTCCATTGATCATCCGTGAGATGTTTCTACAACTTGATTGGAGTCCACCTGTGGTAAATTCAATTGATTGGACATGATTTGGAAAGGCACACACCTGTCTATATAAGGTCCCACAGTTGACAGTGCATGTCAGAGCAAAAACCAAGCCATGAGGTCGAAGGAATTGTCCGTAGAGCTCCGAGACAGGATTGTGTCGAGGCACAGATCTGGGGAAGGGTACCAAAACATTTCTGCAGCACTGAAGGTCCCCAAGAACATAGTGGCCTCCATCATTCTTAAATGGAAGAAGTTTGGAACCACCAAGACTCTTCCTAGAGCTGGCCGCCCGGCCAAACTGAGCAATCGGGGGAGAAGGGCCTTGGTCAGGGAGGTGACCAAGAACCCGATGGTCACTCTGACAAAGCTCCAGAGTTCCTCTGTGGAGATGGGAGAACCTTCCAGAAGGACAACCATCTCTGCAGCACTCCACCAATCAGGCCTTTATGGTAGAGTGGCCAGAGGGAAGCCACTGCTCTGTAAAAGGCACATGACAGCCCTCTTGGAGTTTGCCAAAAGACACCTAAAGACTCTCAGACCATGAGAAACAAGATTCTCTGGGTTGATGAAACAAAGATTTAACTCTTTGGCCTGAATGCCAAGCGTCACGTCTGGAGGAAACCTGGCACCATCCCTACGGTGAAGCATGTTGTTGGAAGCATCATACTGTGGGGAGGTTTTTCAGCGGCAGGGACTGGGAGACTAGTCAGGATGGAGGGAAAGATGAACGGAGCAAAGTACTGAGAGATCCTTGATGAAAACCTGCTCCAGAGCGCTCAGGGCCTCCGACTGGGGCGAAAGTTCAACTTCCAACAGGACAACGACCCTAAGCACACAGCCAAGACAAGGCAGGAGTGGCTTCGGGACAAGTCTCTGAATGTCCTTGAGTGGCCTAGCCAGAGCCCGGACTTAAACCTGATCGAACATCTCTGGAGAGACCTGAAAATAGCTGTGCAGCGACGCTCCCCATCCAACCTGACAGAGCTTGAGAGGATCTGCAGAGAAGAATGGGAGAAACTCCCCAAATACAGGTGTGCCAAGCTTGTAGCGTCATACCCAAGAAGACTTGAGGCTGTAATCGCTGCCAAAGGTGCTTCAACAAAGTACTGAGTAAAGGGTCTGAATACTTATGTAAATGTGATATTTCCGTTTTTATTTTTTAATAAATGTTCAAACATTTCTAAAAACCTGTTTTTGCTTTGTCATTATGGGGTAATGTGTGTAGATTGATGAGGGGAAAAAAACAATATAATCAATTTTAGAAAAAGGCTGTAACGTAACAAAATGTGGAAAAAGTCAAGGGGGTCTGAAAACTTTCCGAAGGCACTGTACATCTGTAAGGTCCCTCAGTCAAGTATTGAATATCAAGCACAGATTAAACTACAAAGACCAGGGAGCTTTTTTCGAAACCCTCATAAAGAAGGGCAGTGATTGGTAGATGGGTAACAATAACACATCAGGTCATTGAATATATCTTTAAGCATGGTCAAGTTAATAATTATCCTGTGGATGATTTATTAAACCACCCAGACACATCGAAGATGCAGTCGCCCTGCAGTCATCCTTGAGCTGCAGGACAGGAAGGAAACTGCTCAGGGACGTCACCGTGAGGCCATTGGTGGTTTTAAAACAGCTAGAGTTAAATGGCTGTAAAATGGGTGAAAACGGAGGATGGGATCAACAACATTGTAGTGACTCCACAATAATGACCTAAATGACAGAGTGAAAAGACTAAAGATGTACAGAAAACATATTCCAACACATGCAACAAAGGCACTAAAGTCATATTGAACAAATACAAACTGCAAAGGAATATACTTTTTTGGCATAAATACAAAGCCTTCTGTTTGGGGCAAATCCAACACAACACTGAGTACCTGCCTCTTTATTTTTGAAGTATGGTGGTGGCTGCATCATGTTATGGGTAAAGCGCTGCTCTGCCTTTCTTAACAGCACTGTCAGGTCCTTTGTCGCACCCTGGACCACTGTTCAGTCGTGTGGTCAGGTGCCACAGAGAGGGACTTAATTGCAATTAATGGCTCAGAACAGGGAAGCACGGCTGGCCCTTGAATGTAAACAGAGAGGGCTAACATTAATAATATGCATGTCAATTTCTCCTGGCTCAAAGTGGAGGAGAGATTGACTTCATCACTACTCTTGTATTTGTGAGCGGTATTGACATGTTGAATGCACCGAGCGGTCTGTTTGCACTACTGGCACACAGCTCAGACACCCATGCATACCCTACAAGACATGCCACCAGAGGTCTCTTCACAGTACCCAAGTCCAGAACAGACTATGGGAGGCCCACAGTACTACATAGAGCCATGACTACATGGAACTCTATTCCACATCAGGTAACTGATGCAAGCAGTAGAATTAGATTTAAAAAACAGATACAAATGCACCTTATGGAACAGCGGGGACTGTGAAGCAACACAAACATAGACACAGACACATGCATACACACACACGATAACATACACACGTACACATGGATTTTGTACTGTAGATATGTGGTAGTAGAGTAGAGGCCTGCGGTCACACACTTAATATGTTGTGAAATCTGCTATGAATGTATTGTAATGTTTTTTTTAAATGTATAACTGCCTTAATTTTGCTGGACCCCAGGAAGAGTAGCTGCTGCCTTGGCAGGAACTAATGGGGATCCATAATAAACCCCAGGAAGAGTAGCTGCTGCCTTGGCAGGAACTAATGGGGATCCATAATAAACCCCAGGAAGAGTAGCTGCTGCCTTGGCAGGAACTAATGGGGATCCATAATAAACCCCAGGAAGAGTAGCTGCTGCCTTGGCAGGAACTAATGGGGATCCATAATAAACCCCAGGAAGAGTCGCTGCTGCCTTGGCAGGAACTAATGGGGATCCATAATAAACCCCAGGAAGAGTAGCTGCTGCCTTGGCAGGAACTAATGGAGATCCATAATAAACCCCAGGAAGAGTAGCTGCTGCCTTGGCAGGAACTAATGGGGATCCATAATAAACCCCAGGAAGAGTAGCTGCTGCCTTGGCAGGAACTAATGGGGATCCATAATAAACCCCAGGAAGAGTAGCTGCTGCCTTGGCAGGAACTAATGGGAATCCATAATAAACCCCAGGAAGAGTAGCTGCTGCCTTGGCAGGAACTAATGGAGATCCATAATAAACCCCAGGAAGAGTAGCTGCTGCCTCGGCAGGAACTAATGGGAATCCATAATAAACCCCAGGAAGAGAAGCTGCTACCTTGGCAGGAACTAATGGAGATCCATAATAAATCCCAGGAAGAGTAGCTGCTGCCTTGGCAGGAACTAATGGAGATCCATAATAAACCCCAGGTAGAGTAGCTGCTGCCTTGGCAGGAACTAATGGGGATCCATAATAAACCCCAGGAAGAGTCGCTGCTGCCTTGGCAGGAACTAATGGGGATCCATAATAAACCCCAGGAAGAGTAGCTGCTGCCTTGGCAGGAACTAATGGGGATCCATAATAAACCCCAGGAAGAGTAGCTGCTGCCTTGGCAGGAACTAATGGGGATCCATAATAAACCCCAGGAAGAGTCGCTGCTGCCTTGGCAGGAACTAATGGGGATCCATAATAAACCCCAGGAAGAGTAGCTGCTGCCTTGGCAGGAACTAATGGGGATCCATAATAAACCCAGGAAGAGTAGCTGCTGCCTTGGCAGGAACTAATGGGGATCCATAATAAACCCCAGGAAGAGTAGCTGCTGCCTTGGCAGGAACTAATGGGGATCCATAATAAACCCCAGGAAGAGTAGCTGCTGCCTCGGCAGGAACTAATGGGGATCCATAATAAACCCCAGGAAGAGTAGCTGCTGCCTCGGCAGGAACTAATGGGGATCCATAATAAACCCCAGGAAGAGTAGCTGCTGCCTCGGCAGGAACTAATGGGGATCCATAATAAACCCCAGGAAGAGTAGCTGCTGTCCACCAGACACTGTGAGACTAGAGGAAACCCTGGTTCAGTCTGCTGTCCACCAGACACTGGGAGACTAGAGGAAACCCTGGTTCAGTCTGCTGTCCACCAGACACTGGGAGACTAGAGGAAAACCTGGTTCAGTCTGCTTTACACCAGACACTGGGAGACTAGAGGAAACCCTGGTTTAGTCTGCTTTCCACCAGACACTGGGAGACTAGAGGAAACCCTGGTTCAGTCTGCTGTCCACCAGACACTGGGAGACTAGAGGAAACCCTGGTTCAGTCTGCTTTCCACCAGACACTGGGAGACTAGAGGAAACCCTGGTTCAGTCTGCTGTCCACCAGACACTGGGAGACTAGAGGAAACCCTGGTTCAGTCTGCTGTCCACCAGACACTGGGAGACTAGAGGAAACCCTGGTTCAGTCTGCTTTCCACCAGACACTGGGAGACTAGAGGAAACCCTGGTTCAGTCTGCTTTCCACCAGACACTGGGAGACTAGAGGAAACCCTGGTTCAGTCTGCTTTCCACCAGACACTGGGAGACTAGAGGAAACCCTGGTTCAGTCTGCTTTACACCAGACACTGGGAGACTAGAGGAAACCCTGGTCCAGTCTGCTGTCCACCAGACACTGGGAGACTAGAGGAAACCCTGGTTCAGTCTGCTTTACACCAGACACTGGGAGACTAGAGGAAACCCTGGTTCAGTCTGCTGTCCACCAGACACTGGGAGACTAGAGGAAACCCTGGTTCAGTCTGCTTTCCACCAGACACTGGGAGAGGAATTCACCTTTCAGCAGGACAATAACCTACAACACAAAGCCAAATCTACACTGTAGTTCCTTACCAAGAAGACTTAAATCTGCTTGAAAATCTATGGCAAGGCTTGAAAATTGCTGTCTAGCCATCATCCCCAACACCTTGACAGAGCTTGAAGAATTTTGAAAAGAATAATGGGCAAATATTGCACAATCCAGGTGTGGGAAGCTCTTATGCGACTTACCCAAGAAGACTCACAGCTGTAATCGCTGCCGGGGGGGTTATATTAGTGGTATCAAGATATATTAGTGTTTTATTTTTCATTTATCTTTTATTTTTAATGAATTTTTGACAATTAAATCCATTTTAATACAGTATTATATAGAGCCATTATTGCAAGGAACACCATTCCATTTCATATTGCTCAAATGAACAGCAAACCTGGTTTAAAAAAACAGATAAAGCAACACCTCACGGCACAACGCCTCTCCCCTATTTGACCAAGAAAGTTTGTGTGTATGTATTACATACAGTGCCCTCCACTATTATTGGCACCCCTGTTTAAGATGTGGTCGAGGACTTCCAAAAATTCTCCTTTTTTTTAAACAACATAGAACCCAAATGCAAAAAAATAGAAAAATCCAACCTTTTATTTAAGTACATTACTTTGGTGGTAAAAAAAAAAATCACACATTTAGAAAAAAAAAACTTGAAATCATGTGTCCCACAATTATTGGCACCCCTAACAATTCCGCTGAAAATTTTAATTGATTTTTTTTTAAATATATTTTTCTGTAGTTGCTAAAGTTGGTCAGGGTATCTAGGAACTTTTAATTAGTAATTCATGACTTCCTGTTTCCCTGGGGTATAAATATGACGTGACACAGAGGCCTAATTCTCTTACCCATTTGTCAACATGGCAAAGACAAGAGAACACACCATTCAAGTAAGGCAGATTTGTGTCGACCTTCATAAGTCAGGCAATGGCTACAAGAAAATAGCCACTCGCCTTAACTTGCCCGTATCTACAGTCAGAGGAATCATTAAGAAGTTTAAAACAACTGGAACAGTGACAAACAAGGTTTGAAGAGGTCCCAAGTTTATCTTGCCACAACGCACAGTGAGGAGGATGGTAAGAGAAGTAAAAAAAAGTCCTAAGCTCACTGTCACAGAATTGCATCAAAGAGTGGCATCTTGGGGTCACAAAGTCTCCAAAACAACCATCAGACGCTCTCTACATGCCAACAAGCTGTTTGGGAGGCATGCAAGGAAAAAGCCTTTTCTCACTAATACTCACAAACGTAAACGTCTGGAGTTTGCTAAGCGGCACTGGGACTTCAACTGGGATCGTGTGCTTTGGTCAGATGAGACTAAGATTGAGCTTTTTGGCAACAAACACTCTAAGTGGGTCTGGCGTAAAACAAAAGATGAGTATGCCGAAAAGCACCTCATGCCCACCGTGAAGTATGGTGGAGGATCTGTGATGCTGTGGGCCTGTTTCTCTTCCAAAGGCCCTGGGAACCTTGTTAGGGTGCATGGCATTATGAACGCTTTGAACTACCAGGACATTTTAAATAAAAACCTGATGGCCTCTGCCAGAAAGCTGAAGATGGGTCGTCATTGGGTCTTTCAGCAGGATAATGATCCAAAACATGTGGCAAAATCTACACAAAAATGGTTCAGCAGTCACAAACTCAAGGTCCTCCCATGGCCATCTCAGTCCCCAGACCTCAACCCAATCGAAAACCTGTGGGGCGAGCTAAAGAGGAGAGTGCATAAGAGAGGACCCAGGACACTGGATGATCTAGAAAGATTGTGCAAAGAAGAATGGTCAAAGATCCCTCTCTCTGTGTTCTCCAATCTTGTGAAATGTTATAGGAGGAGATTAAGTGCTGTCTTGTTGGCAAAAGGGGGTTGTACAAAGTATTAACATCAGGGGTGCCAATAATTGTGGGACACATGATTTCAAGTTTTTCTTTTCCTAAATGTGTGATTTTTTTTTTTTACACCAAAGTAATGTACTTAAATAAAAGGTTGGATTTTTCTCTTTTTTTGCATTTGGGTTCTATGTTGTTTAAAAAAAAAGGAGAATTTTTGGAAGTCCTCGACCACATCTTAAACAGGGGTGCCAATAATTGTGGAGGGCACTGTATGTAGGCTACATGTGCCTTTAAAATGTTTTATGTAGTTCTGTCCTTGAGCTGTTCTTGTCTATTAATGTTCTGTATTATGTCATGTTCTGTGTGGACCCCAGGAAGAGTAGCTGCTGCTTTTGCAACAGCTAATGGGGATCCTAATAAAATACCACATCCCGCTACAATAGGACGCCCTGGAGGTTTTATAACATTCTTGTGTAATTTCGGCACATAACTTAAATACCCATCCAGGACAGTAAAGATAGTGTTCTGAAATTGGGCAGTGGGGTCACTTCTCAGTTTCTTGTAGAAGGTGTTGTCAAGCAGTTGTCTATGATCATTTACATAAACTGTCCTGTCCATGAATACAACCGACCCACCCTTATTAGCGGGGCGGGTAAGGACTGACGTATCTGATTGTAAATCAAGCAAAGCTTGTTTTTATCCTTAGGTAAATTATGGAAAGATATGTACTCATGTTGGTTCTTCAGGAGATGAACACCTTTTTCAACGAGTCTGCAATATGTCTCAATAGAGTGATTGCGATTGGCTGGAGGTACAAAATAACTCTTACTTCTAAAAGGAGTCGGAGTATGTGCAGGTGAGCAAGCTAAATGTTCCATTGAAATATCACGATTTGGGGAGCTAAAATATTCCCTTAAACTGATGTTTCTAAAAAACTAACATGTCTACCTTAACATCGAAATCTGAGTTGTAGGCACAAAAGATAACCCTTTATTAAGCAAGGAGACATGGACAGGGCTCAATATCTTGCTTGATAAATGAAAGACACTCAGTCCCGTGGGTTCTGGGACCGTGTGAACGGTCTCCTCTGCCTCCGGTAGTCGTTTCTTCTTACCCTGTCGGCCCAGTCTATCGATGGATTCAAAACTGGCACTGGAAGCGGATGAGCCGCTGGTTGTAGAGCGTTGGTCAGACGGGATTGGATAGAAGTAAGCAGCCTCCATCCTGCGTCTGTCATGGAGAGGAGGAGCAGTACCTCTTTTGTCAGGGTTTCTCCTGAAGTAGACTTTGTCCTCTGCCTTGTCTTTAATTAAGTGTTCAGTAAGGGTCTGGAACAAACAGACGTGACTGTCATGAGCCTTCATGTACCGAACAAGCTTTTGAATGTTGGAGGTTCGTCTTCTTGATGTCCCTCACTTGGGGATGACTTATTTTGTTCAATGGACTGTGTTCTAATGATTCATGCACAGATACAGGAAACCAATAAGTGTTCATATTATATATATATATTATATTATTATTATACATGGGATAGTATAAAAGTAATCCTTCTACCCCCCCCAAAAAAAATAAATATATATATATATAAAAATAATAATAATAATTATAATAATAAAAACATAAAATAAAAAACAACAATATATATATAAAACAAACAAAATTAATACAAAAATAATACCACAAAAAAATAATACAAAATAATAATAATTGTAAAGTGGTTGTCCCACTGGCTATCATAAGGTGAATGCACCAATTTGTAAGTCGCTCTGGATAAGAGCGTCTGCTAAATGACGTAAATGTAAAAATATTCTGAAGAATGACAAGTGCTGATTTCTCCCCACGGTTCTGGTTTTGAGGCTTGGGCAGGCTGCAGTTCAACTGTCTAATCCCCTGCAAGGAGAAATACATTTAATGTATATTCCTGTTTGATATGCGTGCATATAATTAAAATGGACATGTTTTCCTTTATAATATGACAGTGTTTGTTTTGTATCCAATGCAGTTAGCTTACATTAGGACGAAGCAGTGGAGTCCGGTCTTGAGACCACATACAGTGGGGAAAAAAAGTATTTAGTCAGCCACCAATTGTGCAAGTTCTCCCACTTAAAAAGATGAGAGAGGCCTGTAATTTTCATCATAGGTACACGTCAACTATGACAGAGAAATTGAGAGAAAAAAAATCCAGAAAATCACATTGTAGGATTTTTAATGAATTTATTTGCAAATTATGGTGGAAAATAAGTATTTGGTCACCTACAAACTAGCAAGATTTCTGGCTCTCACAGACCTGTAACTTCTCCTTTAAGAGGCTCCTCTGTCCTCCACTCGTTACCTGTATTAATGGCACCTGTTTGAACTTGTTATCAGTATAAAAGACACCTGTCCACAACCTCAAAAAGTCACACTCCAAACTCCACTATGGCCAAGACCAAAGAGCTGTCAAAGGACACCAGAAACAAAATTGTAGACCTGCACCAGGTTGGGAAGACTGAATCTGCAATAGGTAAGCAGCTTGGTTTGAATAAATCAACTGTGGGAGCAATTATTAGGAAATGGAAGACATACAAGACCACTGATAATCTCCCTCGATCTGGGGCTCCACGCAAGATCTCACCCCGTGGGGTCAAAATGATCACAAGAACGGTGAGCAAAAATCCCAGAACCACACGGGGGGACCTAGTGAATGACCTGCAGAGAGTTGGACCAAAGTAACAAAGCCTACCATCAGTAACACACTACGCCGCCAGGGACTCAAATCCTGCAGTGCCAGACATGTCCCCCTGCTTAAGCCAGTACATGTCCAGGCCCGTCTGAAGTTTGCTAGAGTGCATTTGGATGATCCAGAAGAGGATTGGGAGAATGTCATATGGTCAGATGAAACCAAAATATAACTTTTTGGTAAAAACTCAACTCGTCGTGTTTGGAGGACAAAGAATGCTGAGTTGCATCCAAAGAACACCATATCTACTGTGAAGCATGGGGGTGGAAACATCATGCTTTGGGGCTGTTTTTCTGCAAAGGGACCAGGACGACTGATCCGTGTAAAGGAAAGAATGAATGGGGCCATGTATCGTGAGATTTTGAGTGAAAACCTCCTTCCATCAGCAAGGGCATTGAAGATGAAACGTGGCTGGGGCTTTCAGCATGACAATGATCCCAAACACACCGCCCAGGCAACGAAGGAGTGGCTTCGTAAGAAGCATTTCAAGGTCCTGGAGTGGCCTAGCCAGTCTCCAGATCTCAACCCCAAAGAAAATCTTTGGAGGGAGTTGAAAGTCTGTGTTGCCCAGCGACAGCCCCAAAACATCACTGCTCTAGAGGAGATCTGCATGGAGGAATGGGCCAAAATACCAGCAACAGTGTGTGAAAACCTTGTGAAGACTTACAGAAAACGTTTGACCTGTGTCATTGCCAACAAAGGATATATAACAAAGTATTGAGAAACTTTTGTTATTGACCAAATACTTATTTTCCACCATCATTTGCAAATAAATTCATAAAAAATCCTACAATGTGATTTTCTGGATTTTTTTTTCTCATTTTGTCTGTCATAGTTGACGTGTACCTATGATAAATTACAGGCCTCTCTCATCTTTTTAAGTGGGAGAACTTGCACAATTGGTGGCTGACTAAATACTTTTTTTCCCCACTGTAAGTGTCTCGGTCTTGTCTCGGCGTCTGATACATTTGTTTCCATCTCTCCAATAGTATTTCTCATCCAATTTCACCTAATTCTACTCATTCATGAAATTGTTTGACTATTTTGGGAGGTGATGATTTACAGTCGACTCCTGATAAGAGTTCAAATACATTTTTACCTTAGCGAATTATTAGATGGCCTACAAAAAAAAAACATTTACACACTGAAAAAATGAGCGTGGACCAGAATGAGGCGCTCTCCTCTCTATATATAGTTCCTGCATTGAGGAATACCATCTTCAGAGAATGTTGTGATAATTTATCTGCAGATAATCGATGACTGGAGCTCAAAAAGCAACAGTAACAGTAAACAAACCATGGAGCCAAATTAAAGTTTCTTTCACATTCTTTATTTTGACAGGAAGTCAGTGCTGAGACAGGTCTATTTTCCAGGGGAGCCCCGTATACCACCAAACTACACATTAAATAAACTTAATTATACACTACAATACATTAAAAACAAAACACAATCATAAAAAATGAATAAAAAATACATTATTCAGTAACAAGGTCAAATGCCCTAGAAACAGCAATTCCTCAAATTTTAAAGCACATTGTAGATCATTCCAAACGCAAGGCGCAAGGAAACCAAAGGCTGATTTAGCTAATTCCCTAGACACCAAAGGAGTCTCCAGAGTTAACCAGCCCTGTGGACGGGTTTGGTACCTTGTCATTTTAAATCTGAACAGTGACGCTAGGTAAGTCAGAAGTTTGTGGAGTTAACAAACAGAGAATAATCGACTTGACTACATAGAGGTAATAAAAGTGCCTCCTGTCATAAAATGAAGGGCACTATGAAAAACGTTCTCCAGGTGTTTAAGAGTAGAGGAAGCTGACCTTTGATAAAACAGTACCACCATTATAATCAAGAACAGCTAGAAAGGCTGACTGCAAAATATGCGATTCGGTTTCTGACCTTCACAAAAAGGAGCTGTTAACTATTGTGCTTAAACTCCGGCTGTAACTGAATTTATAAAACGATGCCACTCGCGCAATTAAGAAATAAATAAGGAGTAAAGAAATAAAGTGGTGGGAAAAAGTATCCAAACGTCATACTTGAGTAAAAGTAAAAGATACATTAATAGAAAATGACTCAAGTAAAAGTGACCCAGTAAAATACTACTTCAGTAAAAGTCAAAGTATTTGGTTTTAAATATACTTAAGTATCAAAACTAAAAGTATTAATGTAATGCGTACTTGTGTGTGGCAGTCGAAATGTATGGAGTAAAAAGTACATTATTTTCTTTAGGAATGTGGTGAAGTAAAAGTAGTCTAAAATATAAATAGTAAAGTACAAACACCCCCCAAAAAATGTCCTTAAGTAGTACTTTAAAGTATTTTTACACCCCTGGAAATAAAAAAATTGTAGAAATGGTAAACTGGGATCCCCTCGTAAAATGGTCAAAACCGCTTTCAAAATACATTTGCCAAAACTGCTTTCCTGCAAATGCATTATGAATTGTTGTGCATCAGGGCATACAGCATAAGAGAGAAAATAAAATCTACCTTAAATATATGTATTCAGACCCCTTGACTTTTTCCACATTTTGTTACGTTACAGCCTTATTCTAAAATTGATTAAATCGTTTTTTTTCAACATTATCAATCCACACACAAAATGTTAGCAAATGTATTAAAAATAAAAAACCGAACTATCAAATGTACATAGGTATTCAGAACCTTTACTCAGGACTTTGTGGAAGCACCTTTGGCAGCGATTACAGCCTAGAGTCTTCTTAGGTATGACGCTACAAACTTGGCACACCTGTATTTGGGGAGTTTCTCCCATTCTTCTCTGCAGATCCTCTCAAGCTCTGTCAGGTTGGATGGGGAGCATCGCTGCACAGCTATTTTCAGGTCTCTCCAGAGATGTTCGATTGGGTTCAGGTCCGGGCTTTGGCTGGGCCACTCAAGGACATTCAGAGACTTGTCCTGAAGCCACTCCTGCGTTGTCTTGGCTGTGTGCTTAGGGTCGTTGTCCTGTTGGAAGGTGAACCTTCGGCCCAGTCTGAGGTCCTGAGCGCTCTGGAGCAGGTTATCATCAAGGATATCTCTGTACTTTGCTCTGTTCATCTTTCCCTCGATCTTGACTAGTCTCCCAGTCCCTGCCACTGAAAAACATCCCCACAGCATGATGCTGCCACCACCATGCTTCACCGTAGGGATGGTGCCAGGTTTCCTCCAGACGTGACGCTTGGCATTCAGGCCAAAGAGTTACATCTTGGTTTCATCAGACCAAAGAATCTTGTTTCTCAGTCCTTTAGGTGCCTTTTGGCAAACTCCAAGCGGGCTATCATGTGCCTTTTACTGAGGAGTGGCTTCCGTCTGGCCACTCTACCATAAAGGCCTGATTGGTGGAGTCCAGCAGAGATGGTTGTCCTTCTGGAAGGTTCTCCCATCTCCACAGAGGAACTCTGGAGTTCTGTCAGAGTAACCATCGGGTTCTTGGTCACCTCCCTGACCAAGGCCCTTCACCCCGATTGCTCATTTTGGCTGGGCGGCCAGATCTAGGAAGAGTCTTGGTGGTTCCAAACTTCTTCCATTTAAGAATGATGGAGGCCACTGTGTTCTTGGGGACCTTCAATGCTGCAGACATGTTTTGGTACCCTTCCCCAGATCTGGGTCTGAATACTTATGTAAATAAGGTATTTCAGTTTTTATTTTTAATAAATTTGCTAAAGATTCTAAAAACCTGTTTTCACTTTGTCAATATGGGGTTTTGTTTTATTTTTTATTTTATTTTTATTTCACCTTTATTTAACCAGGTAAGCCAGTTGAGAACAAGTTCTCATTTACAACTGCGACCTGGCCAAGATAAAGCAAAGCAGTGCGCTAAAAACAACAACACAGAGTTACATATGGGGTAAAAAAAAAACATAAAGTCAAAAATACAACAGAAAATATATATACAGTGTGTACAAATGTAGCAAGTTATGGAGGTAAGGCAATAAATAGGCTGTAGTGCAAAATAATTACAATTAGTATTAACACTGGAATGCTAGATGTGCAAGAGATGATGTGCAAATAGAGATACTGGGGTACAAATGAGCAAAATAAATAACAATATAGGGATGAGGTAGTTGGGTGGGATAATTTCAGATGGGCTGTGTACAGGTGCAGTGATCGGTAAGGTGCTCTGACAACTGATGCTTAAAGTTATTGAGGGAGATAAGTGTCTCCAGCTTCAGAGATTTTTGCAATTTGTTCCAGTCATTGGCAGCAGAGAACTGGAAGGAATGGCGGCCAAAGGAGGTGTTGGCTTTGGGAATGACCAGTGAGATATACCTGCTGGAGCGCAGACTACGGGTGGGTGCTGCTATGGTGACCAATGAGCTAAGATAAGGCGGGGATTTGCCTAGCAGTGATTTATAGATGGCCTGGAGCCAGTGGGTTTGACGACGAACATGTAGTGAGGACCAGCCAACAAGAGTGTACAGGTCACAGTGGTGGGTAGTGTATGGGGCTTTGGAGACAAAACAGATGGCACTGTGATAGACTACATCCAATTTGCTGAGTAGAGTGTTGGAGGCTATTTTGTAAATGACATCGCCGAAGCAAGGATCGGTAGGACGAGGGCATGTTTGGCAGCATGAGTGAAGGAGGCTTTGTTGCGAAATAGGAAGCCGATTCTAGATTTAACTTTGGATTGGAGATTCTTAATGTGAGTCTGGAAGGAGAGTTTACAGTCTAACCAGACACCTAGGTATTTGTAGTTGTCCACATACTCTAGGTCAGACCCGTCGAGAGTGGTGATTCTAGTCGGGTGGGCGGGTGCCAGCAGCGTTCGATTGAAAAGCATGCATGTGTGTAGATTGATAAGGATTTTTATTTATTTAATCAATTTTAGAATAAGGCTGTAATGTAACAAAATGTGGAAAAAGGGAAGGGGTGTGAATACTTTCCGAAGGCACTGTATCTAAACCGGCACCTCTATCACCCCCACCAGTTGGTGGCGCTCTTTTTCACGCTGATTTTCAAAACGACTTCTCCGGAAATCCGTTGCAGTGACAGAGACTCTAGGCAGTGTATCCACCATCTCTTCATGGGAACTCAAACACTACAGAACCGTTGTCCTCACGTCTCCCGTCTCCTCCGAAAGGTCCAAAATCATTACTCTCTAACCCAGTCAATGGAGGCTGGTGGGAGGAGCTTAGGAGGACAGGCTCATTGTAATGGCTGAAATGGAATCAATGGAACTGAGTCAAACATGTGGTTTCCATATGTTAGATACTGTTCCATTGTTTCCCAAAACAAAACTGTGCACCCCTTTGGGTCCCCAGGACCAAGATTGAGAAACACTAACCCTCACCAACTCAGCCCAACTGCAGATTACAGGCTAGTCTACCTTTAAGGCAAAGTTACAGGATAGGAGCACCTGGTGATTTTGGCAGGGAAGTTACAATGCCCCTCTTTGGCACAGTGAGAGGTCATCGTGACCCCAGAGACAAATCTTAGCACCTGAGAAGACCCTGATCAGAATATCCCTTCAGCAACTCCCTACCCGTGACCTTTGCCGCGACCCCGGCAATTCAAAACAGTCTCCCTCTTTCCAACTCAGCCAGGCTTTGATTGCTTCTGTACGCAATAGCTGGTGCTTTTACTATTAAAATGCATTGTCCCTGTCAAATAAATGAATAAATCAGCACATATTACTGACTACCTAAGCGACACCAAAGATGGCGGATGCAACAACAAATGCTGACGACATAATGCTATATATGGAGCGGTAGGCAGACTAGTGGTTAAGCGCATGGGGCCAGTAACCAAAAGGTTGCTGGTTACAATCCCTGAGCCACCTAGGTGAAAAATCTGTCGGTGCCCTTGAGCAAGGCACTTAACCCTAGTCGCTCTGGATATGAGCTTCTGCTAAATGACTAACATGTAAATATAGCGATGCATAGTCCTATATAGTCATAGGCAAGCATGGTCCTTGGTAGCGCATGTAACTCCAGGATAGTGGGTTTGATTCCTGGGACCGTCCATACAGGTCTGCTAAATGGCATATAATACTATTATTATAAATTAGATCTTTTACAATCTTTTAAACCTTTGACAGACTGGGTTCACCGGCCTCATCTTCCTCATTCTTCATCGTCTCCTTGTTCTTCTTCATTAAGGGTTCTGCATTACTGACGTCCAAGGTTCCTGTTTAAATGGATGAGAGACAGGACTAGAACAGAACCGTCTAACACGTCACATGAACACAGTCAACTAAGTATGTGTTTCACATCCCTGGACTGGTGAAATCTACTATGTAGTCAAGTCCTCTGTTCAACCTCTTGACCATGTAGACCAGTGGTCACCAACCTTTTCTGAGTCAAGATCACTTTGAGTGAAAAAGCAGGCCGAGATCTACCCCTCAGATTCTCTTTTAAACATGACTGAAAAAACATAAGCCTATGCAACATTAATCAATTAAAAACTGCTCTGTCGTCAGTCTGAGGGGAGGGAGAGAGCAGTGGTGAGGCTGACTGATGACCTGTATCTGATGGTCAGTCTGAGGGGAGGGAGAGAGCAGTGGTGAGGCTGACTGATGACCTGTATCTGTTGGTCAGTCTGAGGGGAGGGAGAGAGCAGTGGTGAGGCTGACTGATGACCTGTATCTGATGGTCAGTCTGAGGGGAGGGAGAGAGCAGTGGTGAGGCTGACTGATGACCTGTATCTGATGGTCAGTCTGAGGGGAGGGAGAGAGCAGTGGTGAGGCTGACTGATGACCTGTATCTGATGGTCAGTCTGAGGGGAGGGAGAGAGCAGTGGTGAGGCTGACTGATGACCTGTATCTGATGGTCAGTCTGAGGGGAGGGAGAGAGCAGTGGTGAGGCTGCCTCTCACCCAACTCACTGTCCCTCCGCCCTCCTTCCCTCTGCTGAGAAAAGGATACAGTGCGACTTGAGTTTGGCCATCAACTGGAAGACTAAATGTTGACAGTGCTGAATAACAACAAACATGAACTTAAATGTTTTGAAATCTCACAGCATCAACTTTGCTGTATTCGTTGAGTCTCTCTCTGGTTATGGTTTTAAACGTTTTGAAATATCACAGTCTACATTTTTTTTTTTTGTGGTGGGGGGGGGGGGATGGATCAGCTTAATATTGCAGATAGAAGATACAATCTATCAATGTAATTGTCTGCATCACTTCCAATCCCCCATGTTTTTTATATATATTCTCCCCTTTATTACTTTTCAACCCCGCCATCCTTTCCCTACTTGGGGTAAATTAGTGAACAACAATGCCCAGGCCTCTACTTCCGGCCTATACTTACTATCTACACCTTATGGACAGAGTTAATTTTACAATAATTCTACCGGATGGACATCATGAAAATGATCGGAGAGGTTGAGAGTAGAAGAAGTTCAGGAGCAAAAAAAAAAAAAATAATAATAATAATAATAATAAATATATATATATATATATATATATATATATATATATATATATATATATATATATATATATATATATATATATATATATAATTATTTTTTTTATTTTTTTTGCTCCTGAACTTCTTCTACTCTCAACCTCTCCGATCATTTTCATGATGTCCATCCGGTTTGCTTCTATATGCCATATCTTTCTAACTGTGCTCTTTCCCAAAAGCTCCCAACATACAACCTATATACTTATTATGGACACAGTATGCTTACATTATTAGCTATCTTTGTTATTATTTGTTGTTATTTGTATCAACTTTGCTGTGCGTTAGAGGCTTTGTTTTAAACCTATGGCTCGAAGATACTGTGCAGACACGGTGATCTGAGCTATCTGATTGGCCAGTGGTCGGCCTATAGGAGCACTTGATTTGCTCTCTGGACCTGCCGGGTAGGCGGAGTTCTACCTTCAGACAAATGAAATGGGAACACTTTTCCTTCCCGGCACCAGGGCTGCTGAATCAAGTGGACCTACTGCAAACAGCACCAAAAAATAAAATAAATAGGAACACAAGGCTTTATCGTTGGGAACTTTACAGAAATGTTTGGTGATCGACTAGGAATGTCTTGGAGATGGAGCAGTCAATCGCGATCGACCGGTTGGTGACCACTGATGTAGACAGACATGAATTACCTCTCTCTTTAGGTTGTTTTATATAGCGCAATTAGACCTCCACCAGATAACACTACCACACCAGGAAGTAACTCCCATGACTTACCATGCTGATGGTCAACATCCCTATTTTTATCAACAGGTAGAGACCTCCAGCTACAACTGCAACTCCAACTGCAACTCCAACAAGAGCTGCAACAAGACCTGTCAGCCACGAGGACTGGCACTGCGTAGGAAACATTTGATCTGAAACACAGGATGTAGAATTATTACAATACCTAATGCATATTACACATGAAATGACTTAAACAACAGGACATTTTTTACCGATAGTGCCTTCTTTCAAATATCCAAAACAGACCCTCACCTGGAATATGAACCCGTCTCTCCTTCATGTGTTTGATCTCCGGCTGTTGAACCCGACAGGTGAACGTGTTGTTGTCCGTTTTCGGGACGATGACATGGCTTGTCACAGTGTAGCAGCCTTCACGGTCTCTGGATGTCTCTGGAGGTCCATCAGCAGGGAGGACACGTCCATGAACGTCACACCACTCCATGACAGGCTCTGGGTAGCAGCCTTCAGCCTCACAGCGCAGGACCACCTCATCACCTTTGATTCCTTCAATGGTGATTACTGGTCGAGACGCTGCACCTATAGAGATACAGAGATATACCACGGCTCTCAGCCAATCAGCATTCAGGGCTCAAACCACCTTGTTTATAATGTTATACCACGGGTATGACAATAAAATAATTACGTTGGTAACCAGTTTATAATAGCAATAAGGCAACTCAGGGTTTGTGGTATATGGCCAATATACCACGGCTAATGGCTATATCCAGGTTGCGTCGTGCATAAGAACAGACCTTAGCCGTGGTATATTGGCCATATGACACACCCCCTTCGTGACTTATTGCTTAAATATAACAAGGGTTTGCTGATACTTATGGACCTTAAAATTAAAAAAGTAACTTCCAACGACTCACAGCGTTGTACATTGAATTAGCTGGGGTAATCACACTATTAAGGTTAGCATGTAGGCTAACCAATCTATCTAACTAATACTCATCATGCAATGGACTTGACATTGAACTCACCCTTGATTTCATGTGATCTGTCTCTTAAGGGGGATTGGGTGGTCAGCAGGTGTGTTGACTCACCAACAATGAGTTGAATGGTGGTTTTCTGGTGGTCCAACAGTGGAATGTAACAGGTGTAGTTTCCAGCATCGGAGAGTTCCACTCTGGTCAGCTTTAAACTAGCGTTGCCTTCCACTAGTTCTTCTTTAAACAGTGACGTCCTTCCCCTGAATGATGGATTCTGGAGCGCAAGGTCATCCTTCTCATCTCTGTAAAGATGCACCTCTTTTGGTTTTAGGTCAGGTCTCTGCCATTCTACTGTCTGATACACAGCGCTAACGGTGGGTCTCAGGGTGCAAGGCAGGATGACGTCGTCACCAACTAAGGCCACAATGGGCTCAGCAGAACCAGCAACCTGAACTGTCCCTGAGAGAAACAGATTACAGAGTGATATACTTTGAGACAAAGCAAGATACAGGCCTACTGAATGATGAGCAGGTTGACATTGACTCCCACAACAGCTAAGGCAGTTTGAACCAGGAAATGGTCAATGAACACTGACTAGCATTAGACTAAGCAAGATATAATGTTGAGCAGGTTGACAGTGACTCCCACACTAAAACTATCTCATTAATAGTAGGGATCAGTTAGAATAATCGGTTTATCGATTAGTTGATCGGGGGTGTTTGAATCAATCACAGATACGGAAAAGGCTGCATTTCCCACAGACAGCTGATCTCTCTTTAGTGAGAGCTTTATACAAGGGAACCTCAGGAGCCATGTTTTAAAGGTCCAATGCAGCCGTTTTTAGCTCGTTATCAAATCATTTCTGGGTAACAATTAAGGACCTTACTGTGATTGTTTTCACTTAAAATGGTCAAAAAGAAACAAAAATAGAATCTTAGCAAAGAGCAATTTCTCAAGCAAGAATGTATCTAGGACTGTCTGGGAGTGGACTGAGTGGGGAGGGGGAAACTGAAAACTAGCTGTTATTGGCAGAGAGGTTTGGAACTCTTTCTTATTGGTCTATTAACTAATTTACCGCAAGGTGATGTCACCATGGAATCACAAAACTCCATCCCACCAAAACAGGCTGAAATTTCAGTCAGTCTTTTCAAACAGCTCTTACACTAAAAGGACATTATCATAATTTACACTATTTCACAGTATTATTCCAACCTCATAGTGTGGAAATCAAACACAGGAAAATCACATTTTGGACTGCACTGGGCCTTTAATAGCTCTCCTGAACGGTTACCTGCAGACATTTGTTTAAAGCGGCAATCAGCTGTTGAAACAATAACGAAGCCTATTCCCTGTTTCGGTAAGAAACTGAAGGAGGGGACTGAAGAAATGTAACCACTCTCAAGTTAATAGACAGAGCTATGGGTGCAATTACTGACCATCCATTACATCAACATGTTACACCTTCAAATCTGTGTACACGACAAATAAACTTTGATTTGGCCCCGGTTTCCTATAAGTATCTTAAGGCTAAGTTTATCGTTAGAGCCATAGGATCCTATCCGATGCTTTTGGGAAACCACACCCTGTTCCATTCTATAGATGCTGTGTATAACATTTACATTTACATTTTAGTCATTTAGCAGACGCTCTTATCCAGAGCGACTTACAGGAGCAATTAGGGTTAAGTGCCTTGCTCAAGGGCACATTAACGTCATTTAGCAGACGCTCTTAGCCAGAGCGACTCACAAATTGGTGCGTTCACCCTATAGCCAGTGGGATAACCACTTTACAATTGGGGGGGGAGTATAAGTATAAGAAAGTTTAAGAAAATAACGTACTTACCGCCTGTGTCACTTGATGTTGATGATATAGTAATGATGTACATTAACATTGTAGACAACCAGCAGGGCAAAGAAGTCTTCATATTGCCCGGTTAAGCGTCCAACGTTATGGTACTCTGGTTAAAGCGGCAGGATCAGGCAGGAAAAATTGAAACAAGAAAGGGGGCAGGGACCTCCTCAGCCAATCAGGACGGGACGTCGTTACGGCAACAGGACTCTATGACGGGAAAGCGTGAGAGAGAGAGATTTGCTGACTGCTCTCTACAGTATAGTACGGTGGCCGGGAAGTGCAAAGCAACATTACAAAGAATGAAACACTTTTACAAAGCTCGAGACAAATTTACATTTTGGAAAACAAATTTACATTTTAGAAAACAAATTAACAAGACGCAAAACACTTTTACCAGTCCCGATATCAGAACAGCGCCGGAGAAGATGGCTGCCGTTTTACAGCCCTCTAACCAATTGTACTATTATGTGTGTTTTGTCCGCGTTATTTGTAATTTATTTTGTACATAATGTTTCTGCCATCGTCTCTTATAACCAAAAAGAGCTTCTGGATATCAGGACAGCGATTACTCACCTCGCATTGGACGAAGATTTTTTTCTTCAACGAGGCGGTCGCGATGGATATCCTAGACACCCGACAAGGCCCAGATCCCCGTCATTCGCAGGAGGAAGAGACGGAGATATCGTGGACGCAGATCCGGGTGCCTTGTAAGGATTTTTTTTTATTTCACCTTTATTTAACCAGGTAAGCCAGTTGAGAACAGGTTCTCATTTACAACTGCGACCTGGCCAAGACAAAGCAAAGTAGTGCAACAAAAACAACACAGAGTTACATATGGGGTAAAAAAACATAAAGTCAGAAATACAACAGAAAATATATATACAGTGTGTGCAAATGTAGCAAGTTATGGAGGTAAGGCAATAAATAGGCTATAGTGCAGAATAATTACAATAGTATTAACACTGGAATGCTAGATGTGCAAGAGATTATGTGCAAATAGAGATACTGGGGTGCAAAAGAGCAAATTAAATAACAATATAGGGATGAGGTAGTTGGGTGGGCTAATTTCAGATGGGCTGTGTACAGGTGCAGTGATCGGTAAGGTGCTCTGACAACTGATGCTTAAAGTTATTGAGGGAGATAAGAGTCTCCAGCTTCAGAGATTTTTGCAATTCGTTCCAGTCATTGGCAGCAGAGAACTGGAAGGAATGGCGGCCAAAGGAGGTGTTGGCTTTGGGAATGACCAGTGAGATATACCTGCTGGAGCGCAGACTACGGGTGGGTGCTGCTATGGTGACCAATGAGCTAAGATAAGGCGGGGATTTGCCTAGCAGTGATTTATAGATGGCCTGGAGCCAGTGGGTTTGACGACGAACATGTAGTGAGGACCAGCCAACAAGAGCGTACAGGTCACAGTGGTGGGTAGTGTATGGGGCTTTGGAGACAAAACGGATGGCACTGTGATAGACTACATCCAATTTGCTGAGTAGAGTGTTGGAGGCTATTTTATAAATGACATCGCCGAAGTCAAGGATCGGTAGGATAGTCAGTTTTACGAGGGCATGTTTGGCAGCATGAGTGAAGGAGGCTTTGTTGCGAAATAGGAAGCCGATTCTAGATTTAACATTGGATTGGAGATTCTTTATGTGAGTCTGGAAGTTGAGTTTACAGTCTAACCAGACACCTAGATATTTGTAGTTGTCCACATACTCTAGGTCAGACCCGTCGAGAGTGGTGATTCTAGTCGGGTGGGCGGGTGCTAGCAGCGTTCGATTGAAAAGCATGCATTTAGTTTTACTAGTGTTTAAGAGCAGTTGAAGGCTACTGAAGGATTGTTGTATGGCATTGAAGCTCGTTTGGAGGTTTGTTAACACAGTGTCCAATGAAGGGCCAGATGTATACAAAATGGTGTCGTCTGCGTAGAGGTGGATCTGAGAGTCACCAGCAGCAAGAGCGACATCATTGATATACACGGAGAAAAGTGTCGGCCCAAGAATTGAACCCTGTGGCACCCCCATAGAGACTGCCATAGGTCCAGACAACAGGCCCTCCGATTTGACACACTGAACTCTATCTGAGAAGTAGTTGGTGAACCAGGCGAGGCAGTCATTTGAGAAACCAAGGCTATTTAGTCTGCCAATAAGAATGCGGTGGTTGACAGAGTCGAAAGCCTTGGCCAGGTCGATGAAGACGGCTGCACAGTACTGTCTATTATCAATCGCGGTTATAATATCGTTTAGGACCTTGAGCGTGGCTGAAGTGCACCCGTGACCAGCTCGGAAACCGGATTGCATAGCGGAGAAGGTACGGTGGTATTCGAAATGGTCGATGATCTGTTTATTAACTTGGCTTTCGAATACTTTCGAAAGGCAGGGCAGGATGGATATAGGTCTGTAGCAGTTTGGATCTAGAGTGTCACCCCCTTTGAAGAGGGGGATGACCGCGGCAGCTTTCCAATCTCTGGGGATCTCAGACGTTATGAAAGAGAGGTTGAACAGACTAGTAATAGGGGTTGCGACAATTTCGGCGGCTAGTTTTAGGAAGAAAGGGTCCAGATTGTCTAGCCCGGCTGATTTGTAGGGGTCCAGATTTTGCAGCGCTTTCAAAACATCAGCTGTCTGAATTTGTGTGAAGGAGAAGCGGGGGGGGGCATGGGCAAGTTGCAGCAGAGGGTGCAGAGTTGGTGGCCGGGTTAGTGGTAGCCAGATGGAAAGCATGGCCAGCTGTAGCAAAATGCTTGTTGAAATTCTCGATTATTGTAGATTTATCGGTGGTGATAGTGTTTCCTAGCCTCAGTGCAGTGGGCAGCTGGGAGGAAGTGCTCTTATTTTCCATGGACTTTACAGTGTCCCAAAACTTTTTGGAGTTAGTGCTACAGGATACAAATTTCTGTTTGAAAAAGTTAGCCTTTGCTTTCCTGACTGCTTGTGTATATTGGTTCCTAACTTCCCTGAAAAGTTGCATATCGCGGGGGCTATTTGATGCTAATGCTGTACGCCACAGGATGTTTTTGTGCTGGTCAAGGGCAGTCAAGTCTGAGGAGAACCAGGGGCTATATCGGTTCTTAGTTCTGTATTTTTTGAATGGGGCATGTTTATTTAAGATTGAGAGGAAATTACTTTTAAGGAACAACCAGGCATCCTCTACTGACGGAATGAGATCTATATCCATCCAGGATACCTGGGCCAGGTCAATTAGGAAGGCCTCCTCGCTAAAGTGTTTTAGGGAGCGTTTGACAGTGATGAGGGGTGGTTGTTTGACCGCGGACCCGTTACGGACGCAGGCAATAAGGCAGTGATCGCTGAGATCCTGGTTGAAGACAGCTGAGGTGTATTTAGAGGGTATGTTAGTCAGGATGATATCTATGAGGGTACCCATGTTTAAGGATTTAGGGTTGTACCTGGTAGGTTCGTTGATAATTTGCGTGAGGTTGAGGGCATCTAGCTTGGATTGTAGGATGGCTGGGGTATTAAGCATATCCCAATTTAGGTCACCAAGCAGTACAAACTCAGAGGATAAATGGGGGGCAATCAATTCACATATGGTGTCCAGGGCACAGCTGGGGGCTGAGGGGGGTCTGTAGCAAGCGGCAACAGTGAGAGACTTATTTCTGGAAAGGTGGATTTTTAGAAGTAGAAGCTCAAACTGTTTGGGCACAGACCTGGATAGTATGATGGAGCTCTGCAGGCTATCTCTACAGTAGATTGCAACTCCACCCCCTTTGGCAGTTCTATCTAGACGGAAAATGTTATAGTTGGGGATGGAAATTTCAGAATTTTTGGTGGCCTTCCTGAGCCAGGATTCAGACACTGCTAGAACATCAGGGTTGGCAGAGTGTGCTAACGCAGTGAATAACTCAAACTTAGGAAGTAGACTTCTGATATTTATGTGCAAGAAACCAAGACTTTTGCGATTACAGAAGTCAACAAATGATAGCTCCTGGGGAGTAGGAGTGATACTGGGGGCTACAGGGCCTGGGTTAACCTCTACATCACCAGAGGAACAGAGGAGGAGTAGAATAAGGATACGGCTAAAGGCTTTAAGAACTGGTCTTCTAGTGCGTTGGGTACATAGAATAAAGGGGGCAGATTTCCGGGTGTTATAGAAAAGATTCACGGCATTATGTACAGACAAGGATATGGAAGGATATGAGTAAAGTGGAGGTAAACCTAAGCGTTGGGTAACACTGAAAGAGATAGTATCTCTAGAGGCATCAATTGAATCGGTCTCTGAGTGTATGGGTGGAGGGACGAAGGAGCTAACTAAGGCAGGTTTAGCTAGGCTGGGGGGTCTACAGTGATACAGTACAATTAGAAATAACCGAAACAACAATAAAGTAACCATGTTTGGGCTGAGGCTAAACATAAACAGGATGTAGTACCGTAAAAAGGAACAGTCCAGCAGATATCAGCTGTATAGCTGAGTTATCATAAGGTCCGGTGGTGAAGCGCTAGTGAGTAAGAGGCCACGGCTAGCGTGTGCTACGTCCCGCTTTGTTTCGCCAAAATGGGTTTTAGCGAAAACGGAGAAAAGGTAGGAGGGGAAAAAAAAAAAAAAGTTTTGGGCAAAAGGGTGGGGGTGGGAATAGGGGGGAAAAGAGGATTTAAAAAAACCGCGGAAAAAAAAAAGGGGGAAAAATTTGGGTGGTTTGGGGGAGGCGTTTGTGAGAAGGGTTTTTGGAAAGGGCCAGGGTAGGGGAGGAAAACTTTTTACCGAACCAATAGCGATTTCCCGGGAAAAAAGTCTGGGGGGATCCGGGGGTATTTTCTTACTGGGGCCCGTCGGTGATAAAGGTGATTAAATTTTCGGGAAAACCCCCGGGCTTGTTTCAGCTAGCGGGGTTGGTAAAAGGAGTTTTAAGGCCAGTACCCAAAAAAAAATATTGTTTGGGGGATAAGGGGGTGCAACGGCCCGAAATGGGGGTAATTTCCGTGTTAAAAAAATTTAACCCGCGGAAAAAAAAAACCGTCGGGAAAAAAACCAGTGGGTGAAAACGGCGGTGGGTCCGTTTCAACGGGGTTTGTGGTTTAAAAAAAGAAGTAATAGTGGGGGGGGGGTTGGAAAGTATTCTTTTAGAGGTGAAAAAGATGGGGAAAAGAGAAAAAAGGGTTTAAAGGGCGCGAAAAAAAAAAATGAATATTGGTCTTGGGTTTTTAAGGCCCCGGGGCGGGAAAATGCCCCCATCTCCTATTCAATTTTTAAAATTTTAAATTAAAAAGGCGAAAAAAATTCGGGGTTCTGGGAATAAAAAAAACTTAGCTGTGGGGCTAAAGGCCAAAGAAAATAAGCGGGGGTTTGCTCTCGCTGTAAACGGGGGCCCCCAAAAAGGGGGGGGCTTTTTCGTTTATTGAAAAAGCGGTGCAAACTAAACTTAAAAAAATTAAGGGGCCCCGAGGGGGGAAAATATGGTTAGAAACTATTTACCAGAAGGACAACATGCCTTTTCCACCTGGTTTTGTAAGGGGAAAGGCAAAATAAGGCCTTAAATTTTTATTTACCGTTTTTAGGGGTTTTAAAAAAATAAGATTTAAAACGGGGGATTAAAGGGATTTGAACTTGGCCAAAGGAATTTTAAACAGTTTTGCCCCCTTTAAAAATAATTTTCATTTTTTTTTTTTTTTTTTCCCCCCAAAAAAAAAAAGGTTTCACCCTTAAACAAAATTTTTTTT
>LR778291.1:30336085-30379286 GCA_902810595.1 Coregonus sp. 'balchen'
ACCCGTGGTCAGACCACAGAATACACCAAGCTAAACAACACATAGAAATGAAACATCCATTATATGGCATCTTCTGGTTCCAGTTAGCGTGTTAGAGGCTAACTCAGAGATGGAAAGTTGATTGACATTTGATTTCTTCCTCCATTTCATTCAGTTGTAAACATCTTCCTCCATTTCATTCAGTTGTAAACATCTTCCTCCATTTCATTCAGTTGTAAACATCTTCCTCCATTTCATTCAGTTGTAAACATCTTCCTCCATTTCATTCAGTTGTAAACATCTTCCTCCATTTCATTCAGTTGTAAACATCTTCCTCCATTTCATTCAGTTGTAAACATCTTCCTCCATTTCATTCAGTTGTAAACATCTTCCTCCATTTCATTCAGTTGTAAACATCTTCCTCCATTTCATTCAGTTGTAAACATCTTCCTCCATTTCATTCAGTTGTAAACATCTTCCTCCATTTCATTCAGTTGTAAACATCTTCCTCCATTTCATTCAGTTGTAAACATCTTCCTCCATTTCATTCAGTTGTAAACATCTTCCTCCATTTCATTCAGTTGTAAACATCTTCCTCCATTTCATTCAGTTGTAAACATCTTCCTCCATTTCATTCAGTTGTAAACATCTTCCTCCATTTCATTCAGTTGTAAACATATTCCTCCATTTCATTCAATACCAGTCAAAAGTTTGGACACACCTATTAATTCCAGGGTTTTTCTTTATTTTTTACTGTTTTCTAAATTGTAGAATAATAGTGAAGACATCAAAACTATGAAATAACACATATGGAATCATGTAGTAACCCAAAAAGTGTTAAGCAAATCAAAATATATTTTATATTTGAGATACTTCGAAGTAGCCACCTTTGCCTTGGTGACAGCTTTGCACACTCTTGGCATTCTCTCAACCAGCTTCATGAGGTAGTCACCTGGAATGCATTTCAATTAACAGGTGTGCCTTGTTTATTTGTGGAATTTCTTTCCTCCTTAATGCGTTTGAGCAAATCAGTTGTGTTGTGACAAGGTGGGGGGTGGTATACAGAAGATAGCCCTATTTGGTAAAATACCAAGTCCATATTATGTCAAGAACAGCTCAAATAAGCAAAGAGAAACCACAGTCCATCATCCGTCAATCCGAAAACGCTGAACGTTTCTTCAAGTGCAGTCGCAAAAACCATCAAGCGCTATGATGAAACTGGCTCTCATGAGGACCAGCACTGGAAAGGAAGACCCAGAGTTACCTCTGCTGCAGAGGATAAGTTCATTAGAGTTAACTGCACCTCATATTGCAGACCAAATAAATTATTCACAGAGTTCAAGTAACAGACACATCTCAACATCAACTGTTCAGAGGAGACTGTGTGAATCAGGCCTTCATGGTCTAATTGCTGCAAAGAAACCACTACTAAAGGACACCACTAAGAAGAAGAGATCTGCTTGGGCCAAGAAACACGAGCAATGGACATTAGACCGGTGGAAATATGTCCTTTGGTCTGATGAGTTCAAATTCGTTCCAACCGCTGTGTCTTTGTGAGACGCAGAGTAGGTGAACGGATGATCTCCGCATGTGTGGTTCCCACCGTGAAGCATGGAGGAGGAGGTGTTATGGTGTGGGGGTGCTTTGCTGGTGACACGGTCTGTGATTTGTTTAGAATTCAAGGCACACTTAACCAGCATGGCTACCACAGCATTCTGCAGCGATACGCCATCCCATCTGGTTTGGGCTTAGTGGGACTATCATATGTTTTTCAACAGTACAATGACCCAAAACACACCTCCAGGCTGTGTAAGGGCTATTTGCATGGTTTATTAGGTGTTTTACGTTGTATACGGGATATTTTTGCAGAATTCTGCATGCAGAGTCTCAATTTTCTTTTGTCCCATTTTGTGAATTCTTGGTTGGTGAGCGGACCCCAGACCTCACAACCATAAAGGGCAATGGGTTCTATAACTGATTCAAGTATTTTTAGGCAGATCCTAATTGGTATGTCGAATTTTATGTTCCTTTTGATGGCATAGAAGGCCCTTCTTGCCTTGTCTCTCAGATCGTTCACAGCTTTGTGGAAGTTACCTGTGGCGCTGATGTCTAGGCCGAGGTATGTATAGTTTTTTGTGTGCTCTAGGGCAACAGTGTCTAGATGGAATTTGTATTTGTGGTCCTGGCAACTGGACCTTTTTTGGAACACCATTATTTTTGTCTTACTGAGATTTACTGTCAGGGCCCAGGGGCCTCATGTATCAATCTTGCGTACGCACGAAAACACGGCGTACGCCAGCTTTCACGTTCACGGTCAGATGTACTAACAGTGAAATTAACGTAAGAATGTGCGTTCTTCCACGTAAACTTCAGGCCTGGCGTACGTACATTTTTGTGATGTTTGTCCGTTGGCGACTCATAGAGGCAATAAAGTGAAGTGGCAAACATTACACTACGAACTGTTCTATCGCACCTGCCAGATATTGCTTATAATTTGTAATTGATAAATGATTTGCCATATTATTGTCACACGAGTCTTATTAGAATATTCTATTAATTATGCAATTAAGTAAGAACATATATAAAGGATGTGAAAATTGATACAACCCGTCTAGCAATGGCAGCTTTGGCTTTATTAGAAGACATTTTCAATGGACAAATCCGGAGAGAACGAGTTTTTAGGGACCACGGTGATTTTCTGGCCCACGACGATGACTGGCTCATCAGCCGTTTCAGATTTCCAAGGGCTATACTCTTGGAGCTCTGCGCTGAGTTGGGTCCGAATTTGGAAAGAGAGACAGTGAGGAGCCACGCATTACCCGTTCCTTTACAGGTGCTTACTACACTTGGTTTCCTAGCAACCGGTTCTTTCCAAAGAGAACTGGCAGACCGCTCAGGAATAAGCCAGTCGTGTTTGAGCCGTGCAATGCCACCTGTATGGGACGGCATCATCCGCTTGTCTACCAGGTATATAACGTTCCCATACGATGCAGGTGACCAGCCAAACATCAAAGCGCAATTTGCTGCGATAGCCGGTTTTCCTAATGTAATCGGAGCGATCGACTGCACACATATTGCTATAAAGGCGCCATCTGAAGACGAATTTGCATATGTGAATCGGAAACATTTCCATTCAATAAATGTGAAGATTATATGTGATGCACAAATGCGCCTAACAAATATTGTGGCAAGGTGGCCTGGGTCAACCCATGATTCATATATATTCATTAGGGGTGTAACGATTCATCGACTACATCGATGTATCGATTTATATTCATATGATTCAACTACATCGATCTGTGCGCGGCGAGTTGGCCTTTTGGACAACATATATCGATCTAATATCGTTTTAAAATGTAATAAATCGATTGTATCGATACTAGGAAATAACCCATTGGATTTAAGCACGTCAGACTTTATATGCAGGGGTGCACATAACTGGTACGCAGATACGCAAGCGCGACAAATTACTACGCGCCTTTGCGTACTTGACCGATCTTCTCATCTAACCTTACACATGACATGTTGCTTGTCAACTACTGTCAGGGATGTCCAAAAAGCAACAGACATTAAGCAGCCTTTTTGGCGTTTCGCCACCTACAAAGAAACGCCAACTGGAGCCAGAGCCGAAGAAATGTGGTGCAAGATTTGCCGCTCAAATCCACATCTAGCAGACAAAACAGGTGCATTTTATAAAGGCTCAAAGAATTTCAACCATCCTTTATTTGACAAACATGAAAAGAGCAAGGAGCACACGAATGTGGCGCAAGCCATTGCTAAAAGCTAGCCGAGAATAAATGTCCAGTCGCCCACTTGCCAGATGGCGAGACAAGCTGAATGAAGAACAGCGGCAAGCTCTGTTTAATATTTTTCTCTTTCCATAAAGCTAAACACGCACGTCCCATGTCTTCCTATTCTGAGGATGTTCCTTTACTGAATGCTTTTTGATGGATCTGAGGACATCACAAAAACTGAGCAGGAAATAGTTTACATTGTGTCCAGCAACGGAGAGTTTACTTCGGACTTTATTGGACTGATTGAATTGGGTGCTGACCGAACCGCACAGGCCATAACAGACGGACTTGTGAGACTTTTCCAGGACACAGGCTTGGATGACTGGACAACAAAGTTGCACAGACGGGGCTGCTGTCAACGTAGGTATGGGTAAGTTTCATAATACCAGATGGTCTGCATGGAGGCATGAAACACTGTTAAAAATAGCAAGACTATTGCCAGCCATTAAAATGCAACTGGTTACCAGGTATTTATTTCAGTCACACTGGTTGAATTTTTGGCTAAAAGGTTACTGAATCGATTTCAAGTCACTGAATCGTTTCGGATCGTATCGTTCTAAATGAGCCAATATCGTCCTTGAATCGTATCGACAACCACGAATCGTGATACGAATCGAATCGTTGTTAAAACGAATCGTTACACCCCTAATATTCATATATACCCAAGGTGGCCTGGGTCAACCCATGATTCATATATCCTTACAAACAGCATGGTTGGGATGAGACTCCAAGCTGGCAGGGTGCGCGATGGGTGGCTACTTGGTAAGTTATGCATTTAAATGTATGGTTCTATCTAAAAGTAAAATGTTTGTGTCTGTAATTATTATTACTGCCCATCAGGAGACAGTGGTTATCCACTAAAGACGTGGCTGTTAACCCCCCTCACCAACCCACAAACTGACCGAGAGCGCAGATACAATGATGCCCATTCCCGCACTCGGTCAGTTGTGGAGCGGGCGATTGGGCAGCTGAAATGTCGGTGGCGCTGCCTTGACAGGACCGGGGGGATGCTGTTATACCGCCCTGACAAGGTTTGCCGCATCATACTGGCCTGTGGAGTGCTGCACAATGTCGCGCACAGGCATGGCATACCCCTTGGTGAGGTGGGGGCACCGCCAGATGACCCTGACCCAGGACCAGTATATGTGCAGCACAATCAACAAGCCATTCAGGCCCGTCAACGTGTAATTGCGACAATATAAATGGTACTCAGACACAAAGTTCATTTTTTGACCAATTCTTTTAATGAATGGCTTATTTCTGTGAGTGCGTCAGTGACATTTTTAAGGTGACTGTTCATTTCTTCAATGGCCTTAACAATTTGTTGTTGTGACTCCAGAACAGCATGCGTCAAGACACGGCCAGTTGGACGGGCTTCAGCACTGGGGGGAACATTAGAGACACGGGAGACGCTGGACTGAATGGGCTCTGGCTGCTCAGGTGGTGCGGACTCTGAGTGCGTGCCAGTGGACGTTCCTGCGGTTCCTAAGTCCAATTAAACACAGGCACATCTTAACAGTAATTTGAGTCTGTTCCTTATTAATGGGTACACGCATTTGCAATAAAAGCAGTGGATACGTGAAATCTCTGGTGTACCTTTTGCTATATTGCATGCATTTTAAAATTAAACGGTGGCTGGCTATGTATATCAAAGTTAAGGAAATAAATCTGAGTCACCTTGCTGGCAGTCCTGTAGTATATCCGAGTCTCCTACATCAGCGGATACGATTCCAGAGATTAATGTGTCTCCTACAATAGAGGCAACTCTCTGATCAAAGGGTGCAAGTTCATCGGTCCCTGTACCACCGCCTGTTCTGCCCACACTTTGTCGGTGCGCAGCAGTTCTCCGCTTAACTTCCACCTTTATGTCTGACCATTTCTTCTTCAGTTCATTTACGGTGCGACTCTCAGATCCCACCGCGTTGATGGCATCAGACAAACTCGCCCACTCTTTTTTCTTTCTTTTGTTATTAATTCCAGAGGACAGATTTCCAAATAAAATATTTTTTCTTGTTTCTACCTCTGATAGTAGCACCTCTAATTCGTTTTCAGTGAAATTTCGTTTCTTGCTTGCTTTAGCCATGTTCTTGCAGGTTTCTTTTGCCAAATTGGACTAATTACCATATTTAAATTGATTTAATTGAGGGAGGAGACAGGGTGTGGTGTGGTGCTCGTGCATGTGCGCTCAATTTCGCGTTGATTGGGATGTACAAAGAGAATGTATGTGGAATGCTGCGTACGCAGAGATTCATACATCAGATTTTTTTGGTGCGTACGCACATTTATGGCTTTGTCCGTACGCAATGTTTTAGTATGAATTCAACGCAAGTCTTTGTACATGAGGCCCCAGGTCTGACAGCATCTGTGGTGGATCTAGGTGCTGCTGTAGGCCCTCCTTGGTTGGGGACAGAAGCACCAGATCATCAGCAAACAGTAGACATTTGACTTCAGATTCTAGTAGGGTGAGGCTGGGTGCTGCAGACTGTTCTAGTGCCCTCGCCAATTCGTTGATATACAGTGGGGGGAAAAAAGTGTTTAGTCAGCCACCAATTGTGCAAGTTCTCCCATTTAAAAATATGAGAGAGGCCTGTAATTTTCATCATAGGTACACGTCAACTATGACAGACAAAATGAGAAAAAAAATCCAGAAAATCACATTGTAGGATTTTTAATGAATTTATTTGCAAATTATGGTGGAAAATAAGTATTTGGTCAATAACAAAAGTTTCTCAATACTTGTATATACCCTTTGTTGGCAATGACACAGGTCAAACGTTTTCTGTAAGTCTTCACAAGGTTTTCACACACTGTTGCTGGTATTTTGGCCCATTCCTCCATGCAGATCTCCTCTAGAGCAGTGATGTTTTGGGGCTGTCACTGGGCAACACAGACTTTCAACTCCCTCCATAGATTTTCTATGGGGTTGAGATCTGGAGACTGGCTAGGCCACTCCAGGACCTTGAAATGCTTCTTACGAAGCCACTCCTTTGTTGCCCGGGCGGTGTGTTTGGGATCATTGTCATGCTGAAAGACCCAGCCACGTTTCATCTTTAATGCCCTTGTTGATGGAAGGAGGTTTTCACTCAAAATCTCATGATACATGGCCCCATTCATTCTTTCCTTTACACGGATCAGTTGTCCTGGTCCCTTTGCAGAAAAACAGCCCCAAAGCATGATGTTTCCACCCCATGCTTCACAGTAGGTATGGTGTTCTTTGGATGCAACTCAGCATTCTTTGTCCTCCAAACACGACGAGTTGAGTTTTTACCAAAAAGTTATATTTTGGTTTCATCTGACCATATGACATTCTCCCAATACTCTTCTGGATCATCCAAATGCACTCTAGCAAACTTCAGACGGGCCTGGACATGTACTGGCTTAAGCAGGGGGACATGTCTGGCACTGCAGGATTTGAGTCCCTGGCGGCCTAGTGTGTTACTGATGGTAGGCTTTGTTACGTTGGTCCCAGCTCTCTGCAGGTCATTCACTAGGTCCCCCCGTGTGGTTCTGGGATTTTTGCTCACCGTTCTTGTGATCATTTTGTCCCCACGGGGTGAGATCTGGGGCGTGGAGCCCCAGATCGAGGGAGATTATCTTGTATGTCTTCCATTTCCTAATAATTGCTCCCACAGTTGATTTCTTCAAACCAAGCTGCTTACCTATTGCAGATTCAGTCTTCCCAGCCTGGTGCTTTGTTTCTGGTGTCCTTTGACAGCTCTTTGGTCTTGGCCATAGTGGAGTTTGGAGTGTGACTGTTTGAGGTTGTGGACAGGTGTCTTTTATACTGATAACAAGTTCAAACAGGTGCCATTAATACAGGTAACGAGGGGAGGACAGAGGAGCCTCTTAAAGAAGAAGTTACAGGTCTGTGAGAGCCAGAAATCTTGCTTGTTTTTAGGTAACCAAATACTTACAGTGGGGGAAAAAAGTATTTAGTCAAATCAAATCAAATCAAATTTTATTGGTCACATGCGCCGAATACAACAGGTGCAGACATTGCAGTGAAATGCTTACTTACAGCCCTTAACCAACAGTGCATTTATTTTAAACAAAAAAAGTAAGAATAAAACAACAACAAAAAAAGTGTTGAGAAAAAAAGAGCAGAAGTAAAATAAAGTGACAGTAGGGAGGCTATATATACAGTAAAATAAAGTGACAGTAGGGAGGCTATATATACAGGGGGGTACCGTTGCAGAGTCAATGTGCGGGGGCACCGGCTAGTTGAGGTAGTTGAGGTAATATGTACATGTGGGTAGAGTTAAAGTGACTATGCATAAATACTTAACAGAGTAGCAGCAGCGTAAAAAGGATGGGGTGGGGGGGCAGTGCAAATAGTCCGGGTAGCCATGATTAGCTGTTCAGGAGTCTTATGGCTTGGGGGTAGAAGCTGTTGAGAAGTCTTTTGGACCTAGACTTGGCACTCCGGTACCGCTTGCCGTGCGGTAGCAGAGAGAACAGTCTATGACTAGGGTGGCTGGAGTCTTTGACAATTTTGAGGGCCTTCCTCTGACATCGCCTGGTATAGAGGTCCTGGATGGCAGGGAGCTTTGCCCCAGTGATGTACTGGGCCGTACGCACTACCCTCTGTAGTGCCTTGCGGTCAGAGGCCAAGCAGTTGCCATACCAGGCGGTGATGCAACCAGTCAGGATGCTCTCGATGGTGCAGCTGTATAATTTTTTGAGGATCTGAGGACCCATGCCAAATCTTTTTAGTCTCCTGAGGGGGAATAGGCTTTGTCGTGCCCTCTTCACGACTGTCTTGGTGTGTTTGGACCATGATAGTTCGTTGGTGATGTGGACACCAAGGAACTTGAAGCTCTCAACCTGTTCCACTACAGCCCCGTCGATGAGAATGGGGGCGTGCTCAGTCCTCTTTTTTTTCCTGTAGTCCACAATCATCTCCTTTGTCTTGGTCACGTTGAGGGAGAGGTTGTTGTCCTGGCACCACACAGCCAGATCTCTGACCTCCTCCCTATAGGCTGTCTCATCGTTGTCGGTGATCAGGCCTACCACTGTTGTGTCGTCGGCAAACTTAATGATGGTGTTGGAGTCGTGCCTGGCCATGCAGTCATGGGTGAACAGAGAGTACAGGAGGGGACTGAGCACGCACCCCTGAGGGGCCCCCGTGTTGAGGATCAGTGTGGCAGATGTGTTGTTACCTACCCTTACCACCTGGGGGCGGCCCGTCAGGAAGTCCAGGATCCAGTTGCAGAGGGAGGTGTTTAGTCCCAGGATCCTTAGCTTAGTGATGAGCTTAGAGGGCACTATGGTGTTGAATGCTGAGCTGTAGTCAATGAATAGCATTCTCACGTAGGTGTTCCTCTTGTCCAGGTGGGAAAGGGCAGTGTGGAGTGCGATAGAGATTGCATCATCTGTGGATCTGTTGGGGCGGTATGCAAATTGGAGTGGGTCTAGGGTTTCTGGGATTATGCTGTTGATGTGAGCCATGACCAGTCTTTCAAAGCACTTCATGGCTTCAGACGTCAGTGCTACGGGTCGGTAGTCATTTAGGCAGGTTATCTTAGAGTTCTTGGGCACGGGGACTATGGTGGTCTGCTTGAAACATGTTGGTATTACAGACTCAGTCAGGGACATGTTGAAAATGTCAGTGAAGACACTTGCCAGTTGGTCAGCACATGCTCAGAGTACACGTCCTGGTAATCCGTCTGGCCCTGCGGCCTTGTGAATGTTGACCTGCTTAAAAGTCTTACTCACATCGGCTACGGAGAGCGTGATCACATAGTCATCCGGAACAGGTGGTGCTCTCATGCATGCTTCAGTGTTGCTTGCCTCGAAGCGAGCATAGAAGTGGTTTAGCTCGTCTGGTAGGCTTGTGTCACTGGGCAGCTCGCGGCTGAGCTTCCCTTTGTAGTCTGTAATAGTTTTCAAGCCCTGCCACATCCGACGAGCGTCAGAGCCAGTGTAGTATGATTCAATCTTAGACCTGTATTGACTCTTTGCCTGTTTGATGGTTCGTCGGAGGTCATAGCGGGATTTCTTATAAGCGTCCGGGTTAGAGTCCCGTTCCTTGAAAGCGGCAGCTCTACCCTTTAGCTCAGTGCGGATGTTTCCTGTAATCCATGGCTTCTGGTTGGGTTATGTACGTACGGTCACTGTGGGGACGACATCATCGATGCACTTATTGATGAAGCCAGTGACTGATGTGGTGTACTCCTCAATGCTGTCTGAAGAATCCCGGAACATGTTCCAGTCTGTGCTAGCAAAACAGTCCTGTAGCTTAGCATCTGCGTCATCTGACCACTTTTTTATTAACCGAATCACTGGTGCTTCCTGCTTCAGTTTTTGCTTATAAGCAGGAATCAGGAGGATAGAGTTATGGTCAGATTTGCCAAATGGAGGGCGAGGGAGAGCTTTGTATGCGTCTCTGTGTGTGGAGTAAAGGTGGTCTAGAGTTTTTTTTTCCCTCTGGTTGCACATTTAACATGCTGGTAGAAATTAGGTAGAACGGATTTAAGTTTCCCTGCATTAAAGTCCCCGGCCACTAGGAGCGCTGCATCTGGATGAGCGTTTTCCTGTTGATTAATGGCCTTGTACAACTCATTCAGTGCAATCTTAATGCCAGCATTGGTTTGTGGTGGTAAATAGACAGCTATGAAAAATATAGATGAAAACTCTCTTGGTAAATAGTGTGGTCTACAGCTTATCATAAGATACTCTACCTCAGGCGAGCAAACCCTCGAGACTTCCTTAGTATTTGATTTTGTGCACCAGCTGTTGTTTACAAATATACAGAGACCGCCACCCCTTGTCTTACCAGAGTCAGACGTTCTGTCCTGCCGATGTAGCGTATAGCCTGCTAGCTGAATGTTATCATTGTTGTCGTTCAGCCACGACTCCGTGAAACATAAGATATTACAGTTTTTAATGTCCCGTTGGTAGGATAACCGTAATCTTAAATCGTCCATTTTATTCTCAAAAGCTTGAACGTTGGCTAATAGGATTGATGGGAGAGGCAGTTTACTCGCTCGCCGTCGGATCCTTACAAGGCACCCGGATCTGCGTCCGCGATATCTCCGTCTCTTCCTCACGCGAATGACGGGGATCTGGGCCTTGTCGGGTGTCTGTAGGATATCCATCGCGACCGCCTCGTTGAAGAAAAAATCTTCGTCCAATGAGAGGTGAGTAATCGCTGTCCTGATATCCAGAAGCTATTTTTGGTTATAAGAGACGATGGCAGAAACATTATGTACAAAATAAATTACAAATAACGCGGAAAAACACACATAATAGTACAATTGGTTAGAGGGCTGTAAAACGGCAGCCATCTTCTCCGGCGCTGGATACCATTATTATTATTAGTCAGCCACCAATTGTGCATGTTCTCCCACTTAAAAAGATGAGAGAGGCCTGTAATTTTCATCATAGGTACACGTCAACTATGACAGACAAAATGAGAAAAAAAAATCCAGAAAATCACATTGTAGGATTTTTTATGAATTTATTTGCAAATTATGGTGGAAAATAAGTATTTGGTCAATAACAAAATACTTTGTTATATACCCTTTGTTGGCAATGACACAGGTCAAACGTTTTCTGTAAGTCTTCACAAGGTTTTCACTCACTGTTGCTGGTATTTTGGCCCATTCCTCCATGCAGATCTCCTCTAGAGCAGTGATGTTTTGGGGCTGTCGCTGGGCAACACAGACTTTCAACTCCCTCCATAGATTTTCTATGGGGTTGAGATCTGGAGACTGGCTAGGCCACTCCAGGACCTTGAAATGCTTCTTACGAAGCCACTCCTTCGTTGCCCGGGCGGTGTGTTTGGGATCATTGTCATGCTGAAAGACCCAGCCACGTTTCATCTTCAATGCCCTTGCTGATGGAAGGAGGTTTTCACTCAAAATCTCACGATACATGGCCCCATTCATTCTTTCCTTTACACGGATCAGTTGTCCTGGTCCCTTTGCAGAAAAACAGCCCCAAAGCATGATGTTTCCACCCCCATGCTTCACAGTAGGTATGGTGTTCTTTGGATGCAACTCAGCATTCTTTGTCCTCCAAACACGACGAGTTGAGTTTTTACCAAAAAGTTATATTTTGGTTTCATCTGACCATATGACATTCTCCCAATCCTCTTCTGGATCATCCAAATGCACTCTAGCAAACTTCAGACGGGCCTGGACATGTACTGGCTTAAGCAGGGGGACATGTCTGGCACTGCAGGATTTGAGTCCCTGGCGGCGTAGTGTGTTACTGATGGTAGGCTTTGTTACTTTGGTCCCAGCTCTCTGCAGGTCATTCACTAGGTCCCCCCGTGTGGTTTTGGGATTTTTGCTCACCGTTCTTGTGATCATTTTGACCCCACGGGGTGAGATCTGGGGCGTGGAGCCCCAGATCGAGGGAGATTATCAGTGGTCTTGTATGTCTTCCATTTCCTAATAATTGCTCCCACAGTTGATTTCTTCAAACCAAGCTGCTTACCTATTGCAGATTCAGTCTTCCCAGCCTGGTGCAGATCTACAATTTTGTTTCTGGTGTCCTTTGACAGCTCTTTGGTCTTGGCCATAGTGGAGTTTGGAGTGTGACTGTTTGAGGTTGTGGACAGGTGTCTTTCATACTGATAACAAGTTCAAACAGGTGCCATTAATACAGGTAACGAGTGGAGGACAGAGGAGCCTCTTAAAGAAGAAGTTACAGGTCTGTGAGAGCCAGAAATCTTGCTTGTTTTTAGGTGACCAAATACTTATTTTCCACCATAATTTGCAAATAAATTCATAAAAAATCCTACAACGTGATTTTCTGGATTTTTTTTCTCATTTTGTCTGTCATAGTTGACGTTTACCTATGATGAAAATTACAGGCCTCTCTCATCTTTTTAAGTGGGAGAACTTGCACAATTGGTGGCTGACTAAATACTTTTGTTCCCCCACTGTATATGTTGAAGAGGGTGGTGCTTAAACTGCATCCCTGTCTCACCCCATGGCCCTGTGGAAAGAAATGTGTGTGTTTTTTGCCAATTTTAACCGCACACTTGTTGTTTGTGTACATGGATTTTATGTCGTATGTTTTTCCCCCCAACACCACTTTCCATCAATTTCTATAGCGGACCCTCATGCCAAATTGAGTCAAAAGCTTTTTTGAAGAAAAAGCTTTCCGTATCCAACGACCATCGCCCGATTTACGTTTAGTCCAATTATATTCGCCCTTTGACTTTACATTCGGCCCCAACTAACATTTTCAAAAAACTAACTGCGGCCATGACACTTTCCCCGCATCGGATCAATGTTTCCATCACACGGAGAGAGAGTTACAGAGTAAGTATATTTTACAAGCTTGAATGAAATCGATTGTAATGTTTTCGCTACATCTGTGAAGTTGTAAGAATGGAAAAGCGAATTGAAAACATTATTAAACACTTCTATCTCTGGTGTCATCTACGTCTGATACACGGAGTATTGGTTTCAGCATCATCGGTAGCTGCCGCTAGAATCAGCCACCACTTGTCTGCATTTTCAATAATACTTTTACAATCGTAGCTATTTTTAATGCATACTATCGCTTCAATTCGTGCTTTGTTGTATGGTATAAGACGTCTGTGAAGTTGTGATAAAGTTTGTGAAATCGTGTGCACGTGATGCAGGCTTCAGTACAGTAACGTTAGCATGCTTTTATTCAACATGTATGTAGCAGTATCAGTACATAATACATAATACATGTATCAATCATGCTTCAGGATGCCACTGGGTAAACATTATCTAACTAAATGATGAACTTTTCTGTGATGATATCTGGGAGAAGATGAGTCCTGTCTGGTATAATTAGTGGTCAAGACTGGACCAGGATGGTTGGGTTGGATAAAATCCTCTATTGGCTGTGGGCTCCCCATTCCAAAGTAGAACCATAATTTTACTTGCAGAAATATTGTCCAGAAATGACCTCATTGGACAGAAAATGGCACTCCTCCCCACAGTCATGAGTTAATGCATATAATGTTTCCTTGAAACAAAGGATTTCTGTAGTGTCATGAAATAAGACATTGATTCATAGTATATCATACGTCATACAAGCCAACATTCAAGGCAACACTTTATGTGAACAATTAGCAAATAAATATCCACACCGTTTAAATTACAACTAGAAAAGTAATTTTAGATTAAGTAAAAAAGTATGACCTGCTTCAGCTCTTTGACATTTCTATGGTAGTTGAAGAAGTTACAAATGTTTTACTTTAGCAAATCAGTCACTTTAAATATTCTACATGAAGGTAGGGTAGCCTGGGGAACATAGTAACACAGGGTCAGTTGTAACCGCTAAATAACTCCAATTAGAAACCACTTAAAGCTCTTATTCAAGGTGCTAATGCTTGGTTAGTGTCTCTACATGCCCAAGAGGTTTTGTTTAAATCCATTCATTACTTTTAGTTTTATTGAATTTAAAAAAAAATGGTTTTGAGGCCCTAAAGTAAATATATATATATATATTTTTACTTGTTAACCTGTGTAACATTCACCTACATTCGCCAATTGTAACATTTAATTAATTAATTAACCACTTTGTTGAATTGTAAACGACTGGTATATCCTAGGAACATACTTAGTGTGTAATCGTAGCCGAGATATGCATGTTGTTTGCATAAAAATATTATTAATCTATCTCAAATAATATTTTCATAATAAGCAAAAGCCTAAAAGTGTTACTTTGTTCCCCAGTCTCCCCTACTCTTACTGAGAAAAGGCCTCCTCAACTGAAGAATCTACAGCTGCTGAGGGGTTAATCAGTCCAGCGCTGCTCTGACCACATTGTTGTTAGGAAGCACATCTAACCCTAACTCTACTCAGACCTGTGTCAACTCTTACTGTGAACTACTTCAGTTACTGGAAATAAACTCAGCCGTGGTCAGACCACAGAATACACCAAGCTAAACAACACATAGAAATGAAACATCCATTATATGGCATCTTCTGGTTCCAGTTAGCGTGTTAGAGGCTAACTCAGAGATGGAAAGTTGATTGACATTTGATTTCTTCCTCCATTTCATTCAGTTGTAAACATCTTCCTCCATTTCATTCAGTTGTAAACATCTTCCTCCATTTCATTCAGTTGTAAACATCTTCCTCCATTTCATTCAGTTGTAAACATCTTCCTCCATTTCATTCAGTTGTAAACATCTTCCTCCATTTCATTCAGTTGTAAACATCTTCCTCCATTTCATTCAGTTGTAAACATTTTCCTCCATTTCATTCAGTTGTAAACATTTTCCTCCATTTCATTCAGTTGTAAACATTTTCCTCCATTTCATTCAGTTGTAAACATCTTCCTCCATTTCATTCAGTTGTAAACATCTTCCTCCATTTCATTCAGTTGTATACATCTTCCTCCATTTCATTCAGTTGTATTCATCTTCCTCCATTTCATTCAGTTGTATAGATATCTGTAATGAATGTGAGGCCTTTATGAGACATCATACTAAATATTTTTACTTGCTGGTCAAGGGAAATGCAAGTGTTACTTCTTTGAGTTGCTGAGTCAGCGGCGCTAAGCCTTGTGGGATATTAATGAATTTGAACTCAGCAACCGTAATTCCAAAACCGTCCCACTGTTGGAATAATGTGATGCGTAACTTCTGACCCACGCTATGCTGAGTAAAGGAATGTTTTTCTACCAAAACCAAAGTGTGGATGCAGTCACTTTTTAGAGCAGTCTAATCTTGTTAACCCAGAACTAAAATCTTGCATAATTAGGTTCTGGGTCCATACGTGTTAGAATCTACAGAAGTTGAGTCACATTTTATTTGTTACAGCAGTTTCCATGTAACCATACAGAGGAGTTTATGCAAATCAACCCTATCTGTCTTGACGTCTGAAGGAGGAGTCTCTGAAAACCTATTTAAAGCAGTCTGTCTTGTCTCAGCTCAGCAGGCTCCAGTCTACCAACTGGTCTCTGTAACTTCATCTTTGTCTCTGTGGTGTCCAGTCTTCAGGTGATGATGGAGGTATTGAATCATCTCTCTACTCTCCTCCTCCTCTCTCTCCTTCCTCCTTCTCTCTCTCATGTAGTGGGGAAGTTCAGCGAAGTTAAAGATTGTGAAAAGTTCTTCGTGGAGAGAACAACTCCAAATATCCCAGGTATTTTGGTTGGTGGCAAAGTCCAGGACCAGAACCGCTACAAACCGATTTGCCAGAAGTACAAAAGCGAATACAGGTTTGCAACTCTCTACGACACGACCAACAAGATCCCTGTGTTCTCAGCCTACACCTTCACCGGTCCTCCTACGGACAACAGACCAAATCCACCCTGGATGATCGAGCCCCAGGTAGGCTTAATGTTTTGTCATATAACACAACATTTGTATATGTTAACTGTCTGTGATATATAGCAGTAATGTTAACAGAATATAGAACTACCACTATAGAGGGTATAGAGACTTGATTGACTGTCTTGATTGTGGATCGTAACCCCCCCCCCCCCCCCAAAAAAAAAGAGTGTTTATTGTACAGAAAAGTTGTGAATGAATGTATGATTGGATTGTATGAAAGGGTTGTTAAATGGTAGAATAAAGAAAGTGTGTGTGTGTGAGATAAGGCTGTTTCTACTGTGATAACCGTGTCATTGAGAAGGTCAACCACCCACATTTCTTGCAGCTCAACAACAACCCTGAAATGATGGTGGATCATCAATACCAGGCTGAGAACAACGACTATATGGACTCAAAAGAAAAAGGGGTGAACAGAGGTCACCTCTTTCCAAGTTCACATGCGCATGACCTTGAAACTCAGAAGTCCACCTTTACCTTGACCAACATCGTTCACCAGGTGGTGTCCTTCAACAGTGGCAGCTGGAACACAATGGAGAGGAGTGTCTCTGAAATGCTTCAGAAGGACTGTATTAATAGCAGGACCGGGAAGATAAACGCCTATGTGGTGACTGGAGCAGTGCCCAGTGAACACAAAACACTGAAGAACCGAGTGAACATCCCATCTCTCCTGTGGACAGCCTACTGCTGTAAAAACAACCAGGGACAGTGGGTGGCCAAAGCACACTGGGGTGAGAACCAGAAGGAGGGGGAAGGGAAAACATTGAGAACTGAAAGCTTGGGAGCACTCGAAAACAAGTTGAAAAAAGGTGGTAGTGTCCAGGTGTTCCCAAATAGGTGTCCAAGAGTTCTTAACCCAACCAATACCCCTAACCCATCCTCCTGAGTTGGAAGATTCTCTTGGAAGAAATTCTTCCATAGTGAGGAATCTTTACAATTCTATGCTAAATTTTTTTTGAATGTTCTTTATAAATGTTAAAAACATGTTCTGTTACTTTGGCGACAAAGAACGTATTTTTTTAACCTCCTGCTTTGGGCTGGATGTGTCAATGTGTAGTTCATACATGCAGAATTACTGCCCTCCCTACATTTCACCCCCTAGCCAATGAGCATCAGCCCCTCACATTTGAGTGAAAGCTAGTGTGGTGCCATAATTTGCGGTGAGCTGTTGTAACTTCTCAAGGGATATGTTCTGTGTTGGACGGTGATGTTATGCCTTTCATAGACTCCTGGTGTATCTGCACCCTGACACAAGGCCATTGTGTTCTGGAACTGTTGCTTGTATAAAATAACTGTTGTGTTAACAATATGATTGTATTATCACCTCCCACTATATAAGGGACATGTAACCATTTATTCTTTAAATTCTTCCCTGTGAAATCAAAATAATCTCCCCTGCAGCTGCTTGATTAAAGATTTTTCTATTATACAATTAAATAATCTCTGCCTTCATCTTTGGATCTTAATTTCCACAACATTTGGTGCTGTGACCCGGATGGACTCGGACATCCCTCTGGCCACTACTTAAAAAATGTAAGAGACCTCTCTGTGAGGGACTGTCTGTTTTCCAGCCAAGCCTTAATGGTGAGAGATCTCTGTGAGGGACTGTCTGTTTTTCAGCCAAGCCTTAATGGTGAGAGATCTCTGTGAGGGACTGTCTGTTTTTCAGCCAAGCCTTAATGGTGAGAGATCTCTGTGAGGGACTGTCTGTTTTTCAGCCTTAATGGTGATCCATGGCTTCCTGTAATCCATGGTAGCGGTCCTGCTGCTGGGTTGTTGCCCTCCTACGGCCTCCTCCATGTCTCCTGATGTACTGGCCTGTCTCCTGGTAGCACCTCCATGCTCTGGACACTACGAGTGGAGTTACATTGTGTTGTTTAAGTGTTCCCTTTATTTTTTTGAGCAGTGTAGTTCTGCCAAATTGAACGCCATCATTTTGTGGATGAGGAGGACAAGAGATCTTTCACCATTAAGGCTTGGCTGAAAAACAGACAGTCCCTCACAGAGGTCTTTCACCATTAAGGCTTGCATTAAGCATTGTCTTGCATTAGGAGGAACCCAGGGCCAACCGCAACAGCATATGGTCTCACAAGGGGTCTGAGGATCTCATCTCGGTACCTAATGACAGTCAGGCTACCTCTGGCGAGCACATGGAGGGCTGTGCGGCCCCCCAAAGAAATGCCACCCCCACCATGACTGACCCACCGCCAAACCGGTCATGCTGGAGGATGTTGCAGGCAGCAGAACGTTCTCCACGGCGTCTCCAGACTCTGTCACACATGAGTCTGTTTCTGACCGTTTGAGCAGACACATGCACATTTGTGGCCTGCTGGAGGTCATTTTGCAGGGCTCTGGCAGTGCTCCTCCTTCTCCTCCTTGCACAAAGGCGGAGGTATCAAATCAAATCAAATCAAATCAAATTTTATTGGTCACATGCGCCGAATACAACAGGTGCAGACATTGCAATGAAATGCTTACTTACAGCCCTTAACCAACAGTGCATTTATTTTAAACAAAAAAAGTAAGAATAAACAACAACAAAAAAAGTGTTGAGAAAAAAGAGCAGAAGTAAAATAAAGTGACAGTAGGGAGGCTATATATACAGTAAAATAAAGTGACAGTAGGGAGGCTATATATACAGCGGGGTACCGTTGCAGAGTCAATGTGCGGGGGCACCGGCTAGTTGAGGTAGTTGAGGTAATATGTACATGTGGGTAGAGTTAAAGTGACTATGCATAAATACTTAACAGAGTAGCAGCAGCGTAAAAAGGATGGGGTGGGGGGCCAGTGCAAATAGTCCGGGTAGCCATGATTAGCTGTTCAGGAGTCTTATGGCTTGGGGGTAGAAGCTGTTGAGAAGTCTTTTGGACCTAGACTTGGCACTCCGGTACCGCTTGCCGTGCGGTAGCAGAGAGAACAGTCTATGACTAGGGTGGCTGGAGTCTTTGACAATTTTGAGGGCCTTCCTCTGACACCGCCTGGTATAGAGGTCCTGGATGGCAGGGAGCTTTGCCCCAGTGATGTACTGGGCCGTACGCACTACCCTCTGTAGTGCCTTGCGGTCAGAGGCCAAGCAGTTGCCATACCAGGCGGTGATGCAACCAGTCAGGATGCTCTCGATGGTGCAGCTGTATAATTTTTTGAGGATCTGAGGACCCATGCCAAATCTTTTTAGTCTCCTGAGGGGGAATAGGCTTTGTCGTGTCCTCTTTACGACTGTCTTGGTGTGTTTGGACCATGATAGTTCGTTGGTGATGTGGACACCAAGGAACTTGAAGCTCTCAACCTGTTCCACTACAGCCCCGTCGATGAGAATGGGGGCGTGCTCAGTCCTCTTTTTTTTCCTGTAGTCCACAATCATCTCCTTTGTCTTGGTCACGTTGAGGGAGAGGTTGTTGTCCTGGCACCACACGGCCAGATCTCTGACCTCCTCCCTATAGGCTGTCTCATCGTTGTCGGTGATCAGGCCTACCACTGTTGTGTCGTCGGCAAACTTAATGATGGTGTTGGAGTCGTGCCTGGCCATGCAGTCATGGGTGAACAGAGAGTACAGGAGGGGACTGAGCACGCACCCCTGAGGGGCCACCGTGTTGAGGATCAGTGTGGCAGATGTGTTGTTACCTACCCTTACCACCTGGGGGCGGCCCGTCAGGAAGTCCAGGATCCAGTTGCAGAGGGAGGTGTTTAGTCCCAGGATCCTTAGCTTAGTGATGAGCTTAGAGGGCACTATGGTGTTGAATGCTGAGCTGTAGTCAATGAATAGCATTCTCACGTAGGTGTTCCTCTTGTCCAGGTGGGAAAGGGCAGTGTGGAGTGCGATAGAGATTGCATCATCTGTGGATCTGTTGGGGCGGTATGCAAATTGGAGTGGGTCTAGGGTTTCTGGGATTATGCTGTTGATGTGAGCCATGACCAGTCTTTCAAAGCACTTCATGGCTACAGACGTCAGTGCTACGGGTCGGTAGTCATTTAGGCAGGTTATCTTAGAGTTCTTGGGCACGGGGACTATGGTGGTCTGCTTGAAACATGTTGGTATTACAGACTCAGTCAGGGACATGTTGAAAATGTCAGTGAAGACACTTGCCAGTTGGTCAGCACATGCTCGGAGTACACGTCCTGGTAATCCGTCTGGCCCTGCGGCCTTGTGAATGTTGACCTGCTTAAAAGTCTTACTCACATCGGCCACGGAGAGCGTGATCACACAGTCATCCGGAACAGCTGGTGCTCTCATGCATGCCTCAGTGTTGCTTGCCTCGAAGCGAGCATAGAAGTGGTTTAGCTCGTCTGGTAGGCTTGTGTCACTGGGCAGCTCGCGGCTGTGCTTCCCTTTGTAGTCTGTAATAGTTTTCAAGCCCTGCCACATCTGACGAGCGTCAGAGCCAGTGTAGTATGATTCAATCTTAGACCTGTATTGACTCTTTGCCTGTTTGATGGTTCGTCGGAGGTCATAGCGGGATTTCTTATAAGCGTCCGGGTTAGAGTCCCGTTCCTTGAAAGCGGCAGCTCTACCCTTTAGCTCAGTGCGGATGTTTCCTGTAATCCATGGCGTTCAATTTGGCAGAACTATTTCCCTATAATAATGAATCTGACCAGTTAACCTTGATCAATGGGAGCACATTGGTGTCTCCAATATTAGGAATTGGTTTGCCTATAATCACTTGAAATATACTGTTGGACCAGTCTATTAGCAGGAATTGGATAGCCTGCAAGTAGGAACTGGATGTCCTGCAAGTAGAAACTGGATAGCCTGCAAGAAGGAATTGGATAGCCTGCAAGAAGGAATTTGGTTAGCCTGCAAGAAGGAATTTGGTTAGCCTGCAAGTAGGAATTGGATAGCCTGCAAGAAGGAATTGGATAGCCTGCAAGAAGGAATTGGATAGCCTGCAAGTAGGAATTGGATAGCCTGCAAGTAGGAATTGGATAGCCTGCAGTAGGAATTGGATAGCCTGCAAGTAGGAATTGGATAGCCTGCAAGTAGGAATTGGATAGCCTGCAAGTAGGAATTGGATAGCCTGCAGTAGGAACTGGATAGCCTGCAAGTAGGAATTGGATAGCCTGCAAGAAGGAATTGGATAGCCTGCAAGTAGGAATTGGATAGCCTGCAAGTAGGAATTGGATAGCCTGCAAGTAGGAATTGGATAGCCTGCAAGTAGGAATTGGATAGCCTGCAAGTAGAAATTGGATAGCCTGCAAGTAGGAACTGGATAGCCTGCAGTATTATAATACTGAATGTATAATCGGTTTGCATATATGAGGGTTACCAAGTTGTATGTGTGTATAATGGGTTATTAGAGATGGTGTCATAATAAGGGTCTAAGAAGACTATTAGAAGCTTCTTAATTGGCTCGATAACGTTATGGAAAAATGGTTTATTGTATAAATATGGCCCCTCTTGATGCGAAAACAAAATGGGGCTTGTTTTTCAGGCCTTTCGGGCAATTTGAGTGGTCATTGGGCTGGAAATGTTTCCTGACCAGGCAACCCTGATTGTGTGTCAAGAATTCAGCATAGCAAGTTTGTATGAAGGTCCGGTTATTAAATGGGTAAATAGTTTAATCCATTCTCCATTTCATTAATTTATTCACAGGTAAATAGTAATATGCTCTAAACCGCACTGGTGACAAACAAACTTTGCTGCCCTGTTTCCAATCGTCCACATGGCTGGGAGAACTTATATATAACAACAACAAAAAAACGTATTATTAGCTAACTAGTTAACGTTACAGTGCAAGCTAACTCAAATGAGTTGCTAACTCATCACCACCTCACCCGCTCTTAAGATAACCAACTGGGGGCCCAACTGGGGGCCCTCTTAAGATAACCGACTGGGGGCCCAACTGGGGGCCCTCTTAAGATAACCGACTGGGGGCCCAACTGGGGGCCCTCTTAAGATAACCGACTGGGGGCCCAACTGGGGGCCCTCTTAAGATAACCGACTGGGGGCCCAACTGGGGGCCCTCTTAAGATAACCGACTGGGGGCCCAACTGGGGGCCCTCTTAAGATAACCGACTGGGGGCCCAACTGGGGGCCCTCTTAAGATAACCAACTGGGGGCCCAACTGGGGGCCCTCTTAAGATAACCGACTGGGGGCCCAACTGGGGGCCCTCTTAAGATAACCGACTGGGGGCCCAACTGGGTTGATAGCGAGTTGATAGGTTTATAACACATTCTCAGTAGAGTTGGGTGCAGCAGAGGAAGTTGGTATTGGTGGCATCTTGTGGAAGGGGACCCCAACCTAGGCAGTGTCCTGTTTTTATGTGAACAGACCAGCGTGCTATGACGTGTTTGACCAAGACTCGTACGGGTTTCATAAGTCCTCCAACTGCTTAATCTCTACAGTATCGCCGCCCCAATCTCTACAGGAGACTATAGTCTCCTGAGTGGCGCAGTGGTCTAAGGCACTGCATCGCAGTGCTAGCTGTGCCACTAGAGATCCTGGTTCGAATCCAGGCTCTGTCGTAGCCGGCCGTGACCGGGAGACCCATGGGGCGGCGCGCAATTGGCCCAGCGTCGTCCAGGGTAGGGGAGGGAATGGCCGGCAGGGATGTAGCTCAGTTGATAGAGCATGGTGTTTGCAACGCCAGGGTTGTGGGTTCGATTCCCACAGGGGGTATGGAAAAAAAAATAATGTAAGTCGCTCTGGATAAGAGCGTCTGCTAAATGACGTAAATGTAAAAAAAAAATGTAAATGTTAAGATAACCAACTGGGGGCCCAACTGGGGGCCCTCTTAAGATAACCGACTGGGGGCCCAACTGGGGGCCCTCTTAAGATAACCGACTGGGGGCCCAAGGCTGGTTAGGAGACACCGCTAGAGACACCTTGCGCTCCAGAATCCATCATTCAGGGGAAGGACGTCACTGTTTAAAGAAGAACTAGTGGAAGGCAACGCTAGTTTAAAGCTGACCAGAGTGGAACTCTCTGATGCTGGAAACTACACCTGTTACATTCCACTGTTGGACCACCAGAAAACCACCATTCAACTCATTGTTGGTGAGTCAACACACCTGCCGACCACCCAATCCCCCTTAAGAGACAGATCACATGAAATCAAGGGTGAGTTCAATGTCAAGTCCATTGCCTGATGAGTATTAGTTAGATAGATTGGTTAGCCTACATACTAACCTTAATAGTGTGATAACCCCAGCTAATTCAATGTACAATGCTGTGAGTCATTGGAAGTTACTTTTTGAATTTAAAGGTCCATAAGTATCAGCAAACCCTTGTTATATTTAAGCAATAAGTCACGAGGGGGTGTGTCATATGTCCAATATACCACGGCTAAGGTCTGTTCTTATGCACGACGCAACCTGGATATAGCCATTAGCCGTGGGATATTGACCACATACCACAAACCCTGAGTTGCCTTATTGCTATTATAAACTGGTTACCAACGTAATTATTTTATTGTCATACCCGTGGTATAACATTATAAACAAGGTGGTTTGAGCCCTGAATGCTGATTGGCTGAGAGCCGTGGTATATCTCTGTATCTCTATAGGTGCAGCGTCTCGACCAGTTATCAAGGTGGTTTGAGCCCTGAATGCTGATTGGCTGAGAGCCGTGGTATATCTCTGTATCTCTATAGGTGCAGCGTCTCGACCAGTTATCACCATTGAAGGAATCAAAGGTGATGAGGTGGTCCTGCGCTGTGAGGCTGAAGGCTGCTACCCAGAGCCTGTCATGGAGTGGTGTGACGTTCATGGACGTGTCCTCCCTGCTGCTGGACCTCCAGAGACATCCAGAGACCGTGAAGGCTGCTACACTGTGACAAGCCATGTCATCGTCCCGAAAACGGACAACAACACGTTCACCTGTCGGGTTCAACAGCCGGAGATCAAACACATGAAGGAGAGACGGGTTCATATTCCAGGTGAGGGTCTGTTTTGGATATTTGAAAGAAGGCACTATCGGTAAAAAATGTCCTGTTGTTTAAGTCATTTCATGTGTAATACGCATTAGGTATTGTAATAATTCTACATCCTGTGTTTCAGATCAAATGTTTCCTACGCAGTGCCAGTCCTTGTGGCTGACAGGTCTTGTTGCAGCTGGAGTCACAGCTCTTGTTGGAGTTGGAGGTCTCTACCTGTTGATAAGAAAAGGGATATTGACCATCAGCATGGAGAAACGTAAGTCATGGGAGTTACTTCCTGGTGTGGTAGTGTCATCTGGTGGAGGTCTAATTGCGCTATATAAAACAACCTAAAGAGAGAGGTAATTCATGTCTGTCTACATCAGTGGTCACCAACCAGTCGATCGCGATTGACTGCTCCATCTCCAAGACATTCCTAGTCGATCACCAAACATTTCTGTAAAAAAAACAACGATAAAGCCTTGTGTTCCTATTTATTTTAATTTTTTGGTGCTGTTTGCAGTAGGTCCACTTGATTCAGCAGCCCTGGTGCCGGGAAGGAAAAGTGTTCCCATTTCATTTGTCTGAAGGTAGAACTCTGCCTACCCGGCCGGTCCAGAGAGCAAATCAAGTGCTCCTATAGGCCGACCACTGGCCAATCAGATAGCTCAGATCACCGTGTCTGCACAGTATCTTCGAGCCATAGGTTTAAAACAAAGCCTCTAACGCACAGCAAAGTTGATACAAATAACAACAAATAATAACAAAGATAGCTAATAATGTAAGCATACTGTGTCCATAATAAGTATATAGGTTGTATGTTGGGAGCTTTTGTGAAAGAGCACAGTTAGAAAGATATGGCATATAGATGCAAACCGGATGGACATCATGAAAATGATTGGAGAGGTTGAGAGTAGAAGTAGTTCAGGAGCAAAAAATAATAATATATATATATATATATATATAGATCATCATCAGATGCAGGTCATCAGTCAGCCTCACCACTGCTCTCTCCCTCCCCTCAGACTGACCATCAGATACAGGTCATCAGTCAGCCTCACCACTGCTCTCTCCCTCCCCTCAGACTGACCATCAGATACAGGTCATCAGTCAGCCTCACCACTGCTCTCTCCCTCCCCTCAGACTGACCATCAGATACAGGTCATCAGTCAGCCTCACCACTGCTCTCTCCCTCCCCTCAGACTGACCATCAGATGAAGGTCATCAGTCAGCCTCACCACTGCTCTCTCCCTCCCCTCAGACTGACCATCAGATACAGGCCATCAGTCAGCCTCACCTCTGCTCTCTCCCTCCCCTCAGACTGACCATCAGATACAGGTCATCAGTCAGCCTCACCGCTGCTCTCTCCCTCCCCTCAGACTGACCATCAGATGAAGGTCATCAGTGCAGTAAAAAAAAAAGCTAATTATTATTCTCACTTAGCTGTGCCTCACAAATAATACAACAAATGATCTATTACCAGTGTGATCATATACCACATTTATAAAAATATAATTTCTAAGTGGTCTGAGAAGAACAAGATTGGCAGGGAAATCCAAGCATAGCCAATATGCAGTGATAATGTATTGGACTTCTTGCCTACTGCACAAACCTCATTGCTACAGAACAGTTTTTAATTGGTTAATGTTGCTTATGTTTTTTCAGTCATGTTTAAAAGAGAATCTGAGGGTTAGATCTCGGCTTGCTTTTTCACTCAAAGTGATCTTGACTCAGAAAAGGTTGGTGACCACTGGTCTACATGGTCAATAGGTTAAACAGAGGACTTGACTACATAGTAGATTTCACCAGTCCAGGGATGTGAAACACATACTTAGTTGAGTGTGTTCATGTGATGTGTTAGACGGTTCTGTTTCAAGTCCTGTCTCTCATCCATTTAAACAGGAGCGTTGGACGTCAGTAATGCAGAACCCTTAATGAAGAAGAACAAGGAGACGACGAAGAATGAGGAAGATGAGGCCAGTGAACCCAGTCTGTCAGAGGTTTAAAAGACTGTAAAAGATGTGAAATGATCTGTATATATATTTATTTCTGTTGTATTTTTTTTTACTTTGTTTTGTTTTACCCCATATGTAACTCTGTGTTGTTGTTTTTATCGCACTGCTTTGCTTTATCTTGGCCAGGTCGCAGTTGTAAATAAGAACTTGTTCTCAACTGGTTTACCTGGTTAAATAAAGGTGAAATAAAAAAATAAAAAATCTAATTTATAATAATAGTGTTATATGCCATTTATCAGACATGTATGGACGGTCCCAGGAATCAAACACACTATCCTGGAGTTGCATGCGCTACCAAGGACCATGCTTGACTATGACTACAGTGAGGGAAAAAAGTATTTGATCCCCTGCTGATTTTGTACGTTTGCCCACTGACAAAGACATGATCAGTCTATAATTTGAATGGTAGGTTTATTTTAACAGTGAGAGACAGAATAACAACCAAAAAATCCAGAAAAACGCAAGTCAAAAATGTTATAAATTGATTTGCATTTTAATGAGGGAAATAAGTATTTGACCCCTCTGCAAAACATTACTTAGTACTTGGTGGCAAAACCCTTGTTGGCAATCACAGAGGTCAGACGTTTCTTGTAGTTGGCCACCAGGTTTGCACACATCTCAGGAGGGATTTTGTCCCACTCCTCTTTGCAGATCTTCTCCAAGTCATTAAGGTTTCGAGGCTGACGTTTGGCAACTCAAACCTTCAGCTCCCTCCACAGATTTTCTATGGGATTAAGTTCTGGAGACTGGCTAGGCCACTCCAGGACCTTAATGTGCTTCTTCTTGAGCGACAACCGTTTTTTTGCCTTGGCCGTGTGTTTTGGGTCATTGTCATGCTGGAATACCCATCCACGACCCATTTTCAATGCCCTGGCTGAGGGAAGGAGGTTCTCACCCAAGATTTGACGGTACATGGCCCCGTCCCTCGTCCCTTTGATGCGGTGAAGTTGTCCTGTCCCCTTAGCAGAAAAACACCCCCAAAGCATAATGTTTCCACCTCCATGTTTGACGGTGGGGATGGTGTCTTGGGGTCATAGGCAGCATTCCTCCTCCTCCAAACACGGCGAGTTGAGTTGATGCCAAAGAGCTCGATTTTGGTCTCAACTGACCACAACACTTTCACCCAGTTCTCCTCTGAATCATTCAGATGTTCATTGGCAAACTTCAGACGGGCCTGTATATGTGCTTTCTTTAGCAGGGGGACCTTGCGGGCGCTGCAGGATTTCAGTCCTTCACGGCGTAATGTGTTACCAATTCTACAGGGACTATGGTGGTCTGCTTGAAACATGTAGGTATTACAGACTCTGTCAGGGACCGGTTGAAAATGTCAGTGAAGTCACTTGCCAGTTGGTCAGCGCATTCTCGGAGTACACGTCCTGGTAATCCGTCTGGCCCTGCGGCCTTGTGAATGTTGATCTGTTTAAAGGACTTACTCAAGAATTACAAATCAGCCTTTAACTAGTTAAATCATGTTAGTACTCTATTGCATAGTTACAATGTGTAACCATTGATGTCCCAGGACCAGGATTGGTAAACACTGTTGAAGTGTATAATTGTAATACATACATGCAGACACAGCATCAATCAAAGACTGGAGTTTGATACTCCTGGTATTGGATATGACTGAAAACTAATGTCTCACAGACATTCTTACCTGAACCACACCTTTATTTGCCAAGGTAGAGTACATGATCAGTGAATATATTAAATGTAAAGGCTACAATGTGGGGATCTCATGCTTGGTAATAACTACATGTATATACGACTTGCATCCTTGGCACAATAAAGTAATGTTATATTCTACTTAATCCATAGACTTCATTGATGCCATTTGCTGTTTTGAAGTCGATCCAACCGGCTATGATAGCTGAGGTTCATAGCTAGGTTCTGAACTAATATTTATACCAAACGTTTTAGGGTCCATTCACAGATCAGCTACATAGCTAGCTACACATCCATAGACATACAGGTATATTTATCCCCCACTGCACAATAAGCAATAAAATTGTACATTCAATTTGCAGTAAATGCTTTATCTAGCTAGATTCTTTAAATCCACTGTTTCCCAAGACGACAGCCTGGTTTGCTGGTTTCCTCAGGAGTCCCTAAAACATGAAACAACCAGAATTACATACTCATGTCACAACGTCCATAAAGCTAGCTGGCTAATGTTACCTAGTCAGCTAGCTTGCTAAATCGCGATTTTCGTAAATTAACTTCATGACAAAAAACTATGCATAATCGTTTGTCTCTACATTAACTAACATATTCCTCTCAAATGTACATTTTTTTGCATGATTCGTTACGACGTTATATTGACTAACATTTGCTTCCATCCTAGCTAGTATTTCTGTCCGCCATCTTTGATGAAGAAAGTCTCCGCCTTGGGTCGAATAGCGTCCAAGTCGTCATGGGAACCAACCACTCGATATGATTGGTCATCGCCCAGCGCTCGGCAACCAATGGGAGGCGGTCTTTTGAGCTATTGCGCTAGTGTACACGAGGGGAATGCGGTTTAAACCATCTCGGAGTGGATTTATAGATTGAGCTCTAGTGCGCCCAAAGTCGTTTTCCAGTGCTTTGTCTCCATTATTTCTTGATGTGCATCAGTTCTAGAGTATTAATGTTTTATGGAAAAAGGGTTGGAAATAGGTGCCTCCATATTGACAATATAAATAGCCTAACTACAACTGGTAAAAACGTGTCAATGTGCGCGCCTACTGCTCCTGTCACTCACATGACTCAGTAAATAACTATAGCCTTAACAAACACACTCTCAAAACACACACACACACACACACACACACACACACCTCTGGACCTCAACACCACTCACTCATGACGTTTCTGCCTGATCCTGCCTGTGTCATTGGAGGGGAGGGATGTGTGTGAAGCAGCGGCTCAGCAGAGATGTTTCCTGCCTCTTCCCCGCTTGTCAATGTATCCTGATCCTGCCGCTTTAACCGGAGCACCATAACGTTGGACGCTTATGTCGTGGTAAATATATTATGTTATAGCTTGGTCTGACTAAAATCTTGTGCATAACCCATCTTGTGTTGGGGCCTTTGGACTTAATACAATGCACAAAGACTTCTATCTTGTCGGCCTTATCAGCAGGTGGCTATGGACAACACCCACGCCATAGGTCTCTCAAGTTCTCCCAAACTCACGAGTTATTGCTCTGAGGACATACACACACCCCCCCCACACACACACACATACACACACACACACACATCATCATTGTTAAACATACACACATACACACACACACATACACACATACACACACACACACACACACACATACACACACATACACACACACACATACACACACACACACACATACACACACACATACACACACACATACACACACACACACACACACATACACACACATACACACATACACACACATCATCATTGTTAAGCACACACACACAAAAAACCCCTTCTGTCAGGCTGAACATCTGAAGACAGAGAACCCGACTTAGAGCCAATGCAATGGAGATGACCTCGACCAACTCATCAGGACCAATCGGAAGATCGGAACTACTAGAATCAACCTACTTTATTTTATTGTATAAAATGTCAGCACACAATGTTTTGGGGCGCGCTCTCAGATATCTCCCTACGAGGTTGACGAACGGGTCCGTGCACGCTATTTACAGATATCTTTACCTCTGAATAAACTGCCTTATATTATACAATCATCCACCTTGTCCAAAAGTCTCTACTTGGTCTCCGTTCTCCAGTAAACTTGTGATCATCAACAAACTTGGTAGCAGAGGGTGGTTTTCTAACTCTGAATTCGGTCCATAAAAGTTGATAGAGACAGGAGACAAGTAAGAGACGGATCTGAAAGGACGGGTGACCTGTCCGCAGGAGCAGCCGGGAATCCAGCTCGCCTCAGGAAACTGATCTAGACGGCCGTCAATACAAAGGTAAGCAGAACCTGTTAAAACAAAATCTGCATATTGTATTGTAGGATAAACCCAAATTTTGATCAGTAGTACTGGGCGTGAGTATGGATTACTGTTAAATTTATAACATATCTATTATGACTCAAAAGGCATATATGTAAAGATATTTGAATTCTTTAGGTTCTTACTGTTGAAATGTGACTCTCTAGGGGAGGAGTCTAGTTACAGGTTGTGGTTCACGAGAGACGGACCCTTTTATTTTTTGCTGTTGATATCTGAAATCTTAGGTTTTTACTGTTGAAATGTGACTCTAAGAGAAGAAGTCTAGTTACAGTGGTTTTTTTTCCTGTTGAAATGTGGCTTTCTAGTGAGGAGCCTATTACAGAGGTTTTGGTCCACAAGCGATGGACTCTTTTATTTGATCCACAAGAGAAGGATCTGGTGACTTGATAAAAAGATTCAGATAGTCGGGTTGAGTTAATTCCGTGAGAATCCAAGTCCAGAAAAGGTTCTCCCGACTAGACGCCAGTTGAATGGTTTAAACGACTGGGAGTCTCCTTGAGGAGAATCAAAAAAATAAAAATAAAAATACAAGTTCAGATAGTCGGGCAATTTGGTTGACGTGGCACTCAACTATATGTACTGTGAGGAACTTAAACTGAATTCGTGTGTTGATGCTGATATGTAATGAAAATGTAATGGTTGAAATGATAACCTGAATGTTGTGTAAGATTGGCCGTTTCATGAGACTAACTAGTTGATAACTTTTAAGAGGACCACGGAGTCCTATTTTGCTTGTTATGTAGCCGCTGCGCTAAAAGCTGACTTGAACTTTTTCCCTCTTGTGGAAGTTGGTATTTCCTTAGTTCCTAAAATTAGATTGGTAATTATTTTGGAAGCGCTCGAGTTTGCTAATATATTCTTCCAAAAGGGCGATTCTGATACCTTTTGGGAAAATATATAATAACTCGAATACCTGAAAAACAATAATAACTTTTGCTAAATAATTCCCAAAATTAAATTGGTAATTATTTTAGGAGCGCTCGAGTTTGCTAATATATTCTTCCAAAAGGGCGATTCTGATACCTTTTGGGAAAATATATAATAACTCGAATACCTGAAAAACAATAATAACTTTTGCTAAATAATTCCCAAAATTAAATTGGTAATTATTTTAGGAGCGCTCGAGTTTGCTAATATATTCTTCCAAAAGGGCGATTCTGATACCTTTTGGGAAAATATATAATAACTCGAATACCTGAAAAACAATAATAACTTTTGCAAAATAATTCCCAAAATTAGATTGATAATTATTTTAGGAGCGCTTGGGTTTGTTAATGTATTCTTCCAAAAGGGCGATTCTGATACCTTTTGGGAAAATATATAATAATTCGAATAATTGAAAAACAATAATAACTTTTGCTAAATAATTCCTAAAATTGAATTGATAATTATTTTGGGAGCGCTCGAGTTTGTTAAATGTATTGTTCCAAAAGGGCGATTCTGATACCTTTTGGGAAGATATACAATAACTCGAATAACTGAAAAACAATAGTACCTTTTGCAAAATAATTCCTAATAATAAAGCATTTAACATTCTTTGTGTACGAGGGTGGGACATCAGAGATAAGTCTGAGTCAGCGCCAAGAATACATTGCTGGTTTCGGCCAGTGACGGGCTAAGTGCACCAAGATAGTCTAAAAAAAAAAACTGTATAACCATGGCAACCACTACCGTCCCAAAACTCAAGTTTAATGAATATCTAGATCAAAAAATACAGGATAGAGCGGGAGGGAAAGAACAGTATAAGACAGTGAAGAAAGTGTGGGAGGGAGTGAAACTCAAATGGACACATGCAGGTTACTTTAGCGGGGGTGCCCCGTCTAAAGGGCAACTCACCTCTATGGAGAAAGAGCTAGGGGAGGCAGTGAGGGAAGGAACAGAAAGTGAATTGGTAAGGAATAAGTCTCACTTATTCAAGAAGGAAGGGACTAAACACAGAGAGAGAGCAGAGGCTGAGCTAAGGATAGGTACGTGGGCAATTGAGGAAACACGACGAGCACACCCATACAAGAAACCAGACATGATGGGTGTGGTGATTGAACCCACAACTGAGACAACACCAATAGTGGGGACACAGTCCATAAGTGACATACCAGCGCCCTCAGCACCACTGTATCCGACCCTGCCACAGGAAGCGAAGAGCACACCACCCGCATACACACACACTCCTCCAACTAACCCTTATAACCCATTCCTAAGTCCTGCAGTGGTACAAGCGCCTGTGTTCGTGGTGCAAGGAGGACACCTAGAGGGGAACATGGCACTAAGCGTAGGGCAAGGAGTACTTCACTGTGTGGAAGTCCGAGCCAACAGCGAGCCACAAGGACGAGAGGAGCCACACCCGGCCAGCGGAACCCAACCCAGACCCAGTCCCACAAGAGGGGGTTCCAACCCAGAGTCCCTGGTAATGATGACTCAAAACCAACCGTCAGATCTATACAGGAAGGGGGAAGCATCTGGCCTAAGACAAGCAGCTGCACCCAATCAGCCTAAACCCAGACTCTCAGAATGGTTTGTCGAAAGAGAAAGGGGAAGTACCCAATCCATGACAGAAGGGGGTGCAGGGGACAATGAGCTTTGGGGGTCGATAGGGTCTGGCTCATTAAGAAGCTCACGGGGGGTCTCAATCCGGGACCAACCAAGTGAGGATGATGAAGGAGAACAAAGGAAGGAAGAAAAAACCTATGAGGATGAGTGGGATGCGTGTCAGGGACAGGCGTCACATAACACAACCATAATAGAAGAAGCAGAGAAGGGGAAGACCTGGGCCTTGAAAGGGGTGATGGTGGGGGAAGTTGTTGACTTGCATGAACCCATCAGAAAATCTGCCAGACTTAGAGAAAGGGGATTGAACTCCCAAATGCCACTTAGACCAACAGCAGACCAACAACATGAAGAATACCAACCCTGGAAGATGACTGACCTGACCGCCCTGATGGATCAGATGCCCAGCCTCCATGGTGGAGCGTCTGCTTGGCTGTTGCAACTTCAAACCCTTACATCTGGGTTTAGGCTTGCTCTGGCAGACATGAAGGCACTCTTGGCCAGGGCCACAGATCACACCACCATGACGGTACTGACAAGAGAGGCAGGTCTGGAAAAGAGCGGAGGTGTGACGCCACCGGAAAGTCTATAGAACTGTGTTGTGGGAAGTTCTGAGGAGGGCATATCCTACAGAACGAAACCATGCAACACTGACCTCTTTTACCATCGGCCCTGGGGAACAGCCAGCTGCCTACCTGGACAGGGCCAAAACCACTTGGAGAACGGTCCATGACGAACCATATGATCACTCCGACACCACGTGCAGCATGTGGAAAGAGATGGTGGTGAGCGGGACCCCAAGTGACGTTCGAACCAAACTAAGGGGAACTGTGATTAATGGCACTCCCTAGGGCGCAGTTTAACTCCCATGTCCATCATCACATCACCCAATACAATAAAGACAAGGGAGAGGGCGGAAACACATGTCCAATCCCTGCAGGTGCAGCTGCTCAAGCTACAACTGAAAGAGGCACAGAAGGGAGATAAGCCAAAGAAACAGATGGTGGCTGAAGACCAACCTGACATTTCTCATATAATTGAAAAAACTGTCTCACAAATGATACAAACACAACAGCCGCCTCCAACAACACTCCCAACGATCGCAATGGTGCCTCAGCCATACTATCAAGCACCAACTCCACCATATCAGCCACCGGTGGCACCATACCAGACTCAATGGGGACAGCCAAGGCCACAAGGTAATAGGGGGGCCTGTTACAATTGTCATCAATATGGCCACTCTGTCAGATGGTGTCCATTACCACCTAGTCCGCAACAGCAACACTGGCTGGCAAACAGGGGTAGAGGTTATGCCTTCAGATCAAGAGGAGGCCCAAGACCGATGTACCAGCCACATGCTGCCCTACCAGCATATAACCACCCACAACAAGACCCAAACCAACAGCCTAACCAGCAGCCAGCTCCTACCTTCCAGGGCATGTCAGACGAATATCCTCCCTGGCCCTGAAGCTGCCCACCACCACAGAACGGGAATGGGGGTCAGCATTTTCCACTTCATACTGAACCAACTGTCATGTGTGAAGTGGAGGGAGTTACCCACCAATTTTTGGTAGATACAGGATGTACGTACTCTGCCATAAGATCTCGTCAACCACTCTCTTCGGAATCAATACAGGTGGTGGGGGTATCAGGAACACCCGAAGCACAAAACAAGACCATACCATTGCTCTTCCAATGGGGCCCTTCCAATTTGAAGCATCAATTCCTATATTGTCCCAACTGTCCAATCAACCTATTGGGAAGGGACCTATTGTGCAAACTGAAATGTTCAATCTACCTTACCGAAAAGGGTGTGGAGGTTTCCATTGATCCCATTACCTCCACACCAGTTCATCCAGTTAGGGTGCTGATGCTACCCATCATCCCAACCCCAGTGCTCTCCCTGACCCAAGAAATATACTGGTTGAAGTGCATCGAATCCGGCCAAGGAACCCCTGAGGTTCAATTCAAGTTCAACCAGCTGAGACAACTCATTTACACATTTCACCCATACAAGACTCCTCAAGCTGAAATCCACTGTACACTTAATGTGACTGATAATGATGTCAACCCATATACCGATGACTGGGATGAAAACATGATGCACCTGACACCAACAATCAGATGTTGTACCATAGTGTGTGGACAAGAAGGAGTGGCTGCTCCGGTTATCCTACCTTCCCATTTGAAATCCTGGTACCTACTGGGCGAAGAATCTGCTCCCCATGTTACACTGGCAGTTGGAAACGGTTTTGAAGCAAGGAGCCTTGGGCCTATGATCAGAAGAGCATCCAAACTCCAGTGGGAACCCACCCAAACTCCAGGAATAACCAAAGCCACCACTGAGAACATGTGGAGGTTTATGACAGTTGACACAGAGGAACATTGCCTTCCTGAACGTTTGACTCTCCCAAGACACCATGGTAAACCTTACACAGACCACCCCTCATCACAAGCACTGCTTTCCACCATTGATGAAGGCATATGGACACACACCCCATTTGATGTTGGACAACTACAGGTGGAACCAGTCACCATCACCTTACTCAACCCTGATCAAATTCCTATCTACCGAACACAGTACCGTCTGAAACCTGAACAGACCAGGGGGATCAAACCAACCATAGATGGGTTGTTGGGAGCTCGTGTCATATATCGCACTGTGTCTCCATGGAACACACCAATCTTACCAGTCTTGAAAGCAGGAGGCGAAACATACCGGATGGTACAAGACTTCCGAGCAGTGAACGACGTCACTGCACCCATTGACCTACCTGTCCCTGACCCTCACATTACACTGAGTAATCTCTCACCAAAACACCAATACTTCACCGTTGTGGATCTGGCTAATGCCTTCTTCAGCATTCCACTGGATGAGGCTTCACAGCCTCTCTTTGCCTTCACATATGAACATCAACAGTATACGTATTCGGTTCTTCCACAGGGTTACAGGTGTTCTCCCGGAATCTTCAATCATATCCTAAAGACACACCTGACTGAATTGAAAATCCCTGAAGGAGTGATACTCATCCAATATGTAGACGACCTTTTGCTGGGGGCTCCCACATCTGATCTCTGTCTACAAATGACAAAAACCCTACTTGACTTCTTGGCTGTCAAAGGCTACAAGGTCAAAATGAGCAAAGTCCAGTCCTGTCGCAGAACTGTCCTTTTCCTTGGCAGAGAAATCTCAGGAGAAGGTGCTGGTCTCTCGAAATCCCACCGAGATTCCATACTCCATCATCCACGTCCCATCACAGTGTCAGGCATGTTGTCCTTCCTGGGGTTGACAGGGTACAGCCGTACCCACATCCCTGACTACACATCCAGGACTGAACCACTGAGAGAAATAGTGAGAGAAGCAGGACCAAGAAACTTACACTCCTCACTTACCTGGACACCTGAAGCATCAACAGCGTTTGCTCTCCTAAAAACCGATCTCTCGGTGGCAGCAGCTCTGACAGCACCCGACTACAAAAACAAATTTCATCTTGATGTTTCTGAAAAGGAGGGGTTCACTTCTTCCATCCTTTTTCAGAAACAAGAGGGGGAGAGAAGAGTACTGATGTATCATTCCTCTAAGTTGGACCATATTGAAGCAGGTCAGACAACATGTTCCAGGTACGTGGCTGCAGTGGCAAAAGCTATTGAAAAAAACCGCCCACCTGGTAATGTGCCACAAATTGGAAATCCATACGCACCATGGGGTTGCAGCATATCTGATGAGCAAGGAATTCACGTTCAGCGCTGAAAGAAAGAACAAAATCCAGAATAAATGCACCCAATCACACATTACTTTTGTCAACACCGACAAAAACATGGCAGACGCACTCAATGCAGAAGAAGGGTTGGCACACTCCTGCGAAGAGAGGGCGGCACAGGAACTGAAAACTGCGACCAGACTTGGGAAACGAACCCCTTACCAATCCTGATCTATGGTTGTACACCGATGGATGCTGCTATAGAGGAGAAGAAGGGAACATAGCAGCATATGCAGTGGTACAGCAGCTTCCAGACGGGTCACACGTGACCCTGGAATCAGACATCATCCCACAACCTGCCTCAGCCCAACTAGCTGAGATCATTGGTTTGACTCAAGCCCTGGAAAAGGCTGAAGGAAAGACTGTGAACATCTACACTGACTCAGCATATGCTCATGGAGCAGTCCATACAGATGGACCACAATGGGTCAGACGTAACTTCACCACAACAGGAAACCTTCCGATCAAACACAAGGCACAAATGGAGAGACTGATAAAAGCAGTCTCACTACCTGAGCAGGTGGCCATCATGAAGTGCAAAGGACATCAGCAACTCAAGAACAAAGTCAGCGAGGGAAATGACGCAGCTGACAAAGCAGCCAAGAAAGCTGGGGGCTACACTCCAAGACAGATGGTGCTGCAGACTCAACCAGCTTAGAACAGAACTCACAGACCAACACATAAAGGAACTACAATTCACAGCGGGCCCGTATGAGCACTCGGTATGGGGACAGATGGGAGCCACCAAAGGACCTGATGAACTTTGGAGATGCCATGACGGCAGGTTGGTGGCCCCAGCTAATCTCTGCCCCGAGCTGATACGGGAGGCTCATGGGCCCACCCATGAAGGGAAACTCAAAACTTTACAGAAGGTTTCCCATATTTGGTGGCACCCACACATTAAGGACATGACAGACTTGTTTGTGATGAGTGCAGCATTTGTGGCAGCCACAACCCAAAGAAACCTTTCCAAACACCCATGGGTTCATACCCAGTACCTAATGCATGTTTTCAGGACATTAGCATAGATTACACTGACATGGGGGCTGATAATGTAACTAATGGGAAAAAGGTACTTATTGGTAATGGTAGATCGATTCTCCAAATGGGTTGAGGCAATACCAACAGCACGTGAGGATGCTAGGTCAGTTATTAAGTGGCTTGCAGACTGAACTCATACCAAGGTATGGGGTTCCAAGACAAATTCGATCCGACAACGGGTCCCATTTCAGTAACCAACACCTGAGACAGGTGGAGGAGAGGTTCGGCATTGTGCACAAGTTTGGGTCTGTGTACCGGCCGCAATCTCAGGGCCTCGTGGAACGCGCCAATCAAACTTTGAAGGCTAAGATAGCCAAGGTATGTGCAGGTTCAAAGTTGACGTGGGTTGAAGCTCTGCCCCTGGCGTTGATGGCCATGAGAGCCTCTCCAGGAGCAGGCACCCATCTCTCTCCACATGAGATTATGACTGGTAGAGTCATGCCTGGTCCACCAAGGGAGGGAGGTCATATGCCCCGCCCTTGATGTACAACAAATTGTAATGTCTGAATATGTGAGAAAACTAACGGAACTCTCTGCAGCTCTCTCCAAACAGATTCACAAGGTCCAAGAGGGGGAGCTGACGGGAGATCCGGCGCTGCTGAAGGTAAAAGTTGGCGACTGGGTAAGGATCAAGGTTCACAAGAGAAAGTGGCAAGATCCCAGGTGGACTGGACCGTACGAAGTGAAGGAGGTTACTTCACACTCAGTCCAGGTCAAAGGTAAATCAGGCGCACCTTGGCACCACTTGACACATTGTACACCAGCACCAACTCCTTCCAGAACCCTGACTGAAGTCAGAAGTGATTTAATCACATTAAATTCGGATCAAATTCTTGACACCAACACTATCTGAATATGTGGAGGAGACTCCCATCTACAGATACTGGAGGGGAAAGACAGAGGAGGGACAGACCACCATGGGAGAGACTGGGGTGCTCTGCTCCACTCCTTGTTTTGCTGATTGTAACTATTGGGGTTACTCTAGGAATCATACTCTGGTCAGTACAGCACATGACACAGACACCCATTACACCCACTAGTAAACCTAACGACACATTCAATGCCACAACCATACGTCCGACCAACCTGCACTCCGACACATTGAGCCCCAGATCAGAATGTAAGCCACAGCCACCACGTAAATAAACGACAAGTTGTCTCTAACACCCTTTCCTGTAGGCCCAGACAATTGTATAGAAGCACCACATTATGTATACCCTTTAATGTTACCACTACTGCGACAGTGCCGTGGGTAGACTTCAGAGAACTTACCTACTACCGTGACTGGGACTGGTATATGACAGTGGGGGTCACCCATAGCGATTGGACTTGGACAAACTTGGTATGTGAGACTAATTATGACTGGTCCAGTTGCACCTCTACTACATTAGGAAAACAATGGAGGAAACTCTTGACTTTGACAAAAAACTCTAAAGGACTCAAATTTACTATCTATCCTGGTATTGCATTAGGCTGCCAGGACTTTAGACTTGCTCCTTATGTAAGCTGTACCACTGCACCAGTCTATTGGAAGGTTCGAATTTGTCATATTAATAACACAAAAGCACATGCGGATCGAATCTATTATTTTACTTACCACTCCACCTACTTTGGATGATGCAATCCTGACCGCTACAGGTGTCTCTGGCCTTTCTAACAACTGGCTCTTGTTGACTGAGGAAGCGGCAAAGGTGACTCATCAGAGTTGTGTGGTTTGTATGGGGGCACGGCCATTGCTTCGCATTATCCCTGCCGCCATTACGCCAGAATGCTTCCTGTCTGTCATGAAATATGACAACCCTTCCGCCAATTGTACACTATGGGACGTAGTTCATCCCTTGGTTACTAAAGCAACTAAGAAACCAATTTTTTCCTATCAGGTGGCTAGAGCTAACTTTACCTGTGTTAATCTCACGAAAGGTCTACCATTGTTGGGTATGGTACCTGTTGGATGGTGTCGGTTTATCTATACGTCTAATGCTGAGTTTAAAACCTGTTTCCAGGGCTGATGTCTGGTGGTGGTGTGGAGGCGTTCATCTGTTTGATGGACTGCCTGGAAATGCCACAGGCACCTGTGCACTAGTCTCTCTTTGCTACCAATTTTGTGCATCCAACAGGTGTTCAGGAGCTGGTGACCCATGTGTCTGACTTAATTCCTACCAGGACCAGGCGCGCTGTGGGCCCCTACTCATGGGGACCCAACCTACATTGATGCAATTGGGGTCCCTAGGGGGGTACCAGATGAGTATAAATTGATTGACCAAGTAGCCGCAGGTTTTGAATCTTCATTTTGCTGGTGGTGCACAATTAATAAAAATGTTGACAGAATCAATTATGTCCATTTTAATGTTCAAAAATTAGGCAATTGGACACAACAAGGTTTTGAGGCGGTGCATGGCCAGTTGGCTGCGACCTCTCTCATGGCTTTCCAAAATCGTATTGCTGTCGACATGCTCCTGGCTGAAAAAGGAGGAGTATGTGCTATGTTTGGTGAACAATGTTGTACCTTTATTCCCAAACAATACAGCCACAGATGGCAGCTTGACTGTCGCCCTGGAAGGGTTACGAAACTCTAATGGTAAAATGAAGAGCCACTCAGGGGTGGACACTTCAATGTGGGACTCTTGGATGGATGCGTTTGGTAAATATAAAACGCTTGTTTCTTCTATACTTGTATCCATCTCTGTTTTTGCTGCAATTCTAGTGCTTTGTGGATGCTGTTGCATCCATGCATACGGACGCTGACAACCAGGATTATAACCACCGCTATTGATCCACATCCTGCAGATAACGGTCAGATGTTTCCTTTGCTTGCTATTGACGATGCTGACCAAGGATATCTGGAGATGAATAGCATTTAAGCTTTTTGTCACGTCTCTTGTGAGACGTGAAGAGGGGAATGTAAAAACTTTATCTTCTGATAAAGTTTTCCCTATTTTGCCAAATTGCAGCATTTAAGCTTTATGTCACGTCTCTTGTGAGACGTGAAGAGGGGGAATCAAAAACTTTATCTTCTGATAAAGTTTTCCCTATTTTGCCAATTACACTGTTAGCTTGTGTCACGTCTTAAGTTTTCCTTCTTTACTGTACTGGTCACGTCTCTGGGGAGACGTGAAGAGAGGGATTTGTCGTGGTAAATATATTATGTTATAGCTTGGTCTGACTAAAATCTTGTGCATAACCCATCTTGTGTTGGGGCCTTTGGACTTAATACAATGCACAAAGACTTCTATCTTGTCGGCCTTATCAGCAGGTGGCTATGGACAACACCCACGCCATAGGTCTCTCAAGTTCTCCCAAACTCACGAGTATTGCTTGAGGACATACACACACCCCCCCCCACACACACACACAGACACACACACACACACATCATGGGTGAAACATACACACATACACACACAAGACACACATACACACAACACACACACACAACAAACACAACACACACACAACACACATACACCACACACAACACCACACACATACACACACACATACACACACACATACACACACACACACACACACATACACACACATACACACACATACACACACATCATCATTGTTAAGCACACACACACAAAAAACCCCTTCTGTCAGGCTGAACATCTGAAGACAGAGAACCCGACTTAGAGCCAATGCAATGGAGATGACCTCGACCAACTCATCAGGACCAATCGGAAGATCGGAACTACTAGAATCAACCTACTTTATTTTATTGTATAAAATGTCAGCACACAATGTTTTGGGGCGCGCTCTCAGATATCTCCCTACGAGGTTGACGAACGGGTCCGTGCACGCTATTTACAGATATCTTTACCTCTGAATAAACTGCCTTATATTATACAATCATCCACCTTGTCCAAAAGTCTCTACTTGGTCTCCGTTCTCCAGTAAACTTGTGATCATCAACACTTAACCGGCCAATATGAAGACTTCTTTGCCCTGCTGGTTGTGTACAATGTTAATGTACATCATTACTATATCATCAACATCAAGTGACACAGGCGGTAAGTACGTTTGCTAGCTAGTGCTAATGTGGATTTTGCGGTTGTAACGTTACTTTCTTAAACTTTCTTATACACAGCATCTATAGAATGGAAAAGGGCGCGGTTTCCCAAAAGCATCGGATAGGATCCTATGGCTCTAACGATAAACTTAACCTTAAGATACTTCTTGGAACATGGGCCAAATCAAAAGTTTATTTGTCGTGTACACAGATTTGCAGGTGTAACATTTTGATGTCATGGATGGTCAGTTGTTGCACCCATAGCTCTGTCTATTAACTTGAGAGTGGTTACATTTCTTCAGTCCCCTCCTTCAGTTTCTTACCGAAACAGGAAACAGGAAATAGGCTTCGTTATTGTTTCAACAGCTGATTGCCGCTTTTAACAAATGTCTGCAGGTAACCGTTCAGGAGAGCTATTAAAGGCCCAGTGCAGTCCAAAATGTGATTTTCCTGTGTTTGATTTCCACACTATGAGGTTGGAATAATACTGTGAAATTGTGTAAATGATGATAATGCCCTTTTAGTGTAAGAGCTGGTTTGAAAAGACTGACTGAAATTTCAGCCTGTTTTGGTGGGATGGAGTTTTGTGATTCCATGGGGACATCACCTTGCGGTAAATTAGTTAATAGACCAATAAGAAAGAGTTCCAAACCTCTCTGCCAATAACAGCTAGTTTTCAGTTTTCCCCTCCCCACTCAGACCACACCCAGACAGTCCTGGATACATTCTTGCTTGAGAAATTGCTCTTTGCTAAGATTCTATTTTTTAAAAACTTTGTTTTCAATTCAAATGGTCAAAATCACAGTAAGGTACTTAATTGTTACCCAGAAATGATTTGATAACGAGCTAAAAACGGCTGCATTGGACCTTTAAACACGTGGCTCCTGAGGTACCCTTGTATAAAGCTCTCACTAAAGAGAGATCAGCTGTCTGTGGGAAATGCAGCCTTTTCCGTATCTGTGATTGATTCAAACACCCCGATCAACTAATCGATAAACCGATTATTCTAACTGATCCCCTACTATTAATGAGATGGTTTTAGTGTGGGAGTCACTGTCAACCTGCTCAACATTATATCTTGCTTAGTCTAATGCTAGTCAGTGTTCATTGACCATTTCCTGGTTCAAACTGCCTTAGCTGTTGTGGGAGTCAATGTCAACCTGCTCATCATTCAGTAGGCCTGTATCTTGCTTTGTCTCAAAGTATATCACTCTGTAATCTGTTTCTTCTCAGGGACAGTTCAGGTTGCTGGTTCTGCTGAGCCCATTGTGGCCTTAGTTTGGTGACGACGTCATCCTGCCTTGCACCCTGAGACCCACCGTTAGCGCTGTGTATCAAACAGTAGAATGGCAGAGACCTGACCTAAAACCAAAAGAGGTGCATCTTTACAGAGATGAGAAGGACGACCTTGTACTCCAGAATCCATCATTCGGGGGAAGGACGTCACTGTTTAAAGAAGAACTAGAGGAAGGCAACGCTAGTTTAAAGCTGACCAGAGTGCAACTCTCTGATGCTGGAAACTACACCTGTTACGTTCCACTGTTGGACCACCAGAAAACCACCATTCAACTCATTGTTGGTGAGTCAACACACCTGCTGACCACCCAATCCCCCTTAAGAGACAGATCACATGAATCAAGGGTGAGTTCAATGTCAAGTCCATTGCCTGATGAGTATTAGTTAGATAGATTGGTTAGCCTACATGCTAACCCTTAATAGTGTGATAACCCAGCTAATTCAATGTACAATGCTGTGAGTCATTGGAAGTTACTTTTGAATTTTAAGGTCCATAAGTATTAGCAAACCCTTGTTATATTTAAGCAATAAGTCACGAGGGGGTGTGTCATATGGCCAATATACCACGGCTTAAGGTCTGTTCTTATGCACGACGCATCCTGGATATAGCCATTACCGTGGGATATTGGCCATATACCA
>LR778291.1:30384386-30396886 GCA_902810595.1 Coregonus sp. 'balchen'
CTTTGGATAAAAGCGTCTGCTAAATGGCATATTATTATGTAGCATAGTTCCATTCATGTAGCATAGTTCCATTTAATATACAGTACCAGTCAAAAGTTTGGACACACCTACTCATTCAAGGGTTTTTCTTCTGTTACTATTTTCTACATTGTAGAATAATAGTGAAGACATCAACACAATGAAATAACACATATGGAATCATGTAGTAACCAAAAAAGTGTTAAAGAAATCCAAATATATTTTATATATTTGAGATTCTCCAAAGTAGCCACCCTTTGCCTTGATGACAGCTTTGCACACTATTGGCATTTTCTCAACCAGCTTCATGAGGTAGTCACCTGGAATGCATTTCAATTAACAGGTGTGCCTTCTTAAAAGTTAATTTGTGGAATTTATTTCCTTCTTAATGCGTTTGAGCCAATCAGTTGTGTTGTGACAAGGTAGGGGGGTATACAGAAGATAGTCCTATTTGGTAAAATACCAAGTCCATATTATGGCAAGAACAGCTCAAATAATCAAAGAGAAACAACAGTCCCATCATTACTTTAAGACATGAAGGTCAGTCAATCCAGAAAATTTCAAGAACTTTGAAAGTTTCTTAAAGTACAGTCACAAAAACCATCAAGCGCTATCATGAAACTGGCTCTCATGAGGACCGCCACAGGAAAGGAAGACTCAGAGTTACCTCTGCAGAGGATAAGTTCATTAGAATTACCAGCCTCAGAAACTGCAGCCCAAATAAGTGCTTCACAGAGTTCAAGTAACAGACACATCTCAACACCAACTGTTCAGAGGAGACTGCGTGAATCAGGCCTTCATGGTCGAATTGCTGCAAAGAAACCACTACTAAAGGACACCAATAATAAGAAGAGACTTGCTTGGGCCAAGAAACACAAGCAATGGACATTAGACCGGTGGAAATCTGTCCTTTGGTCTGGAGTCCAAATTGGAGAATTTTGGTTCCAACCGCTGTGTCTTTGTGAGACGCAGTGTAGGTGAATGGATGATCTCCGCATGTGTAGTTCCCACTGTGAAGCATGGAGGAGGAGGTGTTATGGTGTGGGGGTGCTTTGCTGGTGACACTGTCTGTGATTTATTTAGAATTCAAGGCACACTTAACCAGCATGGCTACCACAGCATTCTGCAGCGATCCGCCATCCCATCTGGTTTGCACTTAGTGGGACTATCATTTGTTTTTCAACAGGACAATGACCCAACACACCTCCAGGCTGTGTAAGGGCTATTTGACCAAGAAGGAGAGTGATGGAGTGCTGCATCAGATGACCTGGCCTCCACAATCCCCTGACCTCAACCCAATTGAGATGGTTTGGGATGAGTTGGACGGCAGAGTGAAGGAAAAGCAGCCAACAAGTGCTCAGCATATGTGGGAACTCATTCAAGACTGTTGGAGAATCATTCCTCATGAAGCTGGTTGAGAGAATGCCAAGAGTGTGCAAAGCTGTCATCAAGGCAAAGGGTGGCTACTTTGAAGAATCTCAAATATAAAATATATTTTGATTTGTTTAACACTTTTTTGGTTACTACATGATTCCATTGTTGTTATTTCATAGTTTTGATGCCTTCACTATTATTCTACAATGTAGAAAATAGTTAAAATAAAGAAAAACCCTTGATTGAGTAGGTGTGTCCAAACTTTTGAATGCTACTGTATATTTCCATCACAATGATTGAAACAAGCTGTCCTGATGAGAAATCGTAGAGCATGTGGGAATGATATGGATGAGAGAGTTATGTTTAGTAATGTTTCACACACACACACACACACGCACACACACCACACACACACACACACACACACACAACACAGTGTTTGATGGTGACAGATCATGACATCTCATCGCTATGATGTCTGAAAGCCAGATGAGTGGATTGCCTTTAACAAATCTGACATGATGTGTCACACACACACACACCACACCACACACACACACACACACACACACCACACCACACACACACACACACACACACCACACCACACCACACACACTACAGACTGTTTCTTAGCTATTTTAAACAGTCTGTGTGCTAAATTCCTTTTGTAGTTCGCTGCTTTTTCACGAGGACCCAAAAGCAGTGGGCCGCAGACAGAGTTTTTAATGGTTGCTCTCTGTTAATGAAAGCTCTCTGCTTACAGGGGATTTGGAAGGGGCAGTGGCATAGATCAGGGCCCCCCTCCTGCTTTTTATTGGGCAGAGAGAAAAATGTGCAGTATTATAGCTGAGCTATTTTACACATTTTGCCATGAGGCTGAGTGTCACGGATTCAGCCGAGGCTGCCCCTCCTCCTCGCTCGGGCAGGCTTCGGCGTTCGTCGTCACCGGAGTACTAGCTGCCACCGATCCATGTTTCTATGTTCGACTTGTTCTGTCTATATTGGTTACACCTGTTTCCCATTATGTCGTATTGTCTTCCCTATTTAACCCTCTGTCTTCCACTGTGTGTTGTTGGGTTGTTTCCCTCCCTGTGTGGAGGTTGTTGTATCTCAGAGTACCTTCGAGTAAAGTACGTTTTCCGATCAGCTCGGTGTCCTGCGTTTTGACTTCGCCCACCGCATTTCACTGACGCTGTCAGGCTGACGTGTATGCGGTAACGAAGTCAAGTGCAGGACACCGAGCTACTGGCAGACGTACTTTACTGAACACAGTATAGAAAGTACAAAACCAAAATACCTCCTAACAGGGAGGAAACAATACTAGCACACACGGCGTAAACCCCCATCCTTCTTCTTCACAAAAAAGAAACTCGATGACGCAGGGGAAGTGGACGGCCGTATGTATCCCTGTCTCAGAGATTCGGTGACATATGTCTCCATAGCCGCCGTCTCCTCCTGAGACAGAGGATACACATGACTACGAGGAAGCGCAGCGCCTACTTGGAGGTCTATCGCCCAATCCCCATGTCGATTAGGTGTTAATTGAGTCGCCTTCTTTTTACAGAATGTGCATGGTTGGAACTTGGTTCGGACTTTCCACCGTCGTTGCCCCTACGGAAACACCTACACACCGCCCGAAACACTGATCAGACCATCCCTTGAGAGCCCTCTGTTGCCATGAAATGTTGGGGTCATGAGATGTTAACCAGGGAAGCTCCAACACCACGGGAAACGCAGGAGAATCAATAAAATACAAACGAATTATCTCCTCCTGACCCTCCTGCGTTTTCATCCTGAGAGGCGCTGTGACTTCCCTAATCAATCCTGACCCCAAAGGGCGGCTATCTAGGGCATGGAGTGAGGAGAAACCTCGGGAAACACAACTTTAATACACAACTTAAACACAACTTTAATACACAAGCTCTGGGTGAGTTGGGCGCCTACTCACCTGGAATCATGGCCGCTTGTTGTTCGACGCGTTCCTCCATTGATCCAGCTGGCACCGCCACTCCTGCTGACTCCATGTGTGGTGTGTGTTTCTGTCAGGCTGACGTGTACAGTATGCGGTAACGAAGTCAAGCTCAGGACACCGAGCTACTGGCAGACGTACTTTACTGAACACAGTATAGAAAGTACAAAACCAAAATACCTCCTAACAGGGAGGAAACAATACTGGCACACAACAGCTTGCCGACCTCACGAAAAACAATCACACACAATAAACTATGAGAGACAGGGGTATTTAAAGGGAATACAATGCAACATAATAGAAAACAGGTGTAAACAATAAAGGCCAAACAAGACAAACACTGAAAACATAGATCGGTAGCAGCTAGTACTCCGGGGTCGACGAACGCCGCAGCCCGCCCGAGCAAGGAGGAGGAGCAGTCTCGGCTGAATCCGTGACAGACGCCCCTGACACTGAGCTACAATTTTGCTGTTTTAGAGCTCAGGGATTCTTTAAAGTGGTGAAAATCTCAACATTTCTTCCACAAATATTTTTCTTAATATTAACAACATTTGAAATATATATTTTAAATATATATTTGGACCAAAATGTCAGATCACACCATGTAAAGAAAAAAATATGTTTTCATAAAATGCAACTAAATAACTCCGTCAGACTCCATAAAAGGCATTTCATTTTATTGTCCAACAAGTGTTTAAAATACCTTTATTGTTTAATTCTAACATTAGATTATTCAAATATAAAAATACAGATCTACAAACTTTTAAATGCACTATTAAACGCTCCAGGCTAATTTCGTTAGCATTTTGGTATGTTTTTCTAGATTCAGAACATAAAACAACATTTATAAAACAAACATTGTCCCTTACATCTAGCACAGAAAGCATACGTTGCTGAACAGGGATTAAAATATTGATCAAAACAAATCGATATTAAGGGGGTTAGCAATCAGTGACAGAGTTGACAAGCCATGGACGGAGTTGACAACAAATATTGAAAACATATTTTTGCCTCCAAAAATAAAAGTTCAATACAAACATTTCTAAAATATAGAAAATGATTAATTTGTTTAAAAACAACCATTCCATCAGCTCTTTCAGCAATGACGGAGTTGACGTTAGACAAAACAAATATTTTTCTTCTTCATTCAAGTTGTATACAAAGTAGCAATTTAGTTTTTCCTCAGCTGCTTTATGACTCTAAAACCTATTGAAAAAAAAACTTTAAAAAAAACATTCAAATCCTATCTTAATCCATCAGGGAGATGTAGTTGACAGTTTCTGGTTGTGACCATGGTGATTTCCAAATGATTTATTTAGATGTATCAAAAGTCGGAAGTTGAAGTCGGAAGTTTACATACACTTAGGTTGGAGTAATTAAAACTCGTTTTTCAACCACTCCACAAATTTCTTGTTAACAAACTAAACGTTTTGGCAAGTCGGTTAGGACATCTACTTTGTGCATGACACAAGTCATTTTTCCAACAATTGTTTACAGACAGATTATTTCACTCATAATTCACTGTATCACAATTCCAGTGGGTCAGAAGTTTACATACACTAAGTTGACTGTGTCTTTAAACAGCTTGGAAAATTCCAGAAATGTTTAATCTATCAGGGAGATGTAGTCACCCTAGACCCATTTCAATGTCTGCTGTCCCCACTTGCTTCAAGATTTCTACCATTGTTCCTGTACCCAAGAAAGCAAAGGTAACTGAACTAAATGACTATCGCCCCATGGCACTCACTTCTGTCATCATGAAGCGCTTTGAGAGACTAGTCAAGGATCATATCACCTCTACCTTACCTGTCACCCTAGACCCACTTCAATTTGCTTACCGCCCCAATAGATCCAAAGACGATGCAATCGCCATCACACTGCACACTGCCCTATCCCATCTGGACAAGAGGAATACCTATGTAAGAATGCTGTTCATTGACTATAGCTCAGCATTCAACACCATAGTACCCTCCAAGCTCATCATTAAGCTTGAGGCCCTGGGTCTGAACACCGCCCTGTGCAATTGGGTCCTGGACTTCCTGACGGGCCGCCCCCCAGGTGGTGAAGGTAGGAAATAACATCTCCACTTCGCTGATCCTCAACACTGGGGCCCCACAAGGATGTGTGCTCAGCCCCCTCCTGTACTCCCTGATCACCCATGACTGCGTGGCCAAGCACGCCTCCAACTCAACCATCAAGTTTGCGGACGACACAACAGTAGTAGGCTTGATTACCAACAGTGATGAGACCACCTACAGGGAGGAGGTGAGGGCTCTTGGAGTGTGGTTCCAGGAAAATAACCTCTCCCTCAACGTCAACAAAACAAAGGAGATGATCGTGGACTTCAGGAAACAGCAGAGGGTGCATCCCCCTATCCACATCGACGGGACCGCAGTGGAGAAGGTGGAAAGCTTCAAGTTCCTTGGCGTACACATCACTGACAAACTGAAATGTTCCACCCACGCAGACAGTGTGGTGAAGAAGGCGCAACAGAGCCAGAAGGCGAGGTCAGTACAGGTGCATCAAAGTTGTAGTACGCAAGTATAAACACCATGGGACCATGCAGCCGTCATACCGCTCAGGAAGGAGACGCGTTCTGTCTCCTAGAGATTAACGTACTTTGGTGCGAAAAGTGCAAATCAATCTCAGAGCAACAACAAAGGACCTTGTGAAGATGCTGGAAGAAACGGGTACAAAAGTATCTATATCCACAGTAAAACAAGTCCTATATTGATATAACCTGAAAGGCCGCTCAGCAAGGAAGAAGCCACTGCTCCAAAACCGCCTTTAAAAAGCCAGACTATGGTTTGCAACTGCAAATGGGGACAAAGATCGTACTTTTTTGAGAAATGTCCCCTGTCTGATGAAACCAAAATAGAACTGTTTGGCCATAATGACCATCGTTATGTTTGGAGGAAAAAGGGATTTCCTTGCAAGCCGAAGAACACCATCCCAACTGTGAAGAACAGGGGTGGCAGCATCATGCTGTGGGTGTGCTTTGATGCAGGAGGGACTGGTGCACATCACAAAATAGATGGCATCATGAGGAAGGAAAATTATGTTGATATAATGAAGCAACATCTCAAGACATCAGTCAGGAAGTTAAAGCTTGGTCGCAAATGGGTCTTCCAAATGGACAATGACCCCAAGCATACTTCCAAAGTTGTGGCAAAATGGCTTAAGGACAACAAAGTCAAGGTATTGGCCCTTGACCTCAATCCTATAGAAAATGTGTGGGCAGAACTGAACAAGCATGTGCGAGCAAGGAGGCCTACAAACCTGATTCAGTTACACCAGCTCTGTCAGGAGGAATGGGCCAAAATCCACCCAACTTATTGTGGGAAGCTTGTGGAAGGCTCCCCGAAACGTTTGACCCAAGTTAAACAATTTAAAGGCAATGCTACCAAATACTAATTGAGTGTATGTAAACTTCTGACCCACTGGGAATGTGATGAAATAAATAAAAGCTGAAATAAATCATTCTCTCTACTATTATTCTGACATTTCACATTCTTAAAATAAAGTGGTGATCCTAAGTGACCTAAGACAGGGAATTTTTACTAGGATTAAATGTCAGGAATTGTGGAAAAACTGAGTTTAAATGTATTTGGCTAAGGTGTATGTAAACTTCCGACTTCAACTGTATATACTGCATTCTATTCTATAATATTCTACTGTATCTTAGTCCATGCCGCTCTGTCATTGCTCGTCCATATGTGTATATATTCTTAAATTCCATTCCTTACTAGATTTGTGTGTATTGGGTATATGTTGTGAAATTGTTAGATATTACTTGTTAGATATTACTGCACTGTCGGAGCTAGAAGCACAAGCATTTCGTTACACCCGCAATAAACATCTGCTAAACACGTGTATGTGACAAATACAATTTGATTTTGAGTTGACAGTTTCTGGTTGTGACCATGGTGATTTCCAAATGATTTGTTTAGATCTAGCAAACGTAGAGACATCTCCAGACCATGAGTGGCCTTGTTTCACTACATGTCTTAGTGAACCTTGATTTTATCAGGAAGTCCAAGGTATCGTTTATGTAGTGAGGACATGAAGAAGGGGTCCATTGTGTAGCTGACCCTGCTCATTCCTGATTCATTTAGGATTTTAGACTAATCTGACAGAGTTGACCAAATCTCCGGACATATTTTTTAGGAATCACAGTTTTGAGAGAAAAAGTTACAGAGGGCTATTGCAAGAAACGACATGAGATAATTTTTTCACTTAAATCCATTATTGCCAGTTTTACAATTTTAAACACTTTTTTGGACAGTTTGAAGTTGGAATCCTTTGCTCTGGGCATTTGCAGGCATAGATCCGACATGGAAGTTAATAATATTGAAAGTATTTTGAAAATTCCAAAACCAAATATTTTCCCTCATAAAATTCCCCTAAATGTAAATTTTAAGCTCAAATAATGCAACAAAAATCACCTTTTTTTTCAACTATAAAAGTAAAGTTTCCCTGCCGGACAAGGGATTGTCCCAACTTTCAAGAATCTCTGAGATAATTTCCTGCAATTCTACACATTTTGCCATGAGGCTGATAGAAAATGATGCTATCTATTTCCTGTAACTCGAAACATTTCTTTCTTGGCTTTATGACGTGTTCATATGCTATCTATGGGGCCCAACTTCCGGGGGGGACACCAACCCTTTTTTTTGTGTTGGGGCTCACAAAGCTCGTGGGCCTTGCCAGCGGATGTCAGGCAGATGTAGTGTGTGTGTGTGTGTGTGTGTGTGTGTGTGTGTGAGTGCCAGATGATTTGCTGGTGCATGTGGTTCAGCGGGATGTTCCTCTCTCTCCCCAGATGGCTGGTGTTGTTTGTTCTGCACCACTACACACACACACACACACACACACACACACACACACACACACACACACACACACACACACACACACACACACACACACACACACACACACACACACACACACACACACACACACACACACACACACACACACACACACACACAAACAAACACACACACACATCATGGCCATGCACGACTTAACACTCAAATCCTCCAAAAGCAAGGCACACACACACACACACACACACACACACACACACACACACACACACACACACACACACACACACACACACACACACACAATACTACATTCTGCAGTGTCACGACTTAAAAAATACACACACACACACTAAATCTCATGCAACTGATCCTCCATGGTCTTTTGGAAGGATTACAAACTAAATACGAACTAAATCTCACACTGCTGTTTGCTATATGACTTTGTCACGGCAACGCAACAGTGGCTGTTTATTGTCACGGCAATGCAACAGTGGCTGTGTATCTCCCTTCATAATTATAATCAGAATGTCAATACGAGACCACAACACACACACACACACACACACACACACACACACACACACACACACACACACACACACACACACACACACACACACACACACACACACACACAGTCGATAACAGACACTGGCCCTGAGCTGGTTATGTATTCAAATATGAATCCCCTGTCTGTACAGGGCCTTCGGAAAGTATTCAGACCCCTTGACTTTTTCCACATTTTGTTATGTTAAAGCCTTATTCTAAAATAGATTAAATTGTTTTTTTTTCTTCTCCTTATCAATCTACACACAATACCCCGTAATGACAAAGCAAAAACAGGTTTTTAGAAATATTTGATAATTTATAAAAATGAAAAAAACGGAAATATAACATTTACAGAAGTATTCAGAACCTTTACTCAGTACTTTGTTGAAGCACCTTTGGCAGCAATTACAGCCTCGAGTCTTCTTGGGTATGACGCTACAAGCTTGGCACACCTGTATTTGGGGAGTTTCTCCCATTCTTCTCTGCAGATCCTCTCAAGCTCTGTGAGGTTGGATGGGGAGCGTCGCTACACTGTATTTGCTCTCCGAAGGCACTGTATGTACAGTGGGGGAAAAAAGTATTTAGTCAGCCACCAATTGTGCAAGTTCTCCCACTTAAAAAGATGAGAGAGGCCTGTAATTCTCATCATAGGTACACGTCAACTATGACAGACAAAATGAGGGAAAAAAATCCAGAAAATCACATTGTAAGATTTTTAATGAATTTATTTGCAAATTATGGTGGAAAATAAGTATTTGGTCAATAACAAAAGTTTCTCAATACTTTGTTATACATTTACATTTACATTTACGTCATTTAGCAGACACTCTTATCCAGAGCGACTTACAAATAGGTGCATTCACCTTGTAGCCAGTGGGATAACCACTTCACAATGTTTTTTTGTGCCAGAGCAGCGAATAGTTTTGACTGGGCTGAGCGGGAACTACGCTTCCGCAGAGGTAGGGGAGCCAGCAGGCCAGAGGTGGATAAACGCAATGCCCTCGTTTGGGTGTAGGGACTGATCAGAGCCTGAAGGTACGGAGGTGCCGTTCCCCTCACAGCTCCGTAGGCAAGCACCATGGTCTTGTAGCAGATGCGAGCTTCAACTGGAAGCCAGTGGAGTGTGCGGAGGAGCGGGGTAACGTGAGAGAACTTGGGAAGGTTGAACACCAGACGGGCTGCGGCATTCTGGATGAGTTGTAGGGGTTTAATGGCACAGGCAGGGAGCCCAGCGAACAGCGAGTTGCAGTAATCCAGACGGGAGATGACAAGTGCCTGGATAGGACCTGTGCCACTTCCTGTGTAAGGCAGGGTCGTACTCTCCGAATGTTGTAGAGCATGAACCTACAGGATCGGGTCTCCGCCTTGATGTTAGCGGAGAACGACAGGGTGTTGTCCAGGGTCACGCCAAGGCTCTTCGCACTCTGGGAGGAGGACACAACGGAGTTGTCAACCGTGATGGCGAGATCATGGAACGGGCAGTCCTTCCCCGGGAGGAAGAGCAGCTCCGTCTTGCCGAGGTTCATATACCCTTTGTTGGCAATGACACAGGTCAAACGTTTTCTGTAAGTCTTCACAAGGTTTTCACACACTGTTGCTGGTATTTTGGCCCATTCCTCCATGCAGATCTCCTCTAGAGCAGTGATGTTTTGGGGCTGTCGCTGGGCAACAAGGACTTTCAACTCCCTCCAAAGATTTTCTATGGGGTTGAGATCTGGAGACTGGCTAGGCCACTCCAGGACCTTGAAATGCTTCTTACGAAGCCACTCCTTCGTTGCCCGGGCGGTGTGCTTGAGATCATTGTCATGCTGAAAGACCCAGCCACGTTTCATCTTCAATGCCCTTGCTGATGGAAGGATACATGGCCCCATTCATTCTTTCCTTTACACGGATCAGTCGTCCTGGTCCCTTTGCAGAAAAACAGCCCCAAAGCATGATGTTTCCACCTCCATGCGTCACAGTAGGTATGGTGTTCTTTGGATGCAACTCAGCATTCTTTGTCCTCCAAACACGAGTTGAGTTTTTTTTACCAAAAAGTTCTATTTTGGTTTCATCTGACCATATGACATTCTCCCAATCCTCTTCTGGATCATCCAAATGCACTCTAGCAAACCTCAGACGGGCCTGGACATGTACTGGCTTAAGCAGGGGGACACGTCTGGCACTGCAGGATTTGAGTCCCTGGCGGCGTAGTGTGTTACTGATGGTAGGCTTTGTTACTTTGGTCTCAGCTCTCTGCAGGTCATTCACTAGGTCCCCCCGTGTGGTTCTGGGATTTTTGCTCACCGTTCTTGTTATCATTTTGACAGCTCTTTGGTCTTGGTCCATAGTGGAGTTTGGAGTGTGACTGTTTGAGGTTGTGGGCAGGTGTCTTTTATACTGATAACAAGTTCAAACAGGTGCCATTAATACAGGTAACGAGTGGAGGACAGAGGAGCCTCTTAAAGAAGAAGTTATAGGTCTGTGAGAGCCAGAAAGCTTGCTTGTTTGTAGGTGACCAAATACTTATTTTCCACCATAATTTGCAAATAAATTCATAAAAAATCCTACAATGTGATTTTCTGGATTTTTTTTCTCAATTTGTCTGTCATCGTTGACGTGTACCTATGATGAAAATTACAGGCCTCTCTCATCTTTTTAAGTGGGAGAACTTGCACAATTGGTGGCTGACTAAATACTTTTTTCCCCACTGTATGTGAACAGTGCATTGGGAAAGTATTCAGACCCCTTGACGTTTTCCACATTACAGCCTTATTCTTAAATAGATTACACTGTTTTTTTCCCTCATCAATCTACACACAATACCCCATAATGACAATGTGAAAACAGGTTTTTATACATTTTTGTAAATGTATTATTAATTAAAAACTGAAATACCTTATTTAAATTTTTTAGGAATCACAGTTTTGAGAGAAAAAGTCACAGAGGGCTATTGCAAGAAACAGCATGAGATTATTTTTCACTTAATATCCATTATTGCCAGTTTTACCATTTTAAATACTTTTTTGGACAGTTTGAAATTGGAATCCTTTGCTCCGGACAAGGGCATTTCCAGGCATAGAAATGACATGGAAATGAATTATATTGAATGTCTTGAAAATTCCAAAACCAAATATTTTCCCTCATAAAATTCCCCTAAATGTACATTTTAAGCTCAAATAATGCAACGAAATCATATTTCTTTCAGCCTTATTCTAAAATTGAGTAAATTGTTTTTCCCTCCTCATCAATCTAAACACAATAGCCCATAATGACAAAGTGAAAACAGGTTTTTATAAATTTTTGCATTTGTATTAAAAATACAAAACCGAAATACCTTATTTACATAAGTATTCAGACCCTTTGCTATAAGACTCGAAATTGAGCTCAGGTGCATCCTGTTTCCATTGATCATCCTTGAGATGTTTCTACAACTTGATTGGAGTCCATCTGTTGTAAATTCAATTGATTGGACATGATTTGGAAAGGCACACACCTGTCTATATAAGATCCCACAATTGACAGTGCATGTCAGAGCAAAAACCAAGACATGAGGTCGAAGGAATTGTCCGTAGAGCTTCGAGACAGGATTGTGTCGACGCACAGATCTGGGGAAGGGCACCAAAACATTTCTGCAGCATTGAAGGTCCCCAAGAACACAGTGGCCTCCATCATTCTTAAATGGAAGAAGTTTGGAACCACCAAGACTCTTCCTAGAGCTGGCCACCTGACCAAATTGAGCAATCGGGGGAGAAGGGACTTGGTCAGGGAGG
>LR778291.1:30401886-30409386 GCA_902810595.1 Coregonus sp. 'balchen'
GATGTGCGGGGTACCAGGTAATAACATGGCTTATACAGGGAGTACCAGAACATAGTTATGTGCAGGGTACCAGGTATAACATGGCTATTACAGGAAGTACCAGGTAATAACTGGCTTATACAGGAGTACCAGAACATAGTTGATGCAGGGGTACCAGGTAATAACATGGCTAATACAGGGGTAGGGTACCAGAATACATGTGGGGGTATACGTTGTGGGGGGTACCAGGTAATAACATGGCTATATACAGGAAGTACCAGAGGTAATAACATGGCTATAAATACAGGAAGTACCAGGTAATAACATGGCTATATACAGGATACCAGAACATAGTTGATGTGCAGGGGTTACAGTAATAACATGGCTATATACGGAAGTACCAGGTAAAAACATGGCTATATACAGGAGTACCAGGTAATAACATGCTATATACAGGAATACCAGGTAATAGCATGGCTATATACAGGAAGTACCAGAACATGTTGATGTGCGGGGGGGTACCAGGTAAAACATGGTTTATACAGGGAGTTACCAGAACATAGTTGTGTGCGGGTACCAGGTAATAACATGGCTATATACAGTGAAAGTACCAGGTAATAAACATGGCTATATACAGGAAGTACCAGGTAATAACCATGGCTATATACAGGAAGTACCAGGTAATAACATGCCTATATACAGGAAGTACCAGAACATAGTTGATGTGCAGGGGTACCAGGTAATAACATGGCTATATACAGGAAGTACCAGGTAATAACATGGCTATATACAGGAAGTACCAGGTAATAACATAGTTGATGTGCAGGGGTACCAGGTAATAGCATGGCTATATACAGGAAGTACCAGAACATAGTTGATGTGCGGGGTACCAGGTAATAACATGGCTTTATACAGGAAGTACCAGAACATAGTTGATGTGCGGGGTACCAGGTAAAAACATGGCTATATACAGGAAGTACCAGTACCGGGTTTATGTGCAGGGGTACGAGGTCATTGAGTTAGCTATATACTGTACATATAGGTAAGGGTAAAGTGACTAGCAGCAGCGTATGTGGTGAGTGTGAAAGTGTGTGTGTGTGTGTGTGTGTGTTTGTGTGGGTATAGTGTAAGACATTTAGTTCAATAAGGGTCAATGCAGTTAGTCCTGGTAGCCATTTGATTAGCTATTGATTAGCTATTTAGCAGTCTTGTTTAGAAGTCTTGTGGCTTGGAGGTAGAAGCTGTTCAGGGTCCTGTTGGTTCCAGACATTGTGCATCGTGCGGTAGCAGAGAGAACAGTCTATGACTAGGGTGGCTGGAGTCTTTCACAATTTCTAGGGCCTTCCTCTGACACCGCCTGGTATAGAGGTCCTGGATGGCAGGAAGCTTGGCCCCAGTGATGTACTGGGCCGTACGCGCTACCCTCTGTAGCGTCTTGCGGTCGGAGGCCAAGCAGTTGCCATACCAACCAGTCAAGATGCTCTCATTGGTGCTGCTGTATAAACTTTTTTGAGGATCTGAGGACCCCCATGTCAAATCTTTTCAGCCTCCTGAGGGAGAAGAGGTGCTGACATGCACTCTTCACAACTGTGTTGCTGTGTGTGAACCGTGATAAATCCTAAGTGATGTGGACACTAGTGGTGCGCGGGCCAGCTGTTTGTTCACCCGCACCTGCCAGCAATTGCTAATAACCCATCCGCGACCGTCTGATTATATGTGATAAGGTGAAATTCTGAGGCCCGCAACCGACGCTAACCTGCTAATATATAAAATGCGCTATAGGCTACAGTCAGAGACGGCAGAATATTTTTTGGGGACAGGAAGTGCTGGATTTTTTGGGCCTGATTTAGATATGTTTCTGCTTATAATTTCAGACATGTTGGTCGGCTATTTGTTAGTCAACTTGTCTATAATTAGATACATGCAGCTTCTCTTGTCATTATACTGTATGTTGCCCTAGAAGACTAAATAAACCCTGCAGAGGAATGCCATAAATCAATAGAATTAATGCTTCAATCTAGTTGACGTTAGTAACGTTCTCTGTAATCTGTAAGCTTCTTTTGCAGAGAAGATACGTTTAGGGACCGGGGAGAAAATACAATAACAGGAAAGATTTTTCTGTGCAAAATGTCTAAATTACATACATTTTACATTTTACATTTTAGTCATTTAGCAGACGCTCTTATCCAGAGCGACTTACAGGAGCAATTAGGGTTAAGTGCCTTGCTCAAGGGCACATTTACGTCATTTAGCAGACGCTCTTACATCAGTTTCACCCCATTGTAAGGAAATAGAAAGCTGTGAAAACGACCCAACGTGTTTACGATAACACAGAGAATTAGTGTAGAGGGTCTATGACCCCCTAACATGATGTACTATCTGACTGTATTATTGTTAAAAGGCTAAAGTTCATAATCGTATCCAGTGGGTGTAGCCAAGGTAGCTAGCTTTGCGTCACCACTAGGAATACTATAAGACACACGTGTCTAGTGTTATTGACAGGTTTACTGTTATTCAACTATTAAGAGGCTGAGGAAACAAGGAGCTAAAATCTTATATACCTAGTGTAACCGGTGTGAAATGGCTAGCTAGTTAGCGGTGCGCGCTAGTAGCATTTCAAATCGGTGACGTCACTCGCTCTGAGACCTTGAAGTAGTTCTTTCCCTTGCTCGGCTTTTGTGGAGCGACGGGTAACGGTGCTTCGAGGGTGACTGTTGTTCGATGCGTGCAAGAGGGTCCCTGGTTCAAGCCCAGGTAGGGGGCGAGGAGAGGGACGGAAGCAACATTGTTACACTTGCAATCAATGTCCTAGCATTAAATGACTGAGTTAACCTCAGAGATGCACAGTTAGGGACCGAGCATACTGTATATCCTGGCAAACTTTGAGGAAAAACCACTATCACAATAAGCCAACAAGAAAAGTTTGAAATGAGACTTATTTTCAGAGCTCAGACTCAAATCAAATCTAATCAAATCACATTTTATTGGTCATATGCGCCAAATACCACAGGTTTAGACTTTACATATACCAGCCCATTCCCAACAATGCAGAGTTAAAAAGTAAGACAAATATTTGCTAAATAAAAGAATGGATTAAATAGTTTTTTTTCCCCTCATCAATCTACACACAATACCCCATAATGACAAAGCAAAAACTGTTTTTTATAAATGTTTGCTAATTTATAAAAAAATATATGTATATATATCACATTTACAAAAGTATTCAGACCCTTTACTCAGTACTTTGTGGAAGCACCTTTGGTAGTGATTGCAGCCTCAAGTCTTCTTAGGTATGACGCTACAAGCTTGGCACAATTGTATTTGGGGAGTTTACTCCCATTCTTCCTGCAGATCCTGTCAAGCTCTGTCAGGTTGGATGGGGAGCATTGCTGCACAGCTATTTTCAGGTCTCTCCAGAGATGTTCGATCTGGTTCAAGTCCGGGCTCCGGCTGGGCCACTCAAGGTCATTCAGAGACTTGTCCTGAAGCCAATCCTTCGTTGTCTTGGCTGTGTGCTTAGGGTCGTTGTCCTGTTGGAAGGTGAACTATGGCCTCAGTCTGAGGTCCTTAGCGCTCTGGAGCAGGTTTTCATCAAGGATCTCTCTGTACTTTGCTCCGTTCATCTTTGCCTTGATCCTGACTAGTCTCCCAGTCCCTGCCACTGAAAAAAAAAACACAGCATAATGCTGCCACCACCATGCTTCACCGTAGGGAGGGTGCCAGGTTTCCTCCAGACGTGACGCTTGGCATTCAGGCCAAAGAGTTCAATCTTGGTTTCATCAGACCAGAGAATCTTGTTTCTCATGATCTGAGAATCTTTAGGTGCCTTTTGGCAAACTCCAAGCAGGGCTGTCATGTGCCTTTTACTGAGGAGTGGCTTCTGTCTGGCCACTCTACCATAAAGGCTTGATTAGTGGAGTGCTGCAGAGATGGTTGTCCTTCTGGAAGGTTCTCCCATCTCCACAGAGGAACTCTAGAGCTCTATTAGAGTGATCATTGTGTTCTTGGTCACCTCCCTGACCAAGGCCCTTCTCCCCCGATTGCTCAGTTTGCCAGGACGGCCAGCTCTAGGAAGAGTCTTGGTGGTTCCAAACATCTTCCATTTAAGAATGATGGAGGCCACTGTGTTCTTGGGGACCTTCAATGCTGCAGAAATGTTTTGGTACCCTTCCCCAGATCTGTGCCTCGACACAATCCTGTCTCTGAGCTCTGACGGACAATTCCTTCGACCTCATGGCTTGGGTTTTGCTCTGACATGCACTGTCAACTGTGGGACCTTATATAGACAGGTGTTTGCCTTTCCAAATTATGTCCAATCAATTGAATTTACTACAGGTGGACTCCAATCAAGTTGTAGAAACAGCTCAAGGATGATCAATGGAAACAGGATGCACCTGAGCTCAATTTCGTGTCTCATAGCAAAGGGTCTGAATACTTATGGAAATAAGTTATTTTTGTTTAAAATTGTTTATACATTTGCAAAAATGTCTAAAAACCTGTTTTCACTTTTTCACTTAGTTATTATGGATTATTGTGTATGGATTGCTGAGGATTTTTATTTATTTAATCAATTTTAGAAGAAGGCTGTAACGTAACAAAATGTGGAAAAAGTCAAGGGGTCTGAATACTTTCCCAATACACTGTATAATAAACAGAGTAGAAGCAGTGTGTGTGTATGTGTGTGTTTGGCGTCAATATGTGTGTGTGTGTGTGTGTGTGTGTGTGTGTGTGTGTGTGTGTGTGTGTGTGTGTGTGTGTGCGTGCGTGTGTGTGTGTGTGTGTGTGTGTGTGTGTGGGGATTGGGAATGTCAGTGTGTGGGTAGAGTCTAGTGAACAATTAAGATACAGACATAAAATATACTGAACAAACATATAAACGATACATGTAAAGTGTTGGTCCCATGTTTCATGAGCTGAACCAGAAATTGTCCATACACACAAAAAGCGTATTTCTCTCAAATTTGGTGCACAAATTTGTTTGCATCCCTGTTAGTGAGCATTTCTCCGATGCCAAGATAATCCATCCACCTGACAGGTGTGGCATATCAAGAAGCTGATTAAACTGCATGATCATTACCCCTTGTGCTGGGGACAATAAAAGGCCACTCTAAAATATGCAGATTTGTCACACAACACAATGCCACAGATGTCTCAATTTTTGAGGCGGCGTGCAGTTGGCATGCTGACTGCAGGAATGTCCACCAGAGCTGTTGCCAGAGAATTTAATGTTAATTTCTCTATCATAAGCCGCTTCCAACATTGTTTTTGAGAATTTTGGCAGTATGTCACAACCGCAGAACGGGTGTAACCATGCCAGCCCTGGACCTCCACATCCGGCTTCTTCACCTGCGGGATCGTCTGCTGCCCTATGTACATAGACATGGAATCACTGGTCACTTTAATAATGTTTACATATTTTTGCTTTACTCATCTCATATGTATAGACTGTGTTCTATTCTACTGTATTTAGTCAATGCTCATTTATATACATTTATATATTTCTTAATTCCATTCTTTTACTTTTAGATGTGTGTGTATTGTTGTGAATTGTTAGATACTACTGCGCTGTTGGAGCTAGAAACACAAGCATTTCGCTACACCCGACAGCTGATGAAACTGTGGGTTTGCACAACAAAATAATTTATACACAAACTGTCAGAAAACCGTCTCAGGGAAGCTCATCTGCGTGCTCGTCGTCCTCACCAGGGTCTTGACCCTTACTGCAGTTCGACGTCGTAACTGACTTCAGTGGGCAAAATGCTCACCATTCGATGGCCACTGGCACACTGGAGAAGTGTGCTCTTCACGGTTGAATCCCGGTTTCAACTGTACCGGGCAGATGGCAGACATCGTGTATGGCGTCGTGTGGGGGCGAGCGGTTTGCTAACGTCAACGTTGTGAACAGAGTGCCCCATAATGGGGGTGGGTTATGGTATGAGCAGGCATAAGCTACAGACAATGAACACAATTGCATTTTATCGATGGCAATTTGAATGCACAGAGATACCGTGACGAGATCCTGAGGCCCCATTGTCGTGCCATTCATCCGCCCACATCACCTCCTGTTTCAGCATGATAATGCACAGCCCCATGTCGCAAGGATCTGTACACAACTCCTGGAAGCTGAAAATGTCCCAGTTCTTCAATGGCCTGCATACACACCAGACATGTCACCCATTGAGCGTGTTTGGGATGCTCTGGATCGACATGTACGACAGCGTGATCCAGTTTCCACCAATATCCAGCAACTTCGCACAGCCATTGAAGAGGAATGGGACAACATTCCACAGGCCACAATCAACAGCCTGATCGACTCTATGGGAAGGAGATGTGTCGCGCTGGCAGAGGCAAATGGGGTACACCAGATACTGACTGGTTTCTGAATCCACGCACTCCTTTTTTTTTAAAGTATCTGTGCCAACAATGCATATCTGTATTCCCAGCATGTGGCAGATAGGGCGGCGTAGCTTAGTGGGAAGAGCGTTGTGCCAGACCGAAAGGTCGCGGTTCTATCCCAGCCGACAGTGAAAAACGTCGATGTCCCTACAGGCACTAACCCTATGCCCTTAAGTCGCTCTGGAAAAGCGTCTGCTAAATGTAATTTGTGAATCCATAGATAGAGCCCCAATGCTTTATTTCAATTCCTGATTGTCCTTAGTATGATTGTAACTCCAGTAAACTCTTGATATTTGCATGTTCATTTGATTTTGTTCAGCGTATAAAAGGGGTCATGTACTGAAATATTCTGGGGAGCAATTTGATTAACTGTCAGCGTCTTATGACTGGCGCTTGGTACCACTTGAGCTGTTCAGGGTTCTGTTGGTCCCAGACTTGACGCTCTAGTACCACTAGCAGTGAAGCGTTCATGGTTCTGTTGTCCAAACTTGGCGCTCTGGTACCGCTAGCAGTGAAGCTGTTCAGGGTTCTGTTGGTCCCAGACTTGGTGCTCTGGTACCACTAGCAGTGAAGCTGTTCAGGGTCCTGCGCTCCGGTACTGCTTGGTCGTAGCAGAGAGTCATTTAGGCTGAAGTTTTCAATCTTCTGCTGCTCTGAGGAGAAATACAATAATACAATTTAAATATATTATGTTTGTGAGACTCCATCTGTCTCTTGTGAGTGAATTATTGACTATGTTTCGTTTGGAATAATAGAGCAGATTATCATACAATGTTTTTATGGCTTTTAGTCTGAGATGTGACAGTTTCTTAAAGGTCCAATGCAGACGTTTTTATCTCAATATCAAATCATTTCCGGGTAACAATTAAGTACCTTAAAGGTAAAAAAGAAACAAAAACAGAATCTTAGCAAATAGTAATTTCTCAAGCAAGAATGTATCTAGGACTGTCTGGGAGTGGTCTGAGTGGGGAGGGGGAAAACTGAAAACTAGCTGTTATTGGCAGAGAGGTTTTGGAACTCTTTCTTATTGGTCTATTAACTATTATAAACTGGGTGGTTCGAGCTCTGAATGCTGATTGGCTGAAAGCCGTGGTATATCAGACCGTATACCACGAGTATGAGAAA
>LR778291.1:30414386-30479386 GCA_902810595.1 Coregonus sp. 'balchen'
ACCAACCAAGAATTCACAAAATGGGACAAACACCAAATTGAGACTCTGCATGCAGAATTCTGCAAAAACATCCTCCGTGTACAACGTAAAACACCAAATAATGCATGCAGAGCAGAATTAGGCCAATACCCGCTAATTATCAAAATCCAGAAAAGAGCCGTTAAATTCTATAACCACTTAAAAGGAAGCGATTCCCAAACCTTCCATAACAAAGCCATCACCTACAGAGAGATGAACTTGGAGAAGAGTCCCCTAAGTAAGCTTGTCCAACAACAACAACAACAACAACAACAACAACACAATTAGACCCAACCAAATCATGAGAAAACAAAAAGAGAATTACTTGACACATTGGAAAGAACAAACAAAAAAACAGAGCAAACTAGAATGCTATTTGGCCCTAAACAGAGAGTACACAGTGGCAGAATACCTGACCACTGTGACTGACCCAAACTTAAGGAAAGCTTTGACTATGTACAGACTCAGTGATCATAGTCTTGCTATTGAAAAAGGCCGCCGTAGGCAGACCTGGCTCTCAAGAGAAGACAGGCTATGTGCACACTGCCCACAAAATGAGGTGGAAACTGAGCTGCACTTCCTAACCTCCTGCCAAATGTATGACCATATTAGAGACACATTTTTCCCTCAGATTACAGCGATCCACAAAGAATTCGAAAACAAACCCAATTTTTTGATAAACTCCCTTATCTACTGGGTGAAAAACCACAGTGTGCCATCACAGCTGCAAGATTTGTGACCTGTTGCCACAAGAAAAGGGCAACCAGTGAAGAACAAACACCATTGTAAATACAACCCATATTTATGTTTATTTATTTTCCCATTTGTACTTTAACTATTTGCACATTGTTACAACACTGTATATATACATAATATGACATTTGAAATGTCTTTATTCTTTTGAAACTTCTGAGTGTAATGTTTACTGTTAATATTTTTTGTTTATTTCACTTTTGTTTACTATCTACTTCACTTGCTTTGGCAATGTTAACACACGTTTCCCATGCCAATAAAGCCCTTAAATTGAAATTGAAATTGAATTGAGAGAGAGAGAGAGAGAAAACATATATATAAGAATGAAAGAGAGAAAGGTGGGATGTCTTCCATATGGCCACATTTCCTCATCTGCTTGCAGGCTCCTCCCCTATCAAGGTGTTTTGGCACTTCCCTTCTGCACTACGCTTTACCTGCTCTTACTGACCACAGGTCAATGGACACTGAGTGGACAAAACATTAAGAACACCTGCTCTATCCATGACAGACTGACCAGGTGAATCCAGGTCATAGCTATGATCCCTTATTGATGTCACGTGTTAAATCCACTTCGATCAGTGTAGATGAAGTGGAGGAGACAGGTTAAAGAAGGATTTTTTAAGCCTTGAGACAATTGAGACATGGATTGTGTATGTGTGTCATTCAGAGGGTGAATGGGCAAGACAAAATATTTAAGTGCCTTTGAATGGGGTATGGTAATACGTGTCAAGAACTGCAACGCTGCTTGGTTTTTCAACACCCAAAAGGACATTGACACAACTTGATACAACTGTGGCATTGGAGTCAACATGGGCCAGCATCCCTGCAGAACGCTTTTCGACACCTTGTAGAGTCCCATGCCTCCCTTGCAAATCAATATTTGGAAAGTATTCTTAATGTTTGGTACACTCAGTGTAGATGACGTTGCTCCCAACTGATTCGTTTTGGTTGTTGGTCAGTTACTCTTTGTTTGAGCGACATTATTTGGTTTTCATGCTGGGGAACGTAACAGTTACATTGAACGGAATATGAATGATAGTCATCCAATATGCTGTAATAGAAATAAGGCCATATTCGTGAAGATCATGTTTAATTTGTGTGTTCATCCAGCTCCCAAACTAATGATTAGACAAAGTGACAGGAAATGTAGGAGAATGAATATCTCATCATGCTGGCAACTGCTAAGTAACTCTGGAAACAGCATGTCGTTAAAACAGAGAGACATCGTTAGAGCTTAATAACCAATGATTAGATCAACTCTGGATCTAACTCTGGATCTAATTCTGGATCTGACTCTGGATCTAACTCTGGATCTAACTCTGGATGTAACTCTGGATTTAACTCTGGATCTAACTCTGGATCTAACTCTGGATCTAACTCTGGATCTAACTCTGGATCTAACTCTGGATCTAACTCTGGATCTAACTCTGGATCTAACTCTGGATCTAACTCTGGATCTAACTCTTGATCTAACTCTGGATGTAACTCTGGATAAACCTTGGTTTAAATTTGGATCTTTTGGGATCTAACTGGGGTTTAACCCTGGATTAACTCGGGATTAACTCTGGATATTTTGGATCAAAATCGGGATCTACTTGGATGTAACTCAAAATCAATCGGATCAAACCTTTCCGGATTTAACTGGATTAACTCTGGATTAATCGGATCAAACTTGGATTTTTTAAACCGATCTAACTTTTGTTTTAAACTCTGGATTAACTCTGGGGAAATTTTAACTCTTGACTAATCGGGATCAACTTGGATGAACTCGGATCTAATCTTTGGGTCACTGGCTGAATCTTGAGTAACTCGGATGAATGGGGATGTAACTCTTGATCTAACTTGGATTAATTTGGGTTAACCGGGGTAACTTTGGTTAACTCGGGATCTAATTTCTGGAAATCAACTTGGATCAACTGGATCTAACTTTTCATCAAACTCGGGATCCAACTCGGGATCAAACTCTGGACAACTGGGATTTAACTTGGGATGTAACCCTTGGATCTAACTCGGGTTTAAACCGGGATCAAACTCTGGATTTTTTTAACTCGGAGTAACCTGTCTAACTCTTGATAAAACTCGGACAATTTGGATCTAATCTGGATGTAACTTGGATGAAACTCTGTTTAACCGGATTAACTCGGATTAATTTCACTAACCTGGATCCAAATTTGGATTAACTTGGATCTAATCTTGACAAAATCGGGATTTTAATTGGATCAACTCTGGATTAACTTGGGTTTAAACTCTTAATCAAAGGGATCCAACTCTGGATCAACCTTCACTAATTTGGGCCCAAACCTTGGATCTATCTTGGATCAACTTTCATTAAAACTCGGATCCAATCTGGAAAACTTGGACAATCTTTAACCGGGATCCAAAATCTGGATCAACTCTTCATCTACTCTGGATCAATTGGATCAAACCTTGGATCACATTCATCTAACCTGGATCCAAAAATCTGGACTAACTCTTCATCTAACTCTGGACCAAACTCGGACTGACTCTTATTAACTCGGAGTAACCGGAGAAAATTGAGAACTCTGGATGTAATCTGGAGTAACTTGGATCTGACCTGGATTGATTTGGTCAACCGGATCTAATTTGGGATGAATTGGATCTAATTGGTTAATTGGATCAATTTGGATTTTAACTGGAGTAATTTGGATTAACCGGATCTAACTGGGGTCTAACTTTGGATCTAACCTGGATGAAAACTCGGATCAATTTGGGATCTAACTCGGATTAACTCGGTCAACTCTGGAGAATTTGGGTTTTGTAACTCTGGTTTAAACCCTTTTATCAACTTGGACAACTCTGGATAAAAGGGGATGAACCGGGAAAATCGGGATCAAACTCGGTTAATTGGATTAAAATTGGTTTAAACTTTCATCAACGGGACCAAACCTGGATCTAACTCGGGATTAATTTGAAAATTGGATGAAAACTTGGACAATCGGTTTAAAACTCGGATCTAACTTGGAAAACCTATCTAACCGGACCCCAATTCGGATTAATCTCACTAACTCGGATCCAACTTGGATCTAACTTTTCACTAACTCCGATCCAAACCCTTTGGATCTAACTCTGGATTCTATTCATAACCTGGACCCAAATCTGGATCTAACCTTCATCAATCGGATCCAAAGGATATAACCGGGACTAACTCTTCTTTAAACTTGGACCAATCTGGATCAAACTCTTCATCAAACTCGGTTTAACTCTGGATCAATTTGGATCAATTTTCATCTAATTTGGTCCAACTTGGATCAACCTTAACAATTTGGACCAACCTGGATTAACTCTTATCAACTCGGACCAATCGGATCCAAAACCTGTACAAAACTTCATCTAACTCTGGATCCAATTTGGATCTAACTTTTCATCTAATCTGGTCCAACTGGGGATTAATCTGGCTAACTCTTCATCAACTTGGACCCAAACCTGGATCTAATTGGACCCAAACTCTGGATCTAACTCTTCATCTAACTCTGGATCCAACTCTGGATCAAATTTGGACCAACTCTGGTCTAACTCTCATCAAACTCTGGATCCACCTGGATCAAAGTCTGGACCCAACTTGGACAACCGGGATCGGGACTGGAATACTAAGGGCATATTTTTAGAAAAAGAAACAGGAAATGCTTTTAGCCTTTCCCCTTTGATTTACTTTTAAAATATTTATAAGAGTGAGGGATGCAGAAAAAAATTTTTTAAACCAGTTTAATAAACCAGTTTTCCACTCAAAAACCCCACAGCGGGTTTTTGGGAAGGTTTTTTTTTTTTGGGGGGGGGGGGGAAAAGGGGGGGGGGGAAAAAGGGGGCCCGGGGGAAAAAAAAAAAAGGGGGGGGCCCCCCCCCCCCCCTTTTTTTTTTTTTTTTTTTTTTCTTTTTGGGGGGGGAAAAAAAACCCCAAGGCCGAGGCCCCCGGGGAAAAAAGGGGGTGGGGCCCCCCCTTTTTTTGGGGGGTTTTTTTGGGGGGGGGGGGGGGTTTTTTTTTTGGGGGGGGGGGGGGGGTTTTATTTTTTTTAAAAATATTAGTATGGGGGGGGAAAAGGTGGCCCCCCAAAAATATTAAGGGGGGAAAAAGGGAAGGGGAGTAAAAGAAAAGATAGTTTTTTAATAGCCCCCCTCTTCTCCCTCTTTCTTCTCTCCCCTTCTCTCCCCTCTCTCTCTCTTTCCCCTTTTTTTCAATTCAATTTGGGGGTTTTTTTGGCAGGGAAACGTTTTTAAACATTGAAAAAAGCAAGTGAAATAGATAATAAACAAAAGTGAAATAAACAATAAATATTAACAGTAAATATTACACTCAGAAGTTCCAAAGCAATAGAGACATTTCAAATGTCATATTATGTCTATATACGCTGTTGTAACGATGTGCAAATTGTTAAAGTACAAAAAGGAAAATAAATAAACATCAATATAGGTTGTATTTACAATGGTGTTCTTCACTTTTCTTGTGGCAACAGGTCACAAATCTTGCTGCTGTGATGTCACACTGTGGTATTTCACCCAAATAGCATTCTAGTTTGCTCTGTTTTTTTGTTAATTCCTTCCAATGGGTCAAGTAGTTATCTTTTTGTTTTCAAATTTTTTTGTTTTCTCATGATTTGGTTGGGTCTAATTGTGTTGCTGTCCTGGGGCTCTGTGGGGTCTGTTTGTGGTTTGTGAACAGAGCCCCAGGACCAGCTTACTTAGGGGACTCTTCTCCGGTTAATCTCTCTGTAGGTGATGGCTTTGTTATGGAAGGTTTGGGAATCGCTTCCTTTTAGGTGGTTGTAGAATTTAATTGCTCTATTCTGTATTTTGATAATTAGTGGGTATCGGCCTAAATCTGCTCTACATCCATTATTTTGTGTTTTACGTTCTACAATGAGGATATCTTTGCAGAATTCTGCATTCAGTGTCTCAATTTGGTGTTTGTCCCATTTTGTGAATTTATTGCGATGTTACTCTCCCATTACTAACCGTGTTTCCCTCTCCATTAAACATGTATGTTGACCTGACCAATCTCACCTGGGCTTCTTAGCTGGTCAACCAAGAAGAGAAGAGAAGAGAAGAGAAGAGAAGAGAAGAGAAGAGAAGAGGAGAGAAGAGAAGAGAAGAGGAAGAAGAGAGAAGGAGGAGAGAGAAGAGGGAGAAGAGAAAGAGAAGAGAGAAGAGAAGAGAAGAGAAGAGAAGAGAAGAGAAGAGAAGAGAAGAGAAGAGAAGAGAAGAGAAGAGAAGAGAAGAGAAGAGAAGAGAAGAGAAGAGAAGAAAAGCAATCCATGCTTTGGTTTAGTTTCCCTGGCAATGTTTCCAAATGCTAACGTTTTAGCATTTGTGGCAAAAATCCCATTCAAGTCATGGCACCAATATTAGCATTTTTAGCGCATTATGTATTGTATTGCATATATCAAAACATTGATTGCTGTCATACCTTGTCCATAGACTGCTTACAGTGTAAGGAAACCAATATGTAATTTATTAATTTGGGTGAACTTTCCCTTGAAGTGAAACACAGCTCATACTTTTTAAATATCACTGGTGTTTTTTGTGTGTATTTCCTCCCACTAGTCTTCTCTTTCCCATCATCAGCTCTCTGAGACCACCAAACGACCTCCCATCTTCAGCTCTCTGAGACCACCAAACCACCTCCCATCTTCAGCTCTCTGAGACCACCAAACGACCTCCCATCATCAGCTCTCTGAGACCACCAAACCACCTCCCATCTTCAGCTCTCTGAGACCACCAAACCACCTCCAATTATCAGCACTCTGAGACCACCAAACCACCTCCCATCTTCAGCTCTCTGAGACCACCAAACCACCTCCAATTATCAGCACTCTGAGACCACCAAACCACCTCCAATCATCAGCTCTCTGAGACCACCAAACCACCTCCCATCATCAGCTCTCTGAGACCACCAAACCACCTCCCATCATCAGCTCTCTGAGACCACCAAACCACCTCCCATCTTCAGCTCTCTGAGACCACCAAACCACCTCCCATCTTCAGCTCTCTGAGACCACCAAACCACCTCCAATTATCAGCACTCTGAGACCACCAAACCACCTCCCATCTTCAGCTCTCTGAGACCACCAAACCACCTCCAATTATCAGCACTCTGAGACCACCCAAACCACCTCCAATCATCAGCTCTCTGAGACCACCAAACCACCTCCCATCATCAGCTCTCTGAGACCACCAAACCACCTCCAATCATCAGCTCTCTGAGACCACCAAAACCACCTCCAATCATCAGCACTCTGAGACCACCAAACGACCCTCCCATCTTCAGCTCTCTGAGACCACCAAACGACCTCCCATCATCAGCTCTCAGAGACCACCAAACCACCTCCCATCGTCAGCTCTCTGAGACCACCAAACGACCTCCCCATCATCAGCTCTCTGAGACCACCAAACCACCTCCCATCATCAGCTCTCTGAGCCCGCCAAACCACCTCCAATCATCAGCTCTCTGAGATCACCAAACCACCTCCCATCATCAGCTCTGAGACCACCAAACCACCTCCCATCTTCAGCTCTCTGAGACCACCAAACCACCTCCAATTATCAGCACTCTGAGACCACCAAACCACCTCCCATCTTCAGCTCTCTGAGACCACCAAACCACCTCCAATTATCAGCACTCTGAGACCACCAAACCACCTCCAATCATCAGCTCTCTGAGACCACCAAAACCACCTCCCATCATCAGCTCTCTGAGACCACCAAACCACCTCCCATCATCAGCTCTCTGAGACCACCAAACCACCTCCCATCTTCAGCTCTCTGAGACCACCAAACCACCTCCCATCTTCAGCTCTCTGAGACCACCAAACCACCTCCAATTATCAGCACTCTGAGACCACCAAACCACCTCCCATCTTCAGCTCTCTGAGACCACCAAACCACCTCCAATCATCAGCACTCTGAGACCACCAAACCACCTCCCAATCATCAGCTCTCTGAGACCACCAAACCACCTCCCATCATCAGCTCTCAGAGACCACCAAACCACCTCCCATCTTCAGCTCTCTGAGACCACCAAACGACCTCCCATCATCAGCTCTCTGAGACCACCAAACCACCTCCCATCATAAGCTCTCTGAGGCCGCCAAACCACCTCCAATCATCAGCTCTCTGAGACCACCAAACCACCTCCAATTATCAGCACTCTGAGACCACCAAACCACCTCCAATCATCAGCTCTCTGAGACCACCAAACCACCTCCCATCATCAGCTCTCTGAGACCACCAAACCACCTCCAATCATCAGCTCTCTGAGACCACCAAACCACCTCCAATCATCAGCACTCTGAGACCACCAAACCACCTCCCATCTTCAGCTCTCTGAGACCACCAAACGACCTCCCATCATCAGCTCTCAGAGACCACCAAACCACCTCCCATCTTCAGCTCTCTGAGACCACCAAACGACCTCCCATCATCAGCTCTCTGAGACCACCAAACCACCTCCCATCATCAGCTCTCTGAGCCCGCCAAACCACCTCCAATCATCAGCTCTCTGAGATCACCAAACCACCTCCCATCATCAGCTCTCTGAGACCACCAAACCACCTCCCATCTTCAGCTCTCTGAGACCACCAAACCACCTCCAATTATCAGCACTCTGAGACCACCAAACCACCTCCCATCTTCAGCTCTCTGAGACCACCAAACCACCTCCAATTATCAGCACTCTGAGACCACCAAACCACCTCCAATCATCAGCTCTCTGAGACCACCAAACCACCTCCCATCATCAGCTCTCTGAGACCACCAAACCACCTCCCATCATCAGCTCTCTGAGACCACCAAACCACCTCCCATCTTCAGCTCTCTGAGACCACCAAACCACCTCCCATCTTCAGCTCTCTGAGACCACCAAACCACCTCCAATTATCAGCACTCTGAGACCACCAAACCACCTCCCATCTTCAGCTCTCTGAGACCACCAAACCACCTCCAATTATCAGCACTCTGAGACCACCAAACCACCTCCAATCATCAGCTCTCTGAGACCACCAAACCACCTCCCATCATCAGCTCTCAGAGACCACCAAACCACCTCCCATCTTCAGCTCTCTGAGACCACCAAACGACCTCCCATCATCAGCTCTCTGAGACCACCAAACCACCTCCCATCATAAGCTCTCTGAGGCCGCCAAACCACCTCCAATCATCAGCTCTCTGAGATCACCAAACCACCTGCCATCATCAGCTCTCTGAGACCACCAAACCACCTCCAATCATCAGCTCTCTGAGACCACCAAACAACCTCCCATCATCAGCTCTCTGAGACCACCAAACCACCTCCAATCATCAGCTCTCTGAGACCACCAAACCACCTCCCATCTTCAGCTCTCTGAGACCACCAAACCACCTCCCATCATCAGCTCTCTGAGACCACCAAACGACCTCCCATCATCAGCTCTCTGAGACCACCAAACCACCTCCCATCATCAGCTCTCTGAGACCACCAAACCACCTCCCATCATCAGCTCTCTGAGACCACCAAACCACCTCCAATCATCAGCTCTCTGAGACCACCAAACCACCTCCAATCATCAGCTCTCTGAGACCACCAAACCACCTCCAATCATCAGCACTCTGAGACCACCAAACCACCTCCCATCTTCAGCTCTCTGAGACCACCAAACGACCTCCCATCATCAGCTCTCAGAGACCACCAAACCACCTCCAATTATCAGCTCTCTGAGACCACCATACCACCTCCAATCATCAGCTCTCTGAGACCACCAAACCACCTCCAATCATCAGCTCTCTGAGACCACCAAACCCCCTCCAATCATCAGCTCTCTGAGACCACCAAACCACCTCCAATCATCAGCTCTCTGAGACCACCAAACCACCTCCAATCATCAGCTCTCTGAGACCACCAAACCACCTCCTATTTTCAGCTCTCTGAGACCACCAAACCACCTCCCATCTTCAGCACTCTGAGACCACCAAACCACCTGCCATCATCAGCTCTTTGAGACCACCAAACCACCTCCAATCATCAGCTCTCTGAGACCACCAAACCACCTCCCATCTTCAGCTCTCTGAGACCACCAAACCACCTCCCGTCATCAGCTCTCGGAGACCACCAAACCACCTCCAACCATCAGCTCTCTGAGACCACCAAACCACCTCCAATCATCAGCTCTCTGAGACCACCAATCCACCTCCAATCATCAGTTCTCTGAGACCACCAAACCACCTCCCAGCAGTCCTACTTGAACCAAACCTCCTCCCAGCAGTACTACTTGAACCAAACCATCTCACAGCAGATCTAGCAAAACCAAACCACCTCACAGCAGTCCTAGCTAAACCAAACCACCTCCCATCATTCCTAGCAAAACCAAACCACGTCCTAGATGCCCTAGCTAAACCTAACCACATCCCAGCAGTCCTAGCTAAAACAAACCACCTTCCAGCAGTCCTAGCTAAACCTAACCACCCCCCAGTGGTCCTAACTGGACCAAACAACTTCCCAGCAGTCCTAGCTAAACCAAACCACATCCCAGCAGTCCTAGCTAAACAAAACAACCTCCCAGCAGTCCTAGCTAAACAAAACAACCTCCCAGCAGTCCTAGCTAAACCAAACCACCTCCCAGCAGTCCTAGCTGGACAACACCACCTCCAAGCAGCCCTAGCTAAACAAACCAACCTCCCAGCAGACCTAGCTAAACCAAACCACTGTCCAGCAATCCTATCTGAACCAAACCACTTCCCAGCAGTCTTAACTAAACCAAACCACCTCCCAGCAGTCATAGCTAAACCAAACAACCTCCCAGCAGTCCAAGCTAAAAATCTACCTCCCAGCAGTCTTAGCTAAACCAAACCACCTCCCAGCAGTCCTATCTAAACCAAACTAACTCACAGCAGTCCGAGCTAAACCAAACCACCTCCCAGCAGACCTAGATCAACCCTACCACCTCCCAGCAGTCACAGCTAAACCAAACCACCTCCAAGCAGTCCTAGCTAAAGCAAATCACCTCCCAGCAGTCCAAGTTAAACCAAACCACCATTCAGCAGTCCTATCTAAACCAAACCAACTCCCAGCAGTCCTAATGGACCAAACAACCTCCCAGCAGTCTAGCTAATCCAAACCACCTCCCAGCAGTCCAAGTTAAACCAAACCACCATTCAGCAGTCCTATCTAAACCAAACCAACTCCCAGCAGTCCTAGCTGGATTACACCTCCTTCCGGCAGTCCTATATAAACCAAACAACCTCCAAGCAGTCCTAGCTGGACCAATCCACCTCCCAGCATTCCTAACTAAACCAAACCACCTCCAAGCAGTCCTAGCTAAACCAGACCACCTCCCAGCAGTCCTAGCTGGAATAAACCACCTCCCAGCAGTCCTAGATAAACTAAACTACCTGCCAGCAAGTTCTAGCTAAACCAAACCAACTCCCATGACTCCTAGCTGGACCAAACTACCTCCCAGCAGTCCCAGCTAAACCAAACCACCTCCCAGCAGTCCTATCTAAACCAAACCACTTCCCAGCAGCCCTAGCTAAACCAAACCACCTCCCAGCAGCCCTAGCTAAACCAAACCACCTCCCAGCAGTCCTAGCTGGATTAAATCAACTCCAAGCAGTTCTCGCTAAACCATACCACCTCCCAGCAGTCCTAGCTGGACCAAACCAACTACCAGCAGTGCTAAATACACCAAACAATCTCCCAGCAGTCCTAGCAAAACCAAACCCCCTCCCAGCAGTCCTAGCTGGATTAAACCACCTCACAGTATTCCTAGCTAAACCAAACCACCTCTCAGCAGTCATAGCTTGACCAAATCACCTCCCAGCAGTCCTAACTGGATTAAACCAACTTCCAGCAGTCCTTGATAAACCAAGAAATATCCCAGCAGTCCTAGTTAATCCAAACCACCTCCCAGCAGTCCTAGCTAATCCCTACCACCTCCCAGCAGTCCTAGCTAAACCAAACCACCGCCAAGCATTCCTAGCTAAACCAAACCACCTCCCAGCAGTCCTAGATGGACCAAACCACCTCCCAAGACTCATAGCTAAACCAACCCACCGTTCAGCAATCCTATGTAAACCAAACCATCTCCCAGCAGCCCTAGCAAACCAATCCACCACCCAGCATTCCTAGCTGGACCAAACCACCTTCCAATAGTCCTAGCTAAACCAAACCACCTCCAAGCAGTCCTAGCTAAACCAAACCAACGCCCAGCAGTGCTAGCTACACCAAAGAATCTCCCAGTAGTCCTAGCGAAACAAAACCACTTCCAAGCAGTCCTAGCTAAACCAAACCACCTCCCAGCAGTCCTAGCTAAACCAAACCACCTCCCTGCAGTCCTGGCTGGACCAAACCACTTCCCAGCAGTCCTAGCTAAACCAAACCACCTCCCAGCAGTCCTAGCTAAACCAAACCACCTCCCAGCAGTCCTAGCTAAACCAAACCACCTCCCAGCGGTCCTAGCCAAACCAAACCACCTCCCAGCAGTCCTAGCTAAACCAGACCACCTACCAGAAGTTCTAGCTGGACCAAACCACCTCCGAGCATTTCTAGCTAAACCAAACCACCTTCATAGCAGCCCTGCTAAACCAAACCACCTCCCAGCAATCCCAGCTGAACCAAACTACTCCCAGCAATCCTAGCTAAACCAAACCACCTCCCAGGAATCCTAGCTGGACCAAACCACCACCCAGCAGTCCCAGCTAAATCAAACCACCTCACAGCAGTCCTAGCTAAACCAAACAACCTCCCAGCAGACCTAGATCAACCCTACCACCTCCCAGCAGTCACAGCTAAACCAAACCACCTCCAAGCAGTCCTAGCTAAACCAGACCACCTACCAGCAGCCCTAGCTGGAATAAACCACCTCCCAGCAGTCCTAGCTAAACTATAGTACCTGCCAGCAAGTCCTACCTAAACCAAACCAACTCCCATGACTCCTAGCTGGACCAAACTACCTCCCAGCAGTCCCAGCTAAACCAAACCACCTCTCAGCAGCCCAAGCTAAACCAAACCACATCCCAGCAGTCCTAGCTAAACCAAACCACCTCCCAACAGTCCTATCTAAACCAAACCATTTCCCAGCAGTCCTATCTAAACCAAACCATTTCCCAGCAGTCCTAGGTAAACCAAACCAACGACCATCAGTCCTAGCTAAACCAAACCATTTCCCAGCAGTCCTATCTAAACCAAACCATTTCCCAGCAGTCATAGCTAAACCAAACCACCTCCCAGCAGTCCTAGCTAAACCAAACCACCTCTCAGCAGTCATAGCTAAACCAAACCACCTCTCAGCAGTCATAGCTTGACCAAACCACCTCCCAGCATTCCTAGCTAAACCAAACCACAGCCCATTAGTCCTAGTTAAACCAACCCACCTCCCAGCGGTCCTAGCTGGATTAAACCTTCTCACAGCATTCCTAACTCAACCAAACAACTTCCCAGCAGTCCTAGCTAAACCAAACCACCTCTCAGCAATCATAGCTTGACCAAACCAACTCCCAGCAGTCCTAACTAGATTTAACCAACTTCCAGCAGTCCTTGATAAACCAAACAATCTCCTAGCAGTCCTAGCTAATCAAAACCACCTCCCAGCAGTCCTAGCTAAACCAATCAACCTCCCAGCAGTCCTAGCTGGGTTAAATCAACTCCAAGCAGTACTCGCTAAACCATACCACCTCCCAGCAATCCTAGCTGGACCAAACCACGTTCCAATAGTCCTAGTTAAACCAAACCACCTCCCTGCAGTCCTAGCTAAACCAAACCAACTACCAGCAGTGCTAGCTACACCAAACAATCTCCCAGCAGTCCTGGCGAAACAAAACCACCTCCCAGCAGTCCTAGCTAGACCAAACCACCTCCCAGCAGTACTAGCTGGACCAAACCACTTCCCAGCAGTCCTAGCTAAACCAACCCACCTCCCAGCAGTCCTTGCTAAACCATAACACCAACAGTCCTATCTAAACCAAACTAACACACAGCGGTCCTAGCTAAACCAAACCCCCTCACAGCAGTCCTAGCTGGATTAAACCACCTCACAGCATTCCTAGCTAAACCAAACCACCTCTCAGCAGTCATACCTTGACCAAACCAACTCCCAGCAATCCTAACTGGACTAAACCAACTTCCAGCAGTCCTTGATAAACCAAGAAATATCCCAGCATTCCTAGCTGATCCAAACCACCTCCCAGCAATCCTAGCTAATCCCTACCTCCTCCCAGCAGTCCTAGCTAAACCAAACCACCTCCAAGCAGTCCTAGCTAAACCAAACCACCCCCCAGCAGTCCTAGATGGACCAAACCACCTCCCAAGAGTCATAGCTAAACCAACCCACTGTTCAGCAATTCTATGTAAACCAAACCATCTCCCAGCAGTCCTATGTAACCAATCCACCTCCCATTATTCCTAGCTGGACCAAACCACCTTCCAATAGTCATATCTAAACCAAACCACCTCCCTGCAGTCCTAGCTAAACCAATCCAACGCCCAGCAGTGCTAGCTACACCAAAGAATCTCCCAGTAGTCCTAGCGAAACAAAACCACCTCCCAACAGTCATAGCTAAACAAATTAATCTCCCAGCAGTCCTAGCTAAACCAGACTACCTCCCTGCAGTCCTAGCTAAACCACACCACCTCCCAGCACTTCTAGCTGGACCAAACCACCTCCCAGAAATCCTAACTAAACCAAACCCCCTCCCAGCATTCCTAGCTAAACCAAACCACCTCCCAGCATTCCTAGCTAAACCAAACCACCTCCCAGCATTCCTAGCTAAACCAAACCACCTCCCAGCATTCCTAGCTAAACCAAACCACCTCCCAGCAGTCCTAGCTGGACCAAACCACTTCCCAGCAGTCCTAGCTAAACCAAACCACCTCCCAGCAGTCCTAGCAAAACCAAACCACCTCCCAGCATTCCTAGCTAAACCAAACCACCTCCCAGCATTCCTAGCTAAACCAAACCACCTCCCAGCAGTCCTAGCTAAACCAAACCACCTCCCAGCATTCATAGCTAAACCAAACCACCTCCCAGCATTCCTAGCTAAACCAAACCACTTAACAGCATTCCTAGCTAAACCAAACCACCTCCCAGCAGTCCTAGCTAAACCAAACCACCTCCAAGCATTCCTAGCTAAACCAAACCACCTCCCAGCATTCCTAGCTAAACCAAACCACCTCCCAGCATTCCTAGCTAAACCAAACCACCTCCCAGCATTCCTAGCTAAACCAAACCATCTCCCAGCATTCCTAGCTAAACCAACCCACCTCCCAGCAGTCCTAGCTAAACCAAACCACCTCCCAGCATTCCTAGCTAAACCAAACCACCTCCCAGCAGTCCTAGCTAAATCAAACCACCTTCCAGCATTCCTAGCTAAACCAAACCACTTAACAGCATTCTTAGCTAAACCAAACCACCTCCAGCAGTCCTAGCTAAACCAAACCACCTCCCAGCAGTCCTAGCTAAACCAAACCACCTCCCAGCATTCCTAGCTAAACCAAACCACCTCCCAGCAGTCCTAGCTAAACCAAACCACCTCCCAGCATTCCTAGCTAAACCAAACCACCTCCCAGCAGTCCTAGCTAAACCAAACCACCTCCCAGCAGTCCTAGCTAAACCAAACCATCTCCCAAAAGTCCTAGCTAAACCAAACCACCTCCCAGCTGTCCTAGCTAAACCAAACCACCTCCCAGCATTCCTAGCTAAACCAAACCACCTCCCAGCAGTCCTAGCTAACCCAACCACCTCCCAGCAGTCCTATGCTAAACAAAACCACCTCCCAGCAGTCCTAGCTAAACCAAACCACCTCCCAGCATTCCTAGCTAAACCAAACAACCTCCCAGCATTCCTAGCTAAACCAAACCACCTCCCAGCAGTCCTAGCTAAACCAAACCACCTTCCAGCATTCCTAGCTAAACCAAACCCCCTCCAAGCATTCCTAGCTAAACCAAACCACCTCCCAGCATTCCAAGCTAAACCAAACCACCTCCCAGCATTCCTAGCTAAACCAAACCACCTCCCAGCAGTCCTAGCTAAACCAAACCACCTCCCAACATTCCTAGCTAAACCAAACCACCTCCCAGCATTCCTAGCTAAACCAAACCACCTCCCAGCATTCCTAGCTAAACCACACCACCTCCCAGCATTCCTAGCTAAACCAGACCACCTCCCAGCAGTCCTAGCTAAACCAAACCACCTCCCAGCATTCCTAGCTAAACCAAACCTCCTCCCAGCATTCCTAGCTAAACCACACCACCTCCCAGCATTCCTAGCTAAACCAGACCACCTCCCAGCAGTCCTAGCTAAACCAAACCACCTCCCAGCATTCCTAGCTAAACCACACCACCTCCCAGCATTCCTAGCTAAACCAGACCACCTCCCAGCAGTCCTAGCTAAACCAAACCACCTCCCAGCATTCCTAGCTAAACCAAACCACCTCCCAGCATTCCTAGCTAAACCAAACCACCTCCCAGCAGTCCTAGCTAAACCAAACCACCTCCCAGCATTCCTAGCTAAACCAAACCAACTCCCAGCAGTCCTAGCTAAACCAAACCACCTCCCAGCAGTCCTAGCTAAACCAAACCATCTCCCAAAAGTCCTAGCTAAACCAAACCACCTCCCAGCTGTCCTAGCTAAACCAAACCACCTCCCAGCATTCCTAGCTAAACCAAACCACCTCCCAGCATTCCAAGCTAAACCAAACCACCTCCCAGCATTCCTAGCTAAACCAAACCACCTCCCAGCAGTCCTAGCTAAACCAAACCAACTCCCAACATTCCTAGCTAAACCAAACCACCTCCCAGCATTCCTAGCTAAACCAAACCACCTCCCAGCATTCCTAGCTAAACCAAACCACCTTCCAGCATTCCTAGCTAAACCAAACCCCCTCCAAGCATTCCTAGCTAAACCAAACCACCTCCCAGCATTCCAAGCTAACCAAACCACCTCCCAGCATTCCTAGCTAAACCAAACCACCTCCCAGCAGTCCTAGCTAAACCAAACCACCTCCCAACATTCCTAGCTAAACCAAACCACCTCCCAGCATTCGTAGCTAAACCAAACCACCTCCCAGCATTCCTAGCTAAACCACACCACCTCCCAGCATTCCTAGCTAAACCAGACCACCTCCCAGCAGTCCTAGCTAAACCAAACCACCTCCCAGCATTCCTAGCTAAACCAAACCATCTCCCAGCATTCCTAGCTAAACCAAACCACCTCCCAGCAGTCCTAGCTAAACCAAACCACCTCCCAGCATTCCTAGCTAAACCAAACCACCTCCCAGCATTCCTAGCTGAACCAAACCTCCTCCCAGCATTCCTAGCTAAACCACACCACCTCCCAGCATTCCTAGCTAAACCAGACCACCTCCCAGCAGTCCTAGCTAAACCAAACCACCTCCCAGCATTCCTAGCTAAACCAAACCACCTCCCAGCATTCCTAGCTAAACCAAACCACCTCCCAGCAGTCCTAGCTAAACCAAACCACCTCCCAGCATTCCTAGCTAAACCAAACCAACTCCCAGCAGTCCTAGCTAAACCAAACCACCTCCCAGCAGTCCTAGCTAAACCAAACCATCTCCCAAAAGTCCTAGCTAAACCAAACCACCTCCCAGCTGTCCTAGCTAAACCAAACCACCTCCCAGCATTCCTAGCTAAACCAAACCACCTCCCAGCAGTCCTAGCTAAACCAAACCACCTCCCAGCATTCCTAGCTAAACCAAACCAACTCCCAGCAGTCCTAGCTAAACCAAACCACCTCCCAGCAGTCCTAGCTAAACCAAACCATCTCCCAAAAGTCCTAGCTAAACCAAACCACCTCCCAGCTGTCCTAGCTAAACCAAACCACCTCCCAGCATTCCTAGCTAAACCAAACCACCTCCCAGCAGTCCTAGCTAAACCAAACCACCTCCCAGCAGTCCTAGCTAAACAAAACCACCTCCCAGCAGTCCTAGCTAAACCAAACCACCTCCCAGCATTCCTAGCTAAACCAAACAACCTCCCAGCATTCCTAGCTAAACCAAACCACCTCCCAGCAGTCCTAGCTAAACCAAACCACCTTCCAGCATTCCTAGGTAAACCAAACCCCCTCCAAGCATTCCTAGCTAAACCAAACCACCTCCCAGCATTCCAAGCTAAACCAAACCACCTCCCAGCATTCCTAGCTAAACCAAACCACCTCCCAGCAGTCCTAGCTAAACCAAACCACCTCCCAACATTCCTAGCTAAACCAAACCACCTCCCAGCATTCCTAGCTAAACCAAACCACCTCCCAGCATTCCTAGCTAAACCACACCACCTCCCAGCATTCCTAGCTAAACCAGACCACCTCCCAGCAGTCCTAGCTAAACCAAACCACCTCCCAGCATTCCTAGCTAAACCAAACCACCTCCCAGCATTCCTAGCTAAACCACACCCCCTCCCAGCATTCCTAGCTAAACCAGACCACCTCCCAGCAGTCCTAGCTAAACCAAACCACCTCCCAGCATTCCTAGCTAAACCAAACCTCCTCCCAGCATTCCTAGCTAAACCAAACCACCTCCCAGCATTCCTAGCTAAACCAAACCACCTCCCAGCAGTCCTAGCTAAATCTACACTGAGACTCTCTCCATGTCTGACACACAAACACACGTCTTCCCCACAAACTCTATCCCACCCAGGGAGATTTCTTCCATCTCATAATATTAATAATTTATGTGATCATTTCCTGCTCATCTCTCCTCATCTCACACACACATGAATACATCCACACACACACCGTCCCGTGTGTCGGTTCATTCTGGGGTAATTACATTTACATTTACGTCATTTAGCAGACGCTCTTATCCAGAGCGACTTACAGTTAGTGCATACATTATTCTTTTTTTTTATTTTCATACTGGTACCCCGTGGGAATCAAACCCACAACCCTGGCGTTGCAAACACCATGCTCTACCAACTGAGCTACCTCCCTGCCGGCCATTCCCTCCCCTACCCTGGACGACGCTGGGCCAATTGTGCGCCGCCCCATTGGTCTCCCGGTTGCGGCCGGCTACAGCAGAGCCTGGATTCGAACCAGGATCTCTAGTGGCACAGCTAGCACTGCGATGCAGTGCCTTAGACCACTGCGCCATTCGGGAGATCGAGTAATCCGGAAATGAGTGTGCTACCAGCAATGCATCTTCATCCACAATATTCCAAATATTAGTCTGTGGTGCAAATCATTATCCGGTTATTGGTCATCTGCTTCGTTATAAAACATTCAGTCTTATTGTTTATCTGCTTCGTTATAAAACATTCAGTCTTATTGTTTATCTGCTTCATTATAAAACATTCAGTCTTATTGTTTATCTGCTTCATTATAAAACATTCAGTCTTATTGTTTATCTGCTTCATTATAAAACATTCAGTCTTATTGTTTATCTGCTTCATTATAAAACATTCAGTCTTATTGTTTATCTGCTTCATTATAAAACATTCAGTCTTATTGTTTATCTGCTTCATTATAAAACATTCAGTCTTATTGTTTATCTGCTTCGTTATAAAATATTCAGTCTTATTGTTTATCTGCTTCGTTATAAAACATTCAGTCTTATTGTTTATCTGCTTCATTATAAAACATTCAGTCTTATTGTTTATCTGCTTCATTATAAAACATTCAGTCTTATTGTTTATCTGCTTCATTATAAAACATTCAGTCTTATTGTTTATCTGCTTCATTATAAAACATTCAGTCTTATTGTTTATCTGCTTCATTACAAAACATTCAGTCTTATTGTTTATCTGCTTCGTTATAAAACATTCAGTCTTATTGTTTATCTGCTTCATTACAAAACATTCAGTCTTATTGTTTATCTGCTTCATTATAAAACATTCAGTCTTATTGTTTATCTGCTTCGTTATAAAATATTCAGTCTTATTGTTTATCTGCTTCGTTATAAAACATTCAGTCTTATTGTTTATCTGCTTCATTATAAAACATTCAGTCTTATTGTTTATCTGCTTCATTATAAAACATTCAGTCTTATTGTTTATCTGCTTCATTATAAAACATTCAGTCTTATTGTTTATCTGCTTCATTATAAAACATTCAGTCTTATTGTTTATCTGCTTCATTACAAAACATTCAGTCTTATTGTTTATCTGCTTCGTTATAAAACAGTCAGTCTTATTGTTTATCTGCTTCATTACAAAACATTCAGACTTATTGTTTATCTGCTTCGTTATAAAACATTCAGTCTTATTGTTTATCTGCTTCATTATAAACATTCAGTCTTATGTTTATCTGCTTCGTTATAAAACATTCAGTCTTATTGTTTATCTGCTTCATTATAAAACATTCAGTCCTTATTATTTATCTGCTTCGTTATAAAACATTCAGTCTTATTGTTTATCTGCTTCATTATAAAACATTCAGTCTTATGGTTTATCTGCTTCGTTATAAAAACATTCAGTCTTATTGTTTATCTGCTTCGTTATAAAACATTCAGTCTTATTGTTTATCTGCTTCATTATAAACATTCAGTCTTATTATTTATCTGCTTCGTTATAAAACATTCAGTCTTATTGTTTATCTGCTTCATTATAAAACATTCAGTCTTATTGTTTATCTGCTTCGTTATAAAACATTCAGTCTTATTGTTATCTGCTTCATTATAAAACATTCAGTCTTATTGTTATCTGACTTCGTTATAAAACATTCAGTCTTGTTTGATCTGCTTCGTTATAAAAACCATTCAGTCTTATTGTTTATCTGCTTCATTATAAAACATTCAGTCTTATTGTTTATCTGCTTCATTATAAAACATTCAGTCTTATTGTTTATCTGCTTCATTATAAAACATTCAGTCTTATTGTTTATCTGCTTCATTATAAAACATTCAGTCTTATTGTTTATCTGCTTCATTATAAAACATTCAGTCTTATTGTTTATCTGCTTCATTATAAAACATTCAGTCTTATTGTTTATCTGCTTCATTATAAAACATTCAGTCTTATTGTTTATCTGCTTCGTTATAAAATATTCAGTCTTATTGTTTATCTGCTTCGTTATAAAACATTCAGTCTTATTGTTTATCTGCTTCATTATAAAACATTCAGTCTTATTGTTTATCTGCTTCATTATAAAACATTCAGTCTTATTGTTTATCTGCTTCATTATAAAACATTCAGTCTTATTGTTTATCTGCTTCATTATAAAACATTCAGTCTTATTGTTTATCTGCTTCATTACAAAACATTCAGTCTTATTGTTTATCTGCTTCGTTATAAAACATTCAGTCTTATTGTTTATCTGCTTCATTACAAAACATTCAGTCTTATTGTTTATCTGCTTCATTATAAAACATTCAGTCTTATTGTTTATCTGCTTCGTTATAAAATATTCAGTCTTATTGTTTATCTGCTTCGTTATAAAACATTCAGTCTTATTGTTTATCTGCTTCATTATAAAACATTCAGTCTTATTGTTTATCTGCTTCATTATAAAACATTCAGTCTTATTGTTTATCTGCTTCATTATAAAACATTCAGTCTTATTGTTTATCTGCTTCATTATAAAACATTCAGTCTTATTGTTTATCTGCTTCATTACAAAACATTCAGTCTTATTGTTTATCTGCTTCGTTATAAAACAGTCAGTCTTATTGTTTATCTGCTTCATTACAAAACATTCAGTCTTATTGTTTATCTGCTTCGTTATAAAACATTCAGTCTTATTGTTTATCTGCTTCATTATAAAACATTCAGTCTTATTGTTTATCTGCTTCGTTATAAAACATTCAGTCTTATTGTTTATCTGCTTCGTTATAAAACATTCAGTCTTATTGTTTATCTGCTTCGTTATAAAACATTCAGTCTTATTGTTTATCTGCTTCATTATAAAACATTCAGTCTTATTATTTATCTGCTTCGTTATAAAACATTCAGTCTTATTGTTTATCTGCTTCATTATAAAACATTCAGTCTTATTGTTTATCTGCTTCGTTATAAAACATTCAGTCTTATTGTTTATCTGCTTCATTATAAAACATTCAGTCTTATTGTTTATCTGCTTCGTTATAAAACATTCAGTCTTATTGTTTATCTGCTTCGTTATAAAACATTCAGTCATTGTTTATCTGCTTCGTTATAAAACATTCAGTCTTATTGTTTATCTGCTTCATTATAAAACATTCAGTCTTATTGTTTATCTGCTTCGTTATAAAACATTCAGTCTTATTGTTTATCTGCTTCGTTATAAAACATTCAGTCATTGTTTATCTGCTTCATTATAAAACATTCAGTCTTATTGTTTATCTGCTTCATTATAAAACATTCAGTCTTATTCTTTATCTGCTTCGTTATAAAACATTCAGTCTTATTGTTTATCTGCTTCATTATAAAACATTCAGTCTTATTGTTTATCTGCTTCGTTATAAAACATTCAGTCTTATTGTTTATCTGCTTCGTTATAAAACATTCAGTCATTGTTTATCTGCTTCGTTATAAAACATTCAGTCTTATTGTTTATCTGCTTCATTATAAAACATTCAGTCTTATTGTTTATCTGCTTCGTTATAAAACATTCAGTCTTATTGTTTATCTGCTTCGTTATAAAACATTCAGTCATTGTTTATCTGCTTCATTATAAAACATTCAGTCTTATTGTTTATCTGCTTCATTAGAAAACATTCAGTCTTATTCTTTATCTGCTTCGTTATAAAACATTCAGTCTTATTGTTTATCTGCTTCATTATAAAACATTCAGTCTTATTGTTTATCTGCTTCGTTATAAAACATTCAGTCTTATTGTTTATCTGCTTCATTATAAAACATTCAGTCTTATTGTTTATCTGCTTCATTATAAAACATTCAGTCTTATTGTTTATCTGCTTCGTTATAAAACATTCAGTCTTATTGTTTATCTGCTTCATTATAAAACATTCAGTCTTATTGTTTATCTGCTTCATTATAAAACATTCAGTCTTATTGTTTATCTGCTTCGTTATAAAACATTCAGTCTTATTGGTCATCTGCTTCGTTATAAAACATTCAGTGGACAGAATAAGCATACAAACATAAGATTAGTCTGAAAGTACTTGTCATTGTATCTGTGTTGTTCATTATATGTTCATTAATAACCATTATTCGTGATAATGCCCTGGAAGCATTATTCCCTATGATTCATTTTTTGACTGTCTTTTTTTTGTGCCATCTCTGAATGTGTTATTCAATGCGTTTCTATGGGCTATAGTATTAAAGGCCAAAATCTATATTTTATCAAATCATTATTTTAATTTTTTCATACGTAAAGGTGTCCTAAAATTCCATATCAAATAGCTAAATGATCCATGGTATGACCATCTTAAAACAATTCCTTATGTTAGCTTAGGAATTGTTTTTAGAGACTCGCCAACTTTCGGCTAACACAGTCACGTCAAACAGTGTAGCCAGAATAACAGCAAAGTAGCTGCATTTGCGTTTGTTTAAGCTGTTTTCTAGTGATTTTTTTTTTTTTTGTTGGGGGGGGGGGGGGAATAAATCCATAACAATGAGCTAATGATGTTTAATTTTGCCTGGCATAGAACATTTGCTTTCCAGCCAAGACACTGTTCAGAGGAGCTAGCCAACAACACAGTTAACACAATCACTTCAAACTGAAGCTGGAATGACAGCAAATCAGCTGCATTTAGTGTTCTGATTCCAAATGTTGCAAATTCGAATCCAGCGATAGAAAGTTGTTTTTGAGATTTTTATTTTGAGCCTATCCCAAACCTTAACCCTTACCTTATCCATTCAGAGTTAATGCCTAACCTTAATCTTAAACACTTCGAAATTTTGACATTTGGAACAACTTCGAAATTTGACGTTTGAGAAATATGGATGAACGTCTAATTCTGACTTGAAACTGTGAGAGTTTGTTGGGAAACCGAGCTACACTTCCTAACCTCCTGCCAAATGTATGACCATATTAGAGACACATATTTCCCTCAGATTACACAGACCCACAAAGAATTTGAAAACAAATCCAATTTTGATAAACTCCCATATCTATTGGGTGAAATACCACAGTGTGCCATCACAGCAGCAAGATTTGTGACCTGTTGCCACAAGAAAAGGGCAACCAGTGAAGAACAAACACCATTGTAAACACAACCCATATTTATGTTTATTTATTTTCCCTTTTGTACTTTAACTATTTGCACATCATTACAACACTGTATATAGACATTATATGACATTTGAAATGTCTATATTATTTAAAAACCTTTCTGAGTGTAATATTTACTGTTAATTTCTGCATGCAGGAACGCCCACATACAGGAACGCCCACATACAGGAACGCCCACAAGCAGGAACGCCCACATGCAGGAACGCCCATATGCAGGAACGCCCACATACAGGAACGCCCACATTCAGGAATGCCCTTAATTGGCTGCAGTTGCACACTATTGGCTATATCACGATTTCAATGTTTCTGATTGTTTATTTCCCTTTTGTTTCTTGTCAATTTCACTAGCAATGTAAACATGCTGTATAATAAAGGCCTTTGAATTTAATTGAAACAGCCCTTCTCTCTAAAACAGGGTAAATGCAACCTTTCATACTTCATCTATTGTTACAACACTGTGCACAGCCAATAATATAACGTTTGAAATGTCTATATTATTTTAAAACTGTGTAATGTTTACTGTTCATTTGTGATTGTTTATTTCCCTTGTCTATTCACTTGCTTTGGCAACGTAAACATATGTTTACCAATAAAGCCCTTTTGAATTAAATTGAGAGAGAGAGAGAGACAGAGAGGAGGGCGAGAGACGAGAGGAGGAGAGGAGGAGAGAGAGAGAGAGAGATGAGAGGCAGGAAGAGGAGGATAGAGGCAGCGGAGAGAGGAGAGAGAGAGAGCGAGAGAAGGAGGAGAGCGGAGGAGAGACGAGAGAGAGGAGACGAGAGGCGAGAGAGAGAGAGAGAGAGAGAGAGAGGGAAGATACAGAGAGAAGATACAAAGGAGGGCGAGAGGAGAGAGAGAGAGAGACGGAGAGCGCTGACGAGATGAGAGGAGAGAGAGATGAGAGAGAGAACTATTAGCATAATACAGAGAGTTCAGTCTATGGGGTCAAATGGTGATCCAATGTTGCCGAGGATTTTGTAACACCGGAGCTTAATGGACTTTTCGCTTATCAGTGGGTTCACACACACACACACACACACACACCATTCTGCTCAGGTGGTATGTTTATGTATAAGTTTAACTCTCTTGGGTTTCAGCCCCATGTTGTTGCTAAAACTGTTATTGATGGGGATTAGTGGGTGTTGTGTGTGTGTGTGTGGTGTGTGGGTTGTGTGTGTGGTGTGTGTGTGTGTAAACATTACGTCGGGCGTGAGCTCGTTCCCCTGCAGACCACATAATAATTCCACTGTCGCTGTCAACAAAACTTTAGTGACACTAGAATAAGTAACATGGTAACCTGCTGAGAGAGTTTTTTTTTTAAATACCGCTTAGAACCCCACACTCCTGCTGAATAGTCCAGAACAGGACATGTCTGATACAGTTTGGAATATGTAGTGTTTTTGTTGGTGGTTTCTCTCGACCGTCCAGGAAGCTGATAGTGTTGATGGGTTGGTTCATGTTAGGACTTGACATGTCACTGCACTGTAAAGCCCGTAGATGACCAACCAGCTCGATTCAGTCTTATGTAGCAGAATTTCAAATGGTGTTATTTACATTGGATAAAAGTAGAGACTCAGAGCTAGAAAATGGTATATCATACACTACAGTTGAGGAAAGTAATTCTGCTTTGAAAGTTGATAAACTTTTGAGAAAATGGCCCGTGACTGTTTTGGTACACCTACTGGACAGTGGTGTAATTTTGACAACTTTTCCTTTTACTTCACTACATTCCTAAAGAAAATAATGTACTTTTTACTCCATACATTTTTTCCTGACACCTAAAAGTACTCTTTACATTTTAAATGCTTAGCAGGATAGGAAAATGGTCCAATTCACGCACTTATCAAGAGAACGTCCTTGGTCGTCCCTACTGCCTCTGATCTGGAGGACTCACTAAACACACATGCTTCGTTTGTAAAGATGTCTGAGTGTTGGAGTGTGCCCCTGACTAACCGTAAAAAAATAAAAATAAATATTATAATAATGGTGCCGTCTGGTTTGCTTAATATAAGGAATTTGAAATAATTTATACTTTTACTTTTACTTTTGATACTTCAGTATATTTAAAACCAAATACTTTTAGACTTTTACTCAAGTCGTTTTTTACTGGGTGACGTTCACATTTACTTGAGTCATTTTCTATTAACGTATCTTTACTTTTACTCAAGTAGGACAACTGGGTACTTTTTCCACCACGGCTACTGGAGAGCTCTTCTTTGTCTACACCCATTCAGCATCGTTCACACCCTCTTAAGCCTTAGCCCCACCCATCTCTTTTAAGGATTCACATGTGAGGCCATGTGCTAAACAGAGTGAGTAAGGTAGTGTACTAAACAACCAAAGATTTCAAGACTTCAATGCTGATTTATACTATGTCTGTATACAGTTGTCATTCATTATTACAGGGGGGAAAAAAAACTCACAACAAGATGCTTATTTACAAGTTAATGGCGAGCTAATTAAAGAAAATAGCTTATGGTTGTGAGTGTGACGAAATAAAAGCAGAGCATTCTACCTGAGAATTCTAGAACTTGGACACTGTCTCGCTGGCCTGACGGTATATCCCGATTTAAAATAAAATCGAATCAAATTTTATTTGCCACATGCGCCGAATACAACAGGTGTAGACATTACAGTGAAATGCTTACTTACAAGCCCTTAACCAACAATGCATTTTTTAAAGATAAAAAATAAATAAAAGCAAATGACTAAAGAGCAGCTGTAAAATAAAATAACAGTAGGGAGGCTATATACAGGGTTGGGGGGGGGGGGGGACCGGTAATTTGACTTTGGTGCAGGTCCTGCTGTTCTTCACATTACCGTCTCTGGTAAACACACACTATATCAATTAAAATCTACGTTTATTTGTCACAAGATGGCATACAAGTTTGTCATTAAGGCACATGAAAGTTCAGATGTTTCAGAAGGCATTTCTGCAACAACAAAAAAAAGACATTTTGATTTTTTTTAAAGGATTACGTTGAAATGCCTCTCCTGTGAAGTAGCGACGTGCGACATACGCCTAGTTTCCTGAAACAAGTCTTTAAGGTGGATACAAATGCTCAACACATATCTCTATTTAAAGCCTATCTTTGGAGAGTAGGCATCTCTCTATCTAAAGCCTATCTTTGGAGAGTAGGCATCTCTCTATTTAAAGCCTATCTTTGGAGAGTAGGCATCTCTCTATCTAAAGCCTCTCTTTGGAGAGTAGGCATCTCTCTATCTAAAGCCTATCTTTGGAGAGTAGGCATCTCTCTATCTGAAGCCTATCTTTGGAGATTAGGCATCTCTCTATCTAAAGCCTATCTTTGGAGAGTAGGCATCTCTCTATCTAAAGCCTATCTTTGGAGAGTAGGCATCTCTCTTTCTAAAGCCTCTCTTTGGAGAGTAGGCGTCTCTCTATCTAAAGCCTATCTTTGGAGAGTAGGCATCACTCTAAAGCCTATCTTTGGAGAGTAGGCATCTCTCTATCTAAAGCCTATATTTGGAGAGTAGGCATCTCTCTATTTAAAGCCTCTCTTTGGAGAGTAGGCATCTCTCTATCTAAAGCCTATATTTGGAGTGTAGGCATCTCTCTATCTAAAGCCTATCTTTGGAGAGTAGGCATCTCTCTATTTAAAGCCTATCTTTGGAGAGTAGGCATCTCTCTTTCTAAAGCTATCTTTGGAGAGTAGGCATCTCTCTATTTAAAGCCTATCTTTGGAGAGTAGGCATCTCTCTTCTAAAGCCTATCTTTGGAGAGTAGGCATCTCTCTATTTAAAGCCTATCTTTGGAGAGTAGGCATCTCTCTATCTAAAGCCTATCTTTGGAGAGTAGGCATCTCTCTATTTAAAGCCTATCTTTGGAGAGTAGGCATCTCTCTTTCTAAAGCCTATCTTTGGAGAGTAGTCATCTCTCTATTTAAAGCCTATCTTTGGAGAGTAGGCATCTCTCTTTCTAAAGCCTATCTTTGGAGAGTAGGCATCTCTCTATTTAAAGCCTATCTTTGGAGAGTAGGCATCTCTCTATCTAAAGCATATATTTGGAGAGTAGGCATCTCTCTTTCTAAAGCCTATCTTTGGAGAGTAGGCATCTCTCTTTCTAAAGCCTATCTTTGGAGAGTAGGCATCTCTCTATCAAAGCCTATCTTTGGAGAGTAGGCATCTCTCTATCAAAGCCTATCTTTGGAGAGTAGGCATCTCTCTATCTAAAGCCTATCTTTGGAGAGTAGGCATCACTCTCAAGCCTATCTTTGGAGAGTAGGCATCTCTCTATCTAAAGCCTATCTTTGGAGAGTAGGCATCTCTCTATCTAAAGCCTATCTTTGGAGAGTAGGCATCTCTTAATTTAAAGCCTATCTTTGGAGAGTAGGCGTCTCTCTATCTAAAGCCTATCTTTGGAGAGTAGGCATCTCTCTATCTAAAGCATATATTTGGAGAGTAGGCATCTCTCTTTCTAAAGCCTATCTTTGGAGAGTAGGCATCTCTCTTTCTAAAGCCTATCTTTGGAGAGTAGGCATCTCTCTATCAAAGCCTATCTTTGGAGAGTAGGCATCTCTCTATCAAAGCCTATCTTTGGAGAGTAGGCATCTCTCTATCTAAAGCCTATCTTTGGAGAGTAGGCATCACTCTCAAGCCTATCTTTGGAGAGTAGGCATCTCTCTATCTAAAGCCTATCTTTGGAGAGTAGGCATCTCTCTATCTAAAGCCTATCTTTGGAGAGTAGGCATCTCTTAATTTAAAGCCTATCTTGGAGAGTAGGCGTCTCTCTATCTAAAGCCTATCTTTGGAGAGTAGGCATCTCTCTATCTAAAGCCTATCTTTGGAGAGTAGGCATCTCTCTATCTAAAGCCTATCTTTGGAGAGTAGGCATCTCTCTATCTAAAGCCTTTCTTTGGAGTGTAGGCATCACTCTAAAGCCTATCTTTGGAGAGTAGGCATCTCTTTATTTAAAGCCTATCTTTGGAGAGTAGGCATCTCTTTATTTAAAGCCTATCTTTGGAGAGTAGGCATCTCTCTATCTAAAGCCTATCTTTGGAGAGTAGGCATCTCTCTATCTAAAGCCTATCTTTGGAGAGTAGGCATCTCTATCTAAAGCCTATCTTTGGAGAGTAGGCATCACTCTAAAGCCTATCTTTGGAGAGTAGGCATCTCTCTATCTAAAGCCTATCTTTGGAGAGTAGGCATCTCTCTATCTAAAGCCTATCTTTGGAGAGTAGGCATCTCTCTATCTAAAGCCTTTCTTTGGAGAGTAGGCATCACTCTAAAGCCTATCTTTGGAGAGTAGGCATCTCTTTATTTAAAGCCTATCTTTGGAGAGTAGGCATCTCTTTATTTAAAGCCTATCTTTGGAGAGTAGGCATCTCTCTACCTAAAGCCTATCTTTGGAGAGTAGGCATCTCTCTATCTAAAGCGTATCTTTGGAGAGTAGGCATCTCTATCTAAAGCCTATCTTTGGAGAGTAGGCATCACTCTAAAGCCTATCTTTGGAGAGTAGGCATCTCTCTATCTAAAGCCTATCTTTGGAGAGTAGGCATCTCTCTATCTAAAGCCTATCTTTGGAGAGTAGGCATCTCTCTATCTAAAGCCTTTCTTTGGAGAGTAGGCATCGCTCTAAAGCCTATCTTTGGAGAGTAGGCATCTCTTTATTTAAAGCCTATCTTTGGAGAGTAGGCATCTCTTTATTTAAAGCCTATCTTTGGAGAGTAGGCATCTCTCTATCTAAAGCCTATCTTTGGAGAGTAGGCATCTCTCTATCTAAAGCCTATCTTTGGAGAGTAGGCATCTCTATCTAAAGCCTATCTTGGAGAGTAGGCATCACTCTAAAGCCTATCTTTGGAGAGTAGGCATCTCTCTATCTAAAGCCTATCTTTGGAGAGTAGGCATCTCTCTATCTAAAGCCTCTCTTTGGAGAGTAGGCATCTCTCTATCTAAAGCCTATCTTTGGAGAGTAGGCATCTCTCTATCTAAAGCCTATCTTTGGAGAGTAGGCATCTCTCTATCTAAAGCCTATCTTTGGAGAGTAGGCATCTCTCTATCTAAAGCCTATCTTTGGAGAGTAGGCATCTCTCTATCTAAAGCCTTTCTTTGGAGTGTAGGCATCACTCTAAAGCCTATCTTTGGAGAGTAGGCATCTCTTTATTTAAAGCCTATCTTTGGAGAGTAGGCATCTCTTTATTTAAAGCCTATCTTTGGAGAGTAGGCATCTCTCTATCTAAAGCTACTTTGGAGAGTAGGCATCTCTCTATCTAAAGCCTATCTTTGGAGAGTAGGCATCTCTATCTAAAGCCTATCTTTGGAGAGTAGGCATCACTCTAAAGCCTATCTTTGGAGAGTAGGCATCTCTCTATCTAAAGCCTATCTTTGGAGAGTAGGCATCTCTCTATCTAAAGCCTATCTTTGGAGAGTAGGCATCTCTCTATCTAAAGCCTTTCTTTGGAGAGTAGGCATCACTCTAAAGCCTATCTTTGGAGAGTAGGCATCTCTTTATTTAAAGCCTATCTTTGGAGAGTAGGCATCTCTTTATTTAAAGCCTATCTTTGGAGAGTAGGCATCTCTCTACCTAAAGCCTATCTTTGGAGAGTAGGCATCTCTCTATCTAAAGCCTATCTTTGGAGAGTAGGCATCTCTATCTAAAGCCTATCTTTGGAGAGTAGGCATCACTCTAAAGCCTATCTTTGGAGAGTAGGCATCTCTCTATCTAAAGCCTATCTTTGGAGAGTAGGCATCTCTCTATCTAAAGCCTATCTTTGGAGAGTAGGCATCTCTCTATCTAAAGCCTTTCTTTGGAGAGTAGGCATCACTCTAAAGCCTATCTTTGGAGAGTAGGCATCTCTTTATTTAAAGCCTATCTTTGGAGAGTAGGCATCTCTTTATTTAAAGCCTATCTTTGGAGAGTAGGCATCTCTCTACCTAAAGCCTATCTTTGGAGAGTAGGCATCTCTCTATCTAAAGCCTATCTTTGGAGAGTAGGCATCTCTATCTAAAGCCTATCTTTGGACAGTAGGCATCACTCTAAAGCCTATCTTTGGAGAGTAGGCATCTCTCTATCTAAAGCCTATCTTTGGAGAGTAGGCATCTCTCTATCTAAAGCCTATCTTTGGAGAGTAGGCGTCTCTCTATCTAAAGCCTCTCTTTGGAGAGTAGGCATCTCTTTCTAAAGCCTATCTTTGGAGAGTAGGCATCTCTCTATCTAAAGCCTATCTTTGGAGAGTAGGCGTCTCTCTATCTAAAGCCTATCTTTGGAGAGTAGGCATCTCTCTATCTAAAGCCTATCTTTGGAGAGTAGTTGTCTCTGTATCTAAAGCCTATCTTTGGAGAGTAGACGTCTCTCTATCTAAAGCCTATCTTTGGAGAGTAGGCATCTCTCTATCTAAAGCCTCTCTAAATACCTTTCCTCAGCTCCTTGTCTTCCACTGATCTGAAAGGATAGTAGGAAGACATTTTGTCACAGTTGTCGTTGACCTGTGAGGGTCTGTCAGAACTTCAGTTCAGTTCAGGAGATGGAAAGGAGACAAGTCAATGAGTAGAGGAAGCCACTACAGACTACTTCAGTGAGACGGGTTGTTTCAGGACATTCTCTCTCAGGTACATTTTTCCTCCAAACACCTTTTTTGGTCAAAAGTTTTTTTTTTTAAAGTAAAAAGAAACCTTCTTCAATCAAAAGTTGAAGGAAAAAACATGATATTGCATTATTGGACCTTTCTGCCGAGGTTGGCCAAGCGACCATTTCAAGGTGTGTATATGTGATTCCTACAGAACCAATTTGTGTGTACATTTTGCCCTTGACCCGTCCAGTGTGTGCGTGCGTGCGTGTGTACCTGGCAAATAGCAGCTGGATGTTTCTGATGGCTACCTCCTGTATTGATGTGCTACCTCCTGTATTGATGTGAGCTCTCTCTCTCTCTCTCTCGTCTCTCTCTCTCCTCTCTCTCTCTCTCTCTCTCTCTCCTCTCTCTCTCCTTGTCTGTCTGTCTGTCTCTGTCCTGTTCTGTCTGTCTGTCTGTCCTGTCTGTCTGTCTGTCTGTCTGTCTGTCTGTCCTTGTCTGTCTGTCTGTCTGTCCTGTCTGTCGGTCTGTCGTCTGTCCTGTCTGTCTTGTCTGTCTGTCTTCTGTCTGTCTGTCCTGGCTGTCCTGTCTGTCTGTCCTGTCTGTCTGTCTGTCTGTCCCTGTGTCTGTCTGTCTGTCTGTCTGTCTGTCTGTCTGTCTGTCTGTCTGTCTGTCTGTCTGTCTGTCTTATGTTTGTCTGTCCTGTCTGTCTGTCTGTCTGTCTAGTTTGTCCTGTCTGTCGTTGTCTGTCTGTCGTCTGTCTCTCTCTACTCTATCTCTATCGCTCTCTCTATCTATCTCTCTCTCGATCTCTCTCTCCTCTTCTCTCTCTCTCTCTCTCTCGCTCTCTCTCTCTCTCTCTCTCTCTCTCTCTGCTCTCTCTCTCTCTCTCTCTCTCTCTCTCTGTCTCTACTCTCTCTCGCTCTCTATCTCTCTCTCTCTCTCGATCTCTCTCTCTCTCATCTCTCTCTATCTCTCTCCTCTCTCTCTCTCTCTCGTATGCCCTCACTAACTGTTACGTCGCTCTGGGCTAAGCGCGTCTGCTAAATGACTAAAATGTAAATGTAAGACACTCAGTTATGAAAGCAATTATCAATACACACACCAAAACCAAACCACACACACACACACACTATTCCCAGGTGTATATTTGGAAGCCAGGAGTGCTGGAGCAACAATACGTCCTGAAATGAAGTGCATCCATTGTGCTACAACCACTTAGAGAGCCAAGGGTATGTGTGTGCTTTCAAACATGTTTTTGTGTGTGTGTGTGTGTGTGTGTGTGTGTGTGTGTGTGTGTGCGTGCATGTGTATCTGTGTCAGGGCTCTACGGTGTTTTTTTACAAGGAGCACAAACATTTCTGCCGCACAGATACAATGATACATGATACACACCACACACACAAACAATGATACAATGAAACAATGATACAATGAAACAATTATAAATCATACAATGATACAATGATACACACACACACACACACACACACACAAACAATGATACAATGATACAATGAAACAATGATACAATGATACAATGATACAATGATACAATGAAACAATGATACAATGATACAATGACACAATGAAACAATGATACAATGATACAATGAAACAATGATACAATGATACAATGATACAATGATACAATGATACAATGAAACAATCATACAATGAAACAATGATAAAATGATAAAATGAAACAATGATAAAATTATACATTGAAACAATGAAACATAGTTGAGGTATTAAAGTGGCACTCCGCAGTTTAAACAATAAATAAGGTTTTTCTTCTGCCACTGTTTCGGTAAAAGGCCGAGGGATGGGGCTGGAGAAATGTAACCACACTCAAATTCATAGACAAAGGTATGGATTGTCTTGACGTGACTTTAACATTAATCTAAATGGTACCACAAAATAACTATACAGACCGCCTCTGACCATTCACTCTATGTTAGAAATATTGTTCCAGTATTTAGAACGTGTTAGAGTTTCTGCGGGAAAAAGTCTGTGGAAACAAAGGCACATTCCTGAACATTGGAGACCTGAATCTTCTCTCCTTTGATTTACAACAGGTGTCAAACCCCCACACCAGCTAAATATTTAGGAGCATATGCCCCCAAAAATGGTAGCATTGTAGAGACACATGTCGGTCTGTGTGTGTGTGAGCAGTTCTCTGGTCAAACAGATATCGCGTGCTGAGAAGTTTTCATCAGGATCATCAAAGAACCTCTACTGTTCAACTTCACACACACACGCACACGCGCACGCGCACGCACACGCACACACGCACACGCACATACACACTAGTGACGGTTGGTGACATTTCAAACACACACGCACACACGCACACGCACACACACACGCACATACACACCAGTGACGGTTGGTGACATTTCAAACACACACACGCACATACACACACACACCAGTGGCGGTTGGTGACGTTTCAAACACACACACACACGCACACGCACACACGCACATACACACCAGTGACGGTTGGTGACATTTCAAACACACACACACACACACACACACGCACATACACACACACAACCAGTGGCGGTTGGTGACGTTTAAGATGAGGAATGAGGATTCATTTCATTATGAGCATGGCCTTATTTCTATTACAGCAGATATCGTATGACTGTCATTCATATTCCATTCACCCGGCTCAATGTAACATCGATAGGTTCAGGCTACGACTTGATACTCAAATTTGTCCCTATACCCATCATGAGGTTGCTACAACCTAGCCTAGGAATGAAAGTTTACGACGTAGGTGCACACAGGTCGAGAGAAAAATGTTAGTAATCAACCATTGTGCGGTGTGCGGGTACCACAGACGCTCCAGACGGGAGGTGTCTCCCCCTTCTGGATAGAACGTGCAACTACAGCAAGATGAGACCAGACCGTTGTTCTCCCGTCGATCAAAACCTGACTGTCTTTAACGTTTGAATAGAATAGTTAACCGTTTTTTTTTATTGCTTCGGTACTATTTTCACAAGTATGTGGTACATTTTCACAACTCTTAGTAGACTCCAAACTGGTCACACTTGTAACGCAGCCAGTCTTTCATTCAAAACCTGCCATTGTGAATGAATTTGGACTGTAAACATCACTCACCACACAACCATTGATTCAAAATAGAAGTTTATTGTGAAATATAATGAGAATATTGATTTAAAATCACCAAAACACAACATAATGATAACTACCAAATAATGCAATAGCAAACAATGCAAGATACGTGTTTCAAATCGCCCTTAACAATGCTGGAAGTAATATGCTACAGTTCTGTAAATTACACTTTACCCAACGAAATTGACAGAAAATCTATAATTTCCATAATATCTATCCAATGTGTAATCGAAGGCGTGATCAATGAAGACATCTTCTACAATCATTCATGCAAAAAAATAATATATATATTTTTCAGATATAATTGTAATCAAATGTAAGAAATAAAAAATGAAACAAATTAAATTAAAGAAATGACAGAAACTAGTTTGCATCAAGCCTGTCTTGAGCATTTGCCCATAAAATCTCATCCACATCGCAGTGAATGTCCTCATTGTTCATGCATCGTGGGAAAAACGTTTTGGCGAATCCAAACTTGACATTGGTCTGCATTGATGTTGTCACATGCCTCATCCATGGCCAGAAGGAGAGTGGCACGCTCATGGGGATGGCGATCGTACACCTTCCACCTGCATGTTGAAAATAATTCCTCAATAGGGTGAGGAAAGGAGAGTATGGGGGCAGGTATAAGGGTCACGAATCGGGGATGGGCCCGAAACCACGCCTGAACCACCTCTGAATGGTGGAACCTGATATTGTCCCACACAAAGACATAGGTGACCCCTTCACCTTGACAGGCCTGCTCAATGTCATTGAGAAACACAGTGAGGTGTGCAGCGTGGGGGATCCAAGCAATGGCCCCCTACCACCAGTCTACAAATGTGTCCCCCCCCGTCTCCGGCACTTGGGGCGGCCCCCGTTGGGCCGCGGTTCCGCCCACGGGGCTGAGTTTTGCCCAGGTTGAAAACCCCTTCATCAACAAGAAACTATGATTTTCACGCAGCCAAGCCCATCACCCTTAAAAAAAATTTTGGGGAGTTGTTTTTTTTAGCATTTCCATTTTATTTTTTTTTAATGCATGTGCATTAAAAAGCAAACAGTAATACTTTAAGCGCTGCAAACCCAACATACTCCCCCTGCATTGTTTTTACCCGGGGTCGTTTCTCTTTAAAAACACCCGTTAATGTGTTTCAAATCCTGGTGCCTCTTCAAAAAACCTTAAATTGTTTCTGATACCCGGGTCTCTTCAAAAAACACCTTAAAAGGTTTCATAGATACCTGGGCCTCTTCAAAAGGGACCCGTTAAAATTTTTTCATAGTACCTGGGGCCCTTCAAAAAAGCACCAGTTTAAATGTGTTTCATAGATACCCGGTGTCTCTTCAAAAGGCAACCAGTTAACATGGGTTTTCATAATCCTGGTGCTCTCCAAAAGGCACCAGTTAAAGTGATTTCCATAGATCCTGGTGCCTCTTCAAAAGGCCACCAGTTAATGTGTTTTCATAGATACCTGGTGCCTCTTCAAAAGGCACAGTTAAATGTGTTTCCTAGTACCTGGTGCCTCTTCAAAAGGCACCAGTTAAATGTGTTTTCATAGATACCTGGTGCTCTTCAAAAGGCAACCAGTTAAATGTGTTCATAGTACCTGGTGTCCTTCAAAAGGCCCAGTTTAAATGGTTTCATAGATACCCGGTGTCTTTCAAAAGTGCAGCAGTTAAATGTGTTTCATAGATACCTGGTGCCTCTTCAAAAGGCACCAGTTAAATGTGTTTCATAGATACCTGGTGTCTCTTCAAAAGGCACCAGTTAAATGTGTTTCATAGATACCCGGTGTCTCTTCAAAAGGCAGCAGTTAAATGTGTTTCATAGATACCCGGTGCCTCTTCAAAAGGCACCAGTTAAATGTGTTTCATAGATACCTGGTGCCTCTTCAAAAGGCACCAGTTAAATGTGTTTCATAGATACCTGGTGTCTCTTCAAAAGGCACCAGTTAAATGTGTTTCATAGATACCTGGTGCCTCTTCAAAAGGCACCAGTTAACATGTGTGTTCATAGATAGATACCGGGTGCTCTTCAAAAGGCACCAGTTAAATGTGTTTCATAAATAACTTGGTGCCTCTTCAAAAGCACCAGTTAACTGTGTTTCATAGATACCGGGTGTCTCTTCAAAAGGCACCAGTTAAATGTTTATAGATACTTGTGCCTCTCAAAGGCACAGTACTGGTTTCTAGATACGGTGCCTCTTCAAAAGGCACCAGTAAATGTGTTCATAGATACCGGTGCCTTCAAAGGCACCAGGTAAATGTGTTCCATAGATACCGGTGTCTCTTCAAAAGGCACCAGGTAAGTGTGTTTCATAGATACCGGTGCCTCTTCAAAAGGCACCAGTTAAACAATGTGTTCCTATAGATACCCGGTGCCTCCTTCAAAAGGCACCAGTTAAATGTGTTCCATAGATACCCGGTGTCTCTTCAAAAGGCACCAGGTAAATGTGTTTCATAGATACCCGGTGTCTCTTCAAAAGGTGTCTCTCTCCGCTCCCAGATGCTTAGCTCATTTCATTCCGATCTCCTCTGCATTTTTGTAGCCATTTGTTACAGCCTGTCAACTATGCCTCTGCCTATCCCTGTTCTCTCCTCTCTGCACAGGCTACACAAACACACCACACCGCGTGGCTGCTGCCTCTCTAACCTGGTGGTCCCTGCACGCACCACCCACGTGGAGTTCCAGGTCGCAGGCAGCCTCTGGAACTGCCGTTCTGCTGCCAACAAAGCTGACTTCATCCCAGCCTATGCCAACCTCCAGTCCCTCGACTTCCTGGCGCTGACGGAAACATGGATCACCACTGAAAACATTGCTACTCCTACTGCTCTCTCCTCGTCTGACCATGTGTTCTCGCATACCCCGAGAGCATCTGGTCAGAGGGGTGGTGGTACAGGAATCCTCATCTCTCCCAAGTGGACATTCTCAATTTTTCCCCTAACCCATCTGTCTATCTCCTCATTTGAATTCCATGCTGTCACAGTCACTAACCCATTTAAGCTTAATATCCTTGTCATCTATCGCCCTCCAGGTTCCCTTGGAGAGTTCATCAATGAGCTTGACGCCTTGATAAGTTCCTTCCCTGAGGATGGCTCACCCCTCACAGTTTTGGGGGATTTCAACCTCCCTATGTCCACATTTGACTCATTTCTCTCTGCCTCCTTCTTTCCACTCCTCTCCTCTTTTGACCTCACCCTCTCACCGTCCCCCCCTACTCACAAGGCAGGCAATACGCTTGACCTCATCTTCACTAGATGCTGCTCCTCTACTAATCTCACTGCAACTCCCCTCCATGTCTCCGACCACTACTTTGTTTCCTTTTCTCTCTCACTCTCCTCCCACACTACTCACTCTGCCCCTACACAGATGGTAATGCGCCGCCGCAACCTTCGCTCTCTCTCTCCCACTACTCTCTCCTCTTCCATCCTATCATCTCTTCCCTCTGCTCAATCCTTCTCCCTCCAATCTCCTGATTCTGCCTCCTCAACCCTCCTCTCCTCCCTTTCTGCATCCTTTGACTCTCTGTGTCCCCTATCCTCCCGGCCGGCTCGGTCCTCCCCTCCAGCTCCGTGGCTTGATGACTCATTGCGAGCTCACAGAACAGAGCTCCGGGCAGCGGAGCGGAAATGGAAGAAAACTAAACTCCCTGCCGACCTGGCATCTTTTCACTCCCTCCTCTCTACATTTTCTTCATCTGTTTCTGCTGCTAAGGCCACCTTCTACCACTCTAAATTCCAAGCATCTGCCTCTAACCCTAGGAAGCTCTTTGCCACATTTTCCTCCCTCCTGAATCCTCCCCCCCCCCCCCCCCCCCCCCCTCCTCTCTCTCTGTGGATGACTTCGTCAACCACTTTGAAAAGAAGGTTGACGACATCCGATCCTCGTTTGTTAAGTCTAATGACACTGCTGGTCCTGCTCACACTGCCCTACCCTATGCTTTGACTTCTTTCTCCCCTCTCTCTCCAGATAAAATCCTGCGACTTGTGACTGCAGGCCGCCCAACAACCTGCCCGCTTGACCCCATCCCCTCCTCCCTTCTCCAGACCATCTCCGGTGACCTTCTCCCCTACCTCACCTCGCTGATCAACTCATCCTTGACCGCTGGCCATGTCCCTTCCGTCTTCAAGAGAGCGAGAGTTGCTCCCCTTCTCAAAAAACCAACACTCGACCCCACTGATGTCAACAACTACAGACCAGTATCCCTTCTTTCTTTTCTTTCCAAAACTATTGAGCGTGCCGTCTTTAGCCAACTCTCTTGCTATCTCTCTCAGAATGACCTTCTTGATCCAAACCAATCAGGTTTCAGGACTGGTCATTCAACTGAGACTGCTCTTCTCTGTGTCACGGAGACTCTCCGCACTGCTAAAGCTAACTCTCTCTCCTCTGCTCTTGTCCTTCTAGACCTGTCTGCTGCCTTTGATACTGTGAACCATCAGATCCTCCTCTCCACCCTCTCCGAGCTGGGCATCTCCGGCGCGGATCACTCCTGGATTGCGTCCTACCTGACCGGTCGCTCCTACCAAGTGGCGTGGCGGGAAGCTGTTTCCGCACCACGTGCTCTCACCACTGGTGTCCCCCAGGGCTCGGTTCTAGGCCCTCTCCTTTTCTCCCTATACACCAAGTCACTTGGCTCTGTCATATCCTCACATGGCCTTTCCTATCATTGCTACGCTGACGATACACAACTAATCTTCTCCTTTCCCCCTTCTGATAACCAGGTGGCGAATCGCATCTCTGCATGTCTGGCAGACATATCAGTATGGATGACGGATCACCACCTCAAGCTGAACCCTGGCAAGACGGAGCTGCTCTTCCTCCCGGGGAAGGACTGCCCGTTCCATGATCTCGCCATCACGGTTGACAACTCCGCTGTGTCCTCCTCCCAGAGTGCGAAGAGCCTAGGCGTGACCCTGGACAACACCCTGTCGTTCTCCGCCAACATCAAGGCGGTGACCCGCTCCTGCAGGTTCATGCTCTACAACATTCGGAGAGTGCGACCCTGCCTTACACAGGAAGCGGCGCAGGTCCTGGTCCAGGCACTTGTCATCTCCCGTCTGGACTACTGCAACTCGCTGTTGGCTGGCCTCCCTGCCTGTGCCATTAAACCCCTACAACTCATCCAGAATGCCGCAGCCCGTCTGGTGTTCAACCTTCCCAAGTTCTCTCACGTCACCCCCCTCCTCCGCACACTCCACTGGCTTCCAGTTGAAGCTCGCATCCGCTACAAGACCATGGTGCTTGCCTATGGAGCAGTGAGGGGAACGGCACCTCTGTACCTTCAGGCTCTGATCAGTCCCTACACCCAAACGAGGGCATTGCGTTCATCCACCTCTGGCCTGCTGGCTCCCCTTCCTCTGCGGAAGCATAGCTCCCGCTCAGCCCAGTCAAAACTGTTCGCTGCTCTGGCACCCCAATGGTGGAACAAGCTCCCTCACGACGCCAGGACAGCAGAGTCACTCACCACCTTCCGGAGACATTTGAAACCCCACCTCTTTAAGGAATACCTGGGATAGGATAAAGTAATCCTTCTACCCCCCCCCCCCCCCCAAATTGTAAAGTGGTTATCCCACTGGCTATAGGGTGAACGCACCAATTTGTGAGTCGCTCTGGCTAAGAGCGTCTGCTAAATGACGTTAATGTGCCCTTGAGCAAGGCACTTAACCCTAATTGCTCCTGTAAGTCGCTCTGGATAAGAGCGTCTGCTAAATGACTAAAATGTAAATGTAAATGTAAAAGGCACCAGGTCAATGTGTTTCATAGATACCTGGTGTCTCTTCAAAAGGCACCAGTTAAATGTGTTCCATAGATACCCGGTGCCTCTTCAAAAGGCACCAGTTAAATGTGTTCCATAGATACCCGGTGCCTCTTCAAAAGGCACCAGTTAAATGTGTTTCATAGATACCTGGTGCCTCTTCAAAAGGCACCAGTTAAATGTGTTTCATAGATACCTGGTGCCTCTTCAAAAGGCACCAGTTAAATGTGTTTCATAGATACCTGGTGCCTCTTCAAAAGGCACCAGGTAAATGTGTTTCATATATACCCGGTGCCTCTTCAAAAGGCAGGTGATTGTTGTTAGGCTGATGGATGCACATTGGCAAAGGCATCATCATTCTCCTCAATGGCCTGCTTTATTTCAGACAGACGTATGTCACTCCTGGCCCTCACCATTTCCACCACGGTCGGTCAGCACACGGCCACGGCCATCACCACGGGGTCTTCTGTCAATTCTGAGGGTAGAACAGAGTATACTGTCAATAGATCATGCTGTAAGAATACTGTAACGTGTTTTGTGAATTTACATGCATTATATGTAATTTACTGTAAATGTAATGATAAAGCATAGTGCATATCCTGCAGACTTACCCGTTTTCTTGGCGAAATGTTCTCATGATCGAATTGACAGTTGATCTTTTCAGATTGGGGCGAACTAATCTGTCAGCCTCTGCCATGGTAAGGCCTCTGTTTACCACATGGTCAACGACGATGGCCCCCGGACTTCATTAGACACAACAGTTCCCTGCCGTCTGCCTCCCTCTCTCTGATGGCCACCTCTTTGACCTCTGACAGGGCCTGTGTCTTTGTGAGACGCGGTGTGGGTGAACGGATGATCTCCGCATGTGTGGTTCCCACCGTAAAGCATGGAGGAGGAGGTGTGATGGTGTGGGGGTGCTTTGCTGGTGACACTGTCTGTGATTTATTTAGAATTCAAGGCACACTTAACCAGCGTGACTACCACAGCATTCTGCAGCGATACGCCATCCCATCTGGTTTGGGATGAGTCGGACATTCTGCAGCCACTTTTTTGTTTACTACATGATTCCATATGTGTTATTTCATAGGTTTGATGTCTTCACTATTATTCTACAATGTAAAGAAAATAAAAACTGGAATGAGTAGGTGTGTCCAAACTTTTAACTGGTACTATACATATATATGAAAACATATTGTGTGAGTGTGACTGTTCATTCATGCGGTCAGTGGGACTAGTAAAAGCAACTGGTCATGTAGAATCTTTATCAGAAATATTGTTGCTGCATGTTGCACTTCTGCTTCTCAGGTAAAGCAACTACTTGGCTTTAGTAACACGGTTGGCTGAGCTAGATGGAGCAAGCCATTGGATTATACTGAGCTAGATGGAGCAAGCCATTGGATTATACTGAGCTAGATGGAGCAAGCCATTGGATTGTACTGAGCTAGATGGAGCAAGCCATTGGATTATACTGAGCTAGATGGAGCAAGCCATTGGATTATACTGAGCTAGATGGAGCAAGCCATTGGATTATACTGAGCTAGATGGAGCAAGCCATTGGATTGTACTGAGCTAGATGGAGCAAGCCATTGGATTATACTGAGCTAGATGGAGCAAGCCATTGGATTATACTGAGCTAGATGGAGCAAGCCATTGGATTATACTGAGCTAGATGGAGCAAGCCATTGGATTGTACTGTAGGCTAGATGGAGCAAGCCATTGGATTATACTGAGCTAGATGGAGCAAGCCATTGGATTATACTGAGCTAGATGGAGCAAGCCATTGGATTATACTGAGCTAGATGGAGCAAGCCATTGGATTATACTGAGCTAGATGGAGCAAGCCATTGGATTATACTGAGCTAGATGGAGCAAGCCATTGGATTATACTGAGCTAGATGGAGCAAGCCATTGGATTATACTGAGCTAGATGGAGCAAGCCATTGGATTATACTGAGCTAGATGGAGCAAGCCATTGGATTATACTGAGCTAGATGGAGCAAGCCATTGGATTATACTGAGCTAGATGGAGCAAGCCATTGGATTGTACTGAGCTAGATGGAGCAAGCCATTGGATTATACTGAGCTAGATGGAGCAAGCCATTGGATTGTACTGAAGGCTAGATGGAGCAAGCCATTGGATTATACTGAGCTAGATGGAGCAAGCCATTGGATTATACTGAGCTAGATGGAGCAAGCCATTGGATTGTACTGAAGGCTAGATGGAGCAAGCCATTGGATTGTACTGAGCTAGATGGAGCAAGCCATTGGATTGTACTGAAGGCTAGATGGAGCAAGCCATTGGATTATACTGAGCTAGATGGAGCAAGCCATTGGATTGTACTGAGCTAGATGGAGCAAGCCATTGGATTGTACTGAAGGCTAGTATCATATTCATATCATGAAAATGAGACCCTGGTCTCAATTGGGCTCCTCTAATTAAATAAAAGTTAATACAAAAATAATAATAAATCAGACTGTAGACCAGTCCTTCTCAAATAGTGGGGCGCGCCCCCCTGGGGGGGGCTCGGAGCGATGCCGGGGGGGCGCGTGTGACCCTGGGGAACATGCTTTTTTTTGCCGCAGGGAGTAGTTTTTTTTTGCACCGAACAAAAGCACAGAGTAGGAGACATGAAGTGCAGATAACAAACCCTTAAGAGACGCCATGGAAACATACCTAACAGGGATGAAAAGAAAGGCGGAGAGAGACGGAGATAATGAGACAAACGTAAGTCTCCTGAAAGCTAAGACGAGGAAATATGACGAAGCGTATGTCGCGCTTGGCTTCACTATGACTACGGTGGGAGAAGAGGAAATACCGGTATGTTTACTGTGTCTAAAAATGTTGGCAGCGGACAGCATGAAGCCAAATAAATTAAGGCGTCACTTAAATACATTACACCCCAATCACGCTGATAAGCCGCTTGAGTTTTTTCAGCGAAAACGTGCCGAATATTGCCAACAATCTTCCCGCTTTGTGAATGCTACTTCAGGAAACCAGCGAGCACTGTTAGCATCATATAAGGTGGCGTACCAAATTGCTCAGTGCAAAAAAAAACACTCCATAGCAGAGGAGCTGATACTGCCTGCAGCATTAGAAATGGTCTCTGTCATGCTGGATGACGCAAGTGCTGCAAAAAAAAAAAACATCCCTCTGTCCAATGACACTGTCGCCAGACGTATAAATGACATTGCTAACGATCTTAAAGAACTGCTGGTAGATAAACTCAAAGACAAACGTGCCTTTTGCCATTAATGCTGACTTCCTCATTTTGCTAAAAAAAAATCAGCACAAATGGTTTTATTCATTTTTGTTTTATAGGTCAGTGTTTCATATATTGGGCTCCTGAGTTCATGTTGCTGATCAATTTGAATTTATTATTATTTATTGATTATATTTTATTTAATTTTTCAGTATCAAATGGTCAAAAAAATTTTACAGTTTAAATAAGGCAAATTTCAGGCAAATTGATGCACTTTAAGTCTTTTCTGTTACAGACAAAAAAAACAATGTTAATAAAGTTATTCTTTGTTGTAAGTTGATCTATATTTCTTTTTTTTCTTTTTTTTTTTCTTTAATGTTAATAAGGATACAATGTTATGCAGAGGTGTACTTCGAACAATTTCATAGACAAATGATACTATTTCCAGTTGCGGCGGAGAGTTGGGGGGCGCGAAATGTTTACTTATTCCTAGGGGGGGCGCAACAGAAAATAATTGAGAAGCACTGCTGTAGACTATCCACTAGTCATATTCATATCATATCATTTAAGTATGAAACCCAGAGGACAGGGCCGTGGCTGCATCCAAAATGGCACTCTGGTCTAAAGTAGTGCACTATATAGGGAATAGGGTGCCATTCTCTGGTCTAAAGTAGTGCACTATATAGGGAATAGGGTGCCATTCTCTGGTCTAAAGCAGTGCACTATATAGGGAATAGGGTGCCATTCTCTGGTCTAAAGCAGTGCACTATATAGGGAATAGGGTGCCATTCTCTGGTCTAAAGTAGTGCACTATATAGGGAATAGGGTGCCATTCTCTGGTCTAAAGTAGTGCACTAATAGGGAATAGGGTGCCATTCTCTGGTCTAAAGTAGTGCACTATATAGGAAGAGGGTGCCATTCTCTGGTCTAAAGTAGTGCACTATATAGGGAATAGGGTGCCATTCTCTGGTCTAAAGTAGTGCACTATATAGGGAATAGGGTGCCATTCTCTGGTCTAAAGTAGTGCACTATATAGGGAATAGGGTGCCATTCCTCTGGTCTAAAGTAGTGCACTATATAGGGAATAGGGTGCCATTCTCTGGTCTAAAGTAGTGCACTATATAGGGAATAGGGTGCCATTCTCTGGTCTAAGTATTGCACTATATAGGGAATAGGGGTGCCATTCTCTGGTCTAAAGTAGTGCACTATATAGGGAATAGGGTGCCATTCCTCTGGTCTAAAGTAGTGCACTATATAGGGACATAGGGTGCCATTCTCTGGTCTAAAGCGTGGCACTATATAGGGAATAGGGTGCCATTCTCTGGTCTAAAGTAGTGCACTATATAGGGAATAGGGGTGCCATTCTCTGGTCTAAAGTAGTGCACTATATGGTGAATAGGGTGCCATTCTCTGGTCTAAAGTAGTGCACTATATAGGGAATAGGGTGCCATTCTCTGGTCTAAAGTAGTGCACTATATAGGGAATAGGGTGCCATTCTGGTCTAAAGTAGTGCTAAAGTTAAAGTAGTGCACTATATAGGGAATAGGGTTGCCATTCTCTGGTCTAAAGTAGTGCACTATATAGGGAATAGGGTGCCATTCTCTGGTCTAAAGTAGTGCACTATATAGGGAATAGGGTGCCTTTCTCTGGTCTAAAGTAGTGCACTATATAGGGAATAGGGTGCCATTCTCTGGTCTAAAGCAGTGCACTATATAGGGAATAGGGTGCCATTCTCTGGTCTAAAGTCAGTGCACTATATAGGGAATAGGGTGCCCATTCTCTGGTCTAAAGTAGTGCACTATATAGGGAATAGGGTGCCATTCTCTGGTCTAAAGTAGTGCACTATATAGGGAATAGGGTGCCATTCTCTGGTCTAAAGTAGTGCACTATATAGGGATAGGGTGCCATTCTCTGGTCTAAAGTAGTGCACTATATAGGGAATAGGGTGCCATTCTCTGGTCTAAAGTAGTGCACTATATAGGGAATAGGGTGCCATTTCTCTGGTCTAAAGTAGTGCACTATATAGGGGAATAGTTAGTAGTGCAACATATAGGAATAGGGTGCCATTTCTCTGGTCTAAAGAGTGCACTATATAGGGAATAGGGTGCCATCTCTGGTCCTAAAGCAGTGCACTATATAGGGAATAGGGTGCCATTCTCTGGTCTAAAGTAGTGCACTATATAGGGAATAGGGGTGCCATTCTCTGGTCTAAAGTAGTGCATATATAGGGAATAGGGTGCCATTCTCTGGTCTAAAGTAGTGCACTATATAGGGAATAGGGTGCCATTCTCTGGACTAAAGTAGTGCACTATATAGGGAATAGGGTGCCATTCTCTGGTCTAAAGTAGTGCACTATATAGGGAATAGGGTGCCATTCTCTGGTCTAAAGTATGCACTATATAGGGAATAGGGTGCCATTCTCTGGTCTAAAGTAGTGCACTATATAGGGAATAGGGTGCCATTCTCTGGTCTAAAGTAGTGCACTATATAGGGAATAGGGTGCCATTCTCTGGTCTAAAGTAGTGCACTATATAGGGAATAGGGTGCCATTCTCTGGTCTAAAGTAGTGCACTATATAGGGAATAGGGTGCCATTCTCTGGTCTAAAGTAGTGCACTATATAGGGAATAGGGTGCCATTCTCTGGTCTAAAGTAGTGCACTATATAGGGAATAGGGTGCCATTCTCTGGTCTAAAGTAGTGCACTATATAGGGAATAGGGTGCCTTTCTCTGGTCTAAAGTAGTGCACTATATGGGAATAGGGTGCCATTCTCTGGTCTAAAGCAGTGCACTATATAGGGAATAGGGTGCCATTCTCTGGTCTAAAGCAGTGCACTATATAGGGAATAGGGTGCCATTCTCTGGTCTAAAGTAGTGCACTATATAGGGAATAGGGTGCCATTCTCTGGTCTAAAGTAGTGCACTATATAGGGAATAGGGTGCCATTCTATGGTCTAAAGTAGTGCACTATATAGGGAATAGGGTTGCCGTTCTCTGGTCTAAAGTAGTGCACTATATAGGGAATAGGGTGTCCATTCTCTGGTCTAAAGTAGTGCACTATATAGGGAATAGGGTGCCATTCTCTGGTCTAAAGTAGTGCACTATATAGGGAATAGGGTGCCATTCTCTGGTCTAAAGTAGTGCACTATATAGGGAATAGGGTGCCATTCTCTGGTCTAAAGTAGTGCACTATATAGGGAATAGGGTGCCATTCTCTGGTCTAAAGTAGTGCACTATATAGGGAATAGGGTGCCATTCTCTGGTCTAAAGTAGTGCACTATATAGGGAATAGGGTGCCATTCTCTGGTCTAAAGTAGTGCACTATATAGGGAATAGGGGTGCCATTCTCTGGTCTAAAGTAGTGCCACTATATAGGGAATAGGGTGTCATTCTCTGGTCTAAAGTAGTGCACTATATAGGGAATAGGGTTGCTATTCTCTGGTCTAAAGTAGTGCACTATATAGGGAATAGGGTGCCATTCTCTGGTCTAAAGTAGTGCACTATATAGGGAATAGGTTGCCATTCTCTGGTCTAAAGTAGTGCACTATATAGGGAATAGGGTGCCATTCTCTGGTCTAAAGTAGTGCACTATATAGGGAATAGGGTGCCATTCTCTGGTCCTAAAGTAGTGCACTATATAGGGAATAGGGTGTCATTCTCTGGTCTAATGTAGTGCACTATATAGGGAATAGGGTGCCATTCTCTGGTCTAAAGTAGTGCACTATAGGGAATAGGGTGCCATTCTCTGGTCTAAAGTAGGCACTATATAGGGAATAGGGTGCCATTCTCTGGTCTAAAGTAGTGCACTATATAGGGAATAGGGTGCCATTCTCTGCTCTAAAGTAGTGCACTATATAGGGAATAGGGTGTCATTCTCTGGTCTAAAAGTAGTGCACTATATAGGGAATAGGGTGCCATTCTCTGGTCTAAAGTAGTGCACTATATGGGAATAGGTGCCATTCTCTGGTCTAAGTAGTGCACTATATAGGGAATAGGGTGCCATTCTCTGGTCTAAAGTAGTGCACTATATAGGGAATAGGGTGCCATTCTCTGGTCTAAAGTAGTGCACTATATAGGGAATAGGGTGCCATTCTCTGGTCTAAAGTAGTGCACTATATAGGGAATAGGGTGCCATTCTCTGGTCTAAAGTAGTGCCTATATAGGGAATAGGGTGCCATTCTCTGGTCTAAAGTAGTGCACTATATAGGGAATAGGGTGCCATTCTCTGGTCTAAAGTAGTGCACTATATAGGGAATAGGGTGCCATTCTCTGGTCTAAAGTAGTGCACTATATAGGGAATAGGGTGCCATTCTCTGGTCTAAAGTAGTGCACTATATAGGGAATAGGGTGCCATTCTCTGGTCTAAAGTAGTGCACTATATAGGGAATAGGGTGCCATTCTCTGGTCTAAAGTAGTGCACTATATAGGGAATAGGGTTGCCATTCTCTGGTCTAAAGTAGTGCACTATATAGGGAATAGGGTGCCATTCTCTGGTCTAAAGTAGTGCACTATATAGGGAATAGGGTGCCATTCTCTGGTCTAAAGTAGTGCATATATAGGGAATAGGGTGCCATTCTTGGTCTAAAGTAGTGCACTATATAGGGAATAGGGTGCCATTCTCTGGTCTAAAGTAGTGCACTATATAGGGAATAGGGTGCCATTCTCTGGTCTAAAGTAGTGCACTATATAGGGAATAGGGTGCCATTCTCTGGTCTAAAGTAGTGCACTATATAGGGAATAGGGTGCCATCTCTGGTCTAAAGCAGTGCACATTATAGGGAATAGGGTGCCATTCTCTGGTCTAAAGTAGTGCCTATATAGGGAATAGGGTGCCATTCTCTGGTCTAAGTAGTGCACTATATAGGGAATAGGGTGCATTCTCTGGTCTTAAAGTAGTGCACTATATAGGGAATAGGGGTGCCATTCTCTGGTCTAAAGTAGTGCACTATATAGGGAATAGGTGCCATTCTCTGGTCTAAAGTAGTGCACTATATAGGGAATAGGGTGTCCATTCTCTGGTCTAAAGTAGTGCACTATATAGGGAATAGGGTGCCATTCTCTGGTCTAAAGTAGTGCACTATATAGGGAATAGGGTGCCATTCTCTGGTCTAAAGTAGTGCACTATATAGGGAATAGGGTGCCATTCTCTGGTCTAAAGTAGTGCACTATATAGGGAATAGGGTGCCATTCTCTGGTCTAAAGTAGTGCACTATATAGGGAATAGGGTGCCATTCTCTGGTCTAAAGTAGTGCACTATATAGGGAATAGGGTGCCATTCTCTGGTCTAAAGTAGTGCACTATATAGGGAATAGGGTGCCATTCTCTGGTCTAAAGTAGTGCACTATATAGGGAATAGGGTGTCCATTCTCTGGTCTAAAGTAGTGCACTATATAGGGAATAGGGTTGCTATTCTCTGGTCTAAAGTAGTGCACTATATAGGGAATAGGGTGCCATTCTCTGGTCTAAAGTTAGTGCACTATATAGGGAATAGGGTGCCATTCTCTGGTCTAAAGTAGTGCACTATATAGGGAATAGGGTGCCATTCTCTGGTCTAAAGTAGTGCACTATATAGGGAATAGGGTGCCATTCTCTGGTCTAAAGTAGTGCCTATAGGATGGGTGTCATTCTCTGGTCTAATGTAGTGCACTATATAGGGAATAGGGTGCCATTCTCTGGTCTAAAGTAGTGCACTATATAGGGAATAGGGTGCCATCTCTGGTTTAAAGTAGTGCACTATATGGGAATGGGGTGTCATTCTCTGGTCTAAAGTAGTGCACTATATAGGGAATAGGGTGCCATTCTCTGGTCTAAAGTGTGAAATATATAGGGAATAGGGTGCCATTCTCTGGTCTAAAGTAGTGCACTATATAGGGAATAGGGTGCCATTCTCGGTCTAAAGTAGTGCCTATATAGGGAATGGGTCCCATTCTCTGGTCTAAAGTAGTGCACTATATAGGGAATAGGGTGCCATTCTCTGGTCTAAAGTAGTGCACTATATGGGGAAATAGGGTGGCCATTCTCTGGTCTAAATAGTGCACTATATAGGGAATAGGGTGCCATTCTCTGGTCTAAAGAAAGTGCACTATATATGGAATATGGTGCCATTCTCTGGTTTTAAGTAGTGCACTATATAGGGAATAGGGTGTCATTCTCTGGTCTAAAGTAGTGCACTATATAGGGAATAGGGTGCCATTCTCTGGTCTAAAGTAGTGCACTAGATAGGGAATAGGGTGCCATTCTCTGGTCTAAAGTAGTGCACTATATATGGAATATGGTTGCCATTCTCTGGTCTAAAGTAGTGCACTATATAGGGAATAGGGTGCCATTCTCTGGTCTAAAGTAGTGCACTATATCGGGAATAGGGTGCCATTCTCTGGTCTAAAGTAGTGCACTATATGGGAATAGGGTGCATTCTCTGGTCTAAAGTAGTGCACTATATAGGGAATAGGGTGCCATTCTCTGGTCTAAAGTAGTGCACTATATAGGGAATAGGGTGCCATTCTCTGGTCTAAAGTAGTGCACTATATAGGGAATAGGGTGCCATTCTCTGGTCTAAAGTAGTGCACTATATAGGGAATAGGGGTGCCATTCTCTGGTCTAAAGTAGTGCACTATATAGGGAATAGGGTGTCATTCTCTGGTCTAAGTAGTGCACTATATAGGGAATAGGGTGATCATTCTCTGGTCTAAAGTAGTGCACTATATAGGGAATAGGGTGCCATTCTCTGGTCTAAAGTAGTGCACTATATAGGGAATAGGGGTGGCCATTCTCTGGTCTAAGTAGTGCACTATATAGGGAATAGGGTGTCATTCTCTGGTCTAAATGTAGTGCACTATATAGGGAATAGGGTGCCATCTCTGGTCTAAAGTAGTGCACTATATAGGGAATAGGGTGCCATTCTCTGGTCTAAAGTAGTGCACTATATAGGGAATAGGGTGCCATTCTCTGGTCTAAAGTAGTGCACTATATAGGGAATAGGGGCCATTCTCTGCTCTAAAGTAGTGCACTATATAGGGAATAGGGTGTCATTCTCTGGTCTAATGTAGTGCACTATATAGGGAATAGGGTGCCATTCTCTGGTCTAAAGTAGTGCACTATATAGGGAATAGGGTGCCATCTCTGTGTCTAAAGTAGTGCACTATATAGGGAATAGGGTGCCATTCTCTGGTCTAAAGTAGTGCACTATATAGGAATAGGGTGCCATTCTCTGGTCTAAAGTAGTGCACTATATAGGGAATAGGGTGCCATTCTCTGGTCTAAAGTAGTGCACTATATAGGGAATAGGGTGCCATTCTCTGGTCTAAAGTAGTGCACTATATAGGGAATAGGGTGCCATTCTCTGGTCTAAAGTAGTGCACTATATAGGGAATAGGGTGCCATTCTCTGGTCTAAAGTAGTGCACTATATAGGGAATAGGGTGCCATTCTCTGGTCTAAAGTAGTGCACTATATAGGGAATAGGGTTGCCATTCTCTGGTCTAAAGTAGTGCACTATTAGGGAATAGGGTGCCATTCTCTGGTCTAAAGTAGTGCACTATATAGGGAATAGGGTGCCATTCTCTGGTCTAAAGTAGTGCACTATATAGGGAATAGGGTGCCATTCTCTGGTCTAAAGTAGTGCACTATATAGGGAATAGGGTGTCCATTCTCTGGTCTAAAGTAGTGCACTATATAGGGAATAGGGTGCCATTCTTGGTCTAAAGTAGTGCACTATATAGGGAATAGGGTGCCATTCTCTGGTCTAAAGTAGTGCACTATATAGGGAATAGGGTGCCATTCTCTTGGTCTAAAGTAGTGCACTATATAGGAATAGGGTGCCATTCTCTGGTCTAAAGTAGTGCACTATATAGGGAATAGGGTGCCATTCTCTGGTCTAAAGTAGTGCACTATATAGGGAATAGGGTGCCATTCTCTGGTCTAAAGTAGTTGCACTATATAGGGAATAGGTGCATTCTCTGGTCTAAAGTAGTGCACTATATAGGGAATAGGGGTCCATTCTCTGGTCTAACGTAGTGCACTATATAGGGAATAGGGTGCCATTCTCTGGTCTAAAGTAGTGCACTATATAGGGAATAGGGTGGCCATTCTCTGGTCCTAAAGTATGCACTATATAGGGAATAGGGTGCCATTCTCTGGTCTAAAGTAGTGCACTATATAGGGAAATAGGGTGCCATTCTCTGGTCTAAAGTAGTGCACTATATAGGGAATAGGGTGCCATTCTCTGGTCTAAAGTAGTGCACTATATAGGGAATAGGGTGCCATTCTCTGGTCTAAAGTAGTGCACTATATAGGGAATAGGGTGCCATTCTCTGGTCTAAAGTAGTGCACTATATAGGGAATAGGGTGCCATTCTCTGGTCTAAAGTAGTGCACTATATAGGGAATAGGGTGCCATTCTCTGGTCTAAAGTAGTGCACTTAGGGATCTGCCATTCTATGTCTAAGGTGAATATATAGGGAATAGGGTGCCATTCTCTGCTCTAAAGTAGTGCACTATATAGGGAATAGGGTGTCCATTCTCTGGTCTAATGTAGTGCACTATATAGGGAATAGGGTGCCATTCTCTGGTCTAAAGTAGTGCACTATATAGGGAATAGGGTGCCATTCTCTGGTCTAAAGTAGTGCACTATATAGGGAATAGGGTGCCATTCTCTGGTCTAAAGTAGTGCACTATATAGGGAATAGGGGTGCCATTCTCTGCTCTAAAGTAGGCACTATATAGGGAATAGGGTGTCATTCTCTGGTCTAAAGTAGTGCACTATATAGGGAATAGGGTGCCATTCTCTGGTCTAAAGTAGTGCACTATATAGGGAATAGGGTGTCATTATCTGGTCTAAAGTAGTGCACTATATAGGGAATAGGGTTGCCATTCTCTGTCTAAAGTAGTGCACTATATAGGAATAGGGTGTCATTCTCTGGTCTAAAGTAGTGCACTATATAGGGAATAGGTTGCCATTCGCTGGTCTAAAGTAGTGCAACTATATAGGGAATAGGGTGCCATTCCTCTGCTATAAAGTAGTGCACTATATAGGGAATAGGGTGCCATTCTCTGGTTTAAAAGTTAGTGCCACTATATAGGGAATAGGGTGTCATCTCTAGGTCCTAAAGTAGGTGCACTATATAGGGACTAGGGGCCATTCTCGGTCTAAAGTAGTGCACTATATAGGGACTAGGGATGTCATTCTCTGGTCTAAAGTAGGGCACTATATAGGGAATAGGGTGCCATTCTCTGGTCTAACGTAGGTCACCTATATAGGGTAATAGGGTGCCCATTCCTCTTGGTCTAAAAGTAGTGCACTATATAGGGAATAGGGTGCCATTCTCTGGTCTAAAGTAGTGCACTATATAGGGAATGGGTGCCATTCTCTGGTCTAAAGTAGTGCACTCTATAGGGATGGGTGCCATTCTCTGGGTCTAAAGTAGTGCACTATATAGGGAATAGGGTGACCATTCTCTGGTCTAAAGTAGTGCACTATATAGGGAATAGGGTGCCATTCTCTGGTCTAAAGTAGTGCACTATATAGGGAATAGGGTGCCATTCTCTGGTCTAAAGTAGTGCACTATATAGGGAATAGGGTGCCATTCTCTGGTCTAAAGTAGTGCACTATATAGGGAATAGGGTGCCATTCTCTGGTCTAAAGTAGTGCACTATATAGGGAATAGGGTGCCATTCTCTGGTCTAAAGTAGTGCACTATATAGGGAATAGGGTGCCATTCTCTGGTCTAAAGTAGTGCACTATATAGGGAATAGGGTGCCATTCTCTGGTCTAAAGTAGTGCACTATATAGGGAATAGGGTGCCATTCTCTGCTCTAAAGTAGTGCACTATATAGGAAATAGGGTGCTATTAGGGATGCAGGCATAGTGTGTATAGTTATTGTACAGTAAAGGTGTGCAGGGTTGGGGATTACATGTAATCCGTTACATGTAAAGGATTACCCAAAAAAACAGTAACTGTATTCCGTTAACATTACCAGGAAAAAATATTGTAATCTGATTACAGATACTTTTGAAAAACTAGATGATTACTTCGAGGATTACTTTTAAATTCAGAAATTGTTTGACACTTCTCTGTTTTCTCAGTGACATTCAATTCAGCATTGAAAAAAGGGCGCAAGTTTAAGTTTGTTCGACCTGAGCGAGTCTGACCACAAGATAACAGAGATAACTATGATGACAAACCAAATGTGGTTACAGTCCAAGCTATGTCTTCCAATGGTGCGACTTGCTATCGACATCCAAAGATTATCCAACTTCAATAAACGCTTGGAGGTAAGGATGACAGCAGTGGTGTAGTCTACGGCGATACGGATATCACTTATTATTGATATCTACAATAGCGCATTGATGTGAATCACACCGCTGCTCTCTCATTTAGCTATTTGCGCCTTACGGATTGCGGTTGTTGTGGACGGCTGTTCACGAATCTAAATGTGTATTTGAACCCAATAAATGGTTGAATTCAAGAAGTTTAAGCTGCCTATCAATCATTGTTTTTGAAACCAGTGGACAGCCAGTGAAAAATGCACTCTTGCAGCAGCTGCATAGTGTGGAATAAGAGTGGAGACCAGGATGTGGGTAGGTTTCTGAGGTCCTATTGCCAGGACCGGCAGGAGGAGTGGTCGGGGTATATCCCCTGGGCAGAGATAGCCCAAAACTCACTCCGCCACTCCTCCACTAATCTGACGCCTTTCCAGTGTGTGTTGGGGTATCAGCCGGTTCTGGCACCCTGGCATCAGAGCCAGATCGAGGCTCCTGCGGTGGATGAGTGGTTTCGGCGCTCGGAGGAAACATGGAACGCTGTGCATGTCCATCTGCAGCGGGCTGTTCGTAAGCATAAGGCGAGCGCCGATCGCCACCGCAGTGAGGGTCCAGTTTATGCACCTGGAGATCGAGTCTGGCTCTCGACTCGAAACCTGCCCCCTTCGCCTGCCCTGCCGGAAGCTGGGTCGGCGGTTTGTGGGGCCATTTAAAGTCCTGAGGAGATTGAACGAGGTATGCTACAAGTTACAACTGCCTAATGATTACCGCATTAACCCCTCGTTCCATGTGTCTCTCCTCAGGCCGGTGGTAGCTGGTCCACTCCAGGAGAATGAGATACGAGAGGCTCCTCCGCCCCCACTGGACATCGAGGGGGCTCCGGCGTACTCAGTCCGGTCCATCGTGGATTCGAGACGTCGGATGGGGGGTCTGCAGTATCTCGTGGAGTGGGAGGGGTACGGTCCGGAGGAACAGTGCTGGGTGCCTAGGAGGGACATCTTAGATCCCTCCCTCTTGACAGAGTTCCACCGGAATCATCCAACTCGCCCTGCTCCGCGTCCTCCTGGCCGACCCCGAGGCCGGGGTCGGCGCACGGCTGGAGCCGAGCGTCAAGGGGGGGGGGGGGGTACTGTCACGGACTCTGCAGAGGCTGCCCCTCCACCTTGCTCGGGCAGGCTTTGGCGTTCGTCGTCCCCGGAGTACTAGCTACCGCCGATCGATGTTTCGGTGTTTGTCTTGTTTTGTCTGGAGTAGTACACCTGTTGTCTATTATGTTTGATTGTTTAGCCTATAATTTCTCTTGTCTCACGTTTGCTATTTGTGTGTTATTGTTGTATGTCTAGTTGATGTTCGGCCTAGCTATTTCTCCATTTTACGCATATGGTGTTTTTCCCTCCAGTGTTGGAGACGTTTGTTTTGTGCATTACATTCAGTAAAGTAGTCTACCTGATTCTCTGTGTCCTGCGTCTGACTCCACTCGCCGCGTACACATCACCATCTGACAGCTCCTCTGTCCTCCACTCGTTACCTGTATTAATTGCACCTGTTTGAACTTGTTATCAGTATAAAAGACACCTGTCCACAACCTCAAACAGTCACACTCCAAACTCCACTATGGCCAAGACCAAAGAGCTGTCAAAGGACACCAGAAAACAAAATTGTAGACCTGCACCAGGCTGCGAAGACTGAATCTGCAATAGGTAAGCAGCTTGGTTTGAAGAAATCAACTGTGGGAGCAATTATTAGGAAATGGAAGACATACAAGACCACTGATAATCTCCCTCGATCTGGGGCTCCACGCAAGATCTCACCCGTGGGGTAAAAATGATCACAAGAACGGTGAGCAAAAATCCCAGAACCACACAGGGGGACCTAGTGAATGACCTGCAGAGAGCTGGGACCAAAGTAACAAAGCCTACCATCAGTAACACACTACGCCGCCAGGGACTCAAATCCTGCAGTGCCAGAGGTGTCCCCCTGCTTAAGCCAGTACATGTCCAGGCCCGTCTGAAGTTTGCTAGAGTGCATTTGGATGATCCAGAAGAGGATTGGGAGAATGTCATATGGTCAGATGAAACCAAAATAGAACTTTTCGGTAAAAACTCAACTCGTCGTGTTTGGAGGACAAAGAATGCTGAATTGCATCCAAAGAACACCATACCTACTGTGAAGCATGGGGGTGGAATCATCATGCTTTGGGGCTGTTTTTCTGCAAAGGGACCAGGACGACTGATCCGTGTAAAGGAAAGAATGAATGGGGCCATGTATCGTGAGATGTTGAGTGAAAACCTCCTTCCATCAGCAAGGGCATTGAAGATAAAATGTGGCTGGGTCTTTCAGCATGACAATGATCCCAAACACACCGCCCGGGCAACGAAGGAGTGGCTTCGTAAGAAGCATTTCAAGGTCCTGGAGTGGCCTAGCCAGTCTCCAGATCTCAAACCCATAGAAAATCTTTGGAGGGAGTTGAAAGTACGTGTTGCCCAGCGACAGCCCCAAAACATCACTGCTCTAGAGGAGATCTGCATGGAGGAATGGGCCAAAATACCCGCAACAGTGTGTGAAAACCTTGTGAAGACTTACAGAAAACGTTTGACCTGTGTCATTGCCAACAAAGGGTATATAACAAAGTATTGAGAAACTTTTGTTATTGACCAATACTTATTTTCCACCATAATTTGCAAATAAATTCATTAAAAATCCTACAATGTGATTTTTCTGGATTTTTCTTTCTCATTTTTGTCTGTCATAGTTGACGTGTACCTATGATGAAAATTACAGGCCTCTCTCATCTTTTTAAGTGGGAGAACTTGCACAATTGGTGGCTGACTAAATACTTTTTCCCCCACTGTATATAGACATAGAAGTGATGGACAGAGAGAGAAGAGTATAGACTATAGATATATATAGACATAGAAGAGATGGACAGAGAGAGAAGAGTATAGACTATAGATATATATAGACATAGAAGAGATGGACAGAGAGAGAAGAGTATAGACTATAGATATATATACACATAGAAGAGATGGACAGAGAGGGAAGAGTATAGACTATAGATATATATAGACATAGAAGAGATGGACAGAGAGGGAAGAGTATAGACTATATATATATATATATATATATATATAGACATAGAAGAGATGGACAGAGAAGAGAAGAGTATAGACTATATATATATAGACATAGAAGAGATGGACAGAGAGGGAAGAGTATAGACTATAGATATATATAGACATAGAAGAGATGGACAGAGAGGGAAGCGTATAGACTATAGATAATAATACATAGAAGAGATGGACAGAGAGGAAGAGTATAGACTATAGATATATATAGACATAGAAGATATGGACAGAGAGAGAAGAGTATAGACTATAGATATATATAGGACATAGAAGAGATGGACAGAGAGAGAAGAGTATAGACTATAGATATATATAGACATAGAAGAGATGGACAGAGAGAGAAGAGTATAGACTATAGATATATATAGACATAGAAGAGATGGACAGAGAGGGAAGAGTATAGACTATAGATATATATAGACATAGAAGAGATGGACAGAGAGGGAAGAGTATAGACTATAGATATATATATATAGACATAGAAGAGATGGACAGAGAGAGAAGAGTATAGACTATAGATATATATAGACATAGAAGAGATGGACAGAGAGAGAAGAGTATAGACTATAGATATATATAGACATAGAAGAGATGGACAGAGAGGGAAGAGTATAGACTATAGATATATATAGACATAGAAGAGATGGACAGAGAGGGAAGAGTATAGACTATAGATATATATAGACATAGAAGGGATGGACAGAGAGGGGAGAGTATAGACTATAGATATATATAGACATAGAAGAGATGGACAGAGAGGGAAGAGTATAGACTATAGATATATATAGACATAGAAGAGATGGACAGAGAGAGAAGAGTATAGAATATAGATATATATAGACATAGAAGAGATTCACAGAGAGGGAAGAGTATAGACTATAGATATATATAGACATAGAAGAGATGGACAGAGAGAGAAGAGTATAGAATATAGATATATATAGACATAGAAGAGATTCACAGAGAGGGAAGAGTATAGACTATAGATATATATAGACTTGATAGGTTTGAATCAGGGATTGAACCCTGGTCTCCTGTGGGGGAATGTCTTCTCAATAGTTGTCTGCGTTATGGCTGAATGAAAACTCTGACATATGATGTGTGACCTCTACAGAGATACACAATCCATTAACACAATCATGTATGAGTTATATTTTCCAAGAATCAATGAGTATATACATACACTGAGTATCCAAAACATTAAGAACACCTTCCATAATATTGAGTTGCACCCCCTTTTCCCCTCAGAACAGCCTCAATACGTTGGGGCACGGACTCTACAAGGTGTCGACAGCGTTCCACAGGGATGCTGGCCCATGTTGACTCCAATGCTTCCCACAGTTGTGGCAAGTTGACTGGTCTATTGTTGATACACACGGTAAACTGTTAAGCGTGAAAAACCCAGCAGCGTTGCAGTTCTTGACACAAACCGGTGTGCCTGGCACCTACTACCATATCCCGTTCAAAGGCACTTAAATATCTTGTCTTGCCCATTCACCCTCTGAATGGAACACATACACAATCCATGTCTCAATTGTCTCAAGGTTTAACAATCCTTCTTTAACCTGTCTCCTCCCCTTCATCTACACTGATTGAAGTGGATTTAACAAGTGACATCAATAAGGGATCATAGCTTTCACCTGGATTCACCTGGTCAATCTATATCATGGAAAGAGCAGGTGTCCATAATGTTTTGTACACTCAGTGTATATATACACTGCTCAAAAAAATAAAGGGAACACTAAAATAACACATTCTAGATCTATCTGAATGAATGAAATAATCTTATTAAATACTTTTTTCTTTACATAGTTGAATGTGCTGACAACAAAATCACACAAAAATTATCAACGGAAATCAAATGTATCAACCCATGGAGGTCTGGATTTGGAGTCACACTCAAAATTAAAGTGGAAAACCACACTACAGGCTGATCCAACTTTGATGTAATGTCCTTAAAACAAGTCAAAATGAGGCTCAGTAGTGTATGTGGCCTCCACGTGCCTGTATTACATCTACGTCATTTAGCAGACGCTCTTATCCAGAGCGACTTACAGGAGCAATTAGGGTTAAGTACCTTGCTTAAGGGCACATCGACAGATTTTTCACCTAGTCGGCTCGGGGATTAGAACCAGCGACCTTTCGGTTATTGGCACAATGCTCTTAACCACTAAGCTACCTGCCGCCCCATGAATGTATGACCTCCCTACAACGCCTGGGCACGCTCCTGATGAGGTGGCGGATGGTCTCCTGAGGGATCTCCTCCCAGACCTGGACTAAAGCATCCGCCAACTCCTGGACAGTCTGTGGTGCAACGTGGCGTTGGTGGATGGAGCAAGACATGATGTCCCAGATGTGCTCAATTGGATTCAGGTCTGGGGAACGGGCGGGCCAGTCCATAGCATAAATGCCTTCCTCTTGCAGGAACTGCTGACACACTCCAGCCACATGAGGTCTAGCATTGTCTTGCATTAGGAGGAACCCAGGGCCAACCGCACCAGCATATGGTCTCACAAGGGGTCTGAGGATCTCATCTCGGTACCTAATGGCAGTCAGGCTACCTCTGGCGAGCACATGGAGGGCTGTGCGGCCCCCCAAAGAAATGCCACCCCACACCATGACTGACCCACCGCCAAAACCGGTCATGCTGGAGGATGTTGCAGGCAGCAGAACGTTCTCCACGGCGTCTCCAGACTCTGTCACGTCTGTCACATGTGCTCAGTGTGAACCTGCTTTCATCTGTGAAGAGCACAGGGCGCCAGTGGCGAATTTGCCAATCTTGGTGTTCTCTGGCAAATGCCAAACGTCCTGCACGGTGTTGGGCTGTAAGCACAACCCCCACCTGTGTTCGTCGGGCCCTCATACCACCCTCATGGAGTCTGTTTCTGACCGTTTGAGTAGACACATGCACATTTGTGGCCTGCTGGAGGTCATTTTGCAGGGCTCTGGCAGTGCTCCTCCTGCTCCTCCTTGCACAAAGGTGGAGGTAGCGGTCCTGCTGCTGGGTTGTTAACCTCCTACAGCCTCCTCCACGTCTCCTGATGTACTGGCCTGTCTCCTGGTGGCCTGTCTCCTGGTAGCGCCTCCATGCTCTGGACACTATGCTGACAGACACAGCAAACCTTCTTGCCACAGCTCACATTGATGTGCCATCCTGGATGAGCTGCACTACCTGAGCCACTTGTGTGGGTTGTAGACTCCGTCTCATGCTACCACTAGAGTGAAAGCACCGCCAGTGTGACCAAAGTGACCAAAACATCAGCCAGGAAGCATAGGAACTGAGAAGTGGTCTGTGGTCACCACCTGCAGAACCATTCCTTTATTGGGGGTGTCTTGCTAATTGCCTATAATTTCCACCTGTTGTCTATTCCATTTGCACAACAGCATGTGAAATTTATTGTCAATCAGTGTTGCTTCCTAAGTGGACAGTTTGATTTCACAGAAGTGTGATTGACTTGGAGTTACATTGTGTTGTTTAAGTGTTCCCTTTATTTTTTTGAGCAGTGTATAATTAATTGAAAAGTCCAAAAATGGATGTAGCAATCGCAGACTGCCCCTTTAACAAGGTGTTATGATGAGTTTCTGGTATCGAGAAGTTCATGATGCAAGAGAATATGGGAGAGTTGATTCAGTCATTATTTTATGGTTACAATAATTGTTAAAGTCCAAAAATGGATGTAGCAATCGCAGATTGCCCCTTTAACAAGGAAAATAGCATTACAAGTAACAGAGTGCAGATTTTACAGAAAGTATTTCAATTGAAAGTATACAGATGTTGACATGTAACCATTACTTAACCATTATAACCCTCATAACCATTATAACCCTAATAACATTATAACCCACATAATATTATAACCCTCAACCATTACTCTATAACCGTAACAAGTGGTTGCATATCAACAGCATTTCAACAGAGTTTAGTTGATAGTTTGTTGATATGGTGTGAGCATCTGTACCTAGATCATCCAAAGAGCCTTCCAAAACTATTTCTCATGGAATTGTAAAGATTCCTAATGATGTTCAATTTTGCCTGGCATAGAACATTTGCTTTCCAGCCAAGACACTGTTCAGATGAGCTAGCCAACAACACAGCTAACACAATCACTTCAAACTGAAGCTGGAATGACAGCAAATCAGCTGCATTTAGTGTTCTGATTCCAAATGTTGCAAATTCGGATCCAGCGATAGAAAGTTGTTTTTGAGATTTTTTATTTTGAGCCTATCCCAAACCTTAACCCTTACCTTATCCATTCAGAGTTAATGCCTAACCTTAATCGTAAACACTTCGAAATTTGACATTTGGAACAACTTCGAAATTTGACGTTTGAGAAATATGGATGAACGTCTAATTGTGACTTGAAACTGTGAGAGTTTGTTGGGAAACCGAGCTACACTTCCTAACCTCCTGCCAAATGTATGACCATATTAGAGACACATATTTCCCTCAGATTACAGCGATCCACAAAGAATTTGAAAACAAATCCAATTTTGATAAACTCCCATATCTATTGGGTGAAATACCACAGTGTGCCCATCACAGCAGCAAGATTTGTGACCTGTTGCCACAAGAAAAGGGCAACCAGTGAAGAACAAACACCATTGTAAACACAACCCATATTTATGTTTATTTATTTTCCCTTTTGTACTTTAACTATTTGCACATCATTACAACACTGTATATAGACATAATATGACATTTGAAATGTCTATATTATTTAAAAACTTTTCTGAGTGTAATATTTACTGTTAATTTCTGCATGCAGGAACGCCCACATGCAGGAACGCCCACATACAGGAACACCCACATGCAGGAACGCCCACATACAGGAACGCCCACATGCAGGAACGCCCACATACAGGAATGCCCACATACAGGAACGCCCACATGCAGGAACACCCACATGCAGGAACGCCCACATGCAGGAACACCCACATGCAGGAACGCCCACATACAGGAACGCCCACATACAGGAATGCCCTTAATTGGCTGCAGTTGCACACTATTGGCTATATCACGATTTCAATGTTTCTGATTGTTTATTTCCCTTTTGTTTCTTGTCAATTTCACTAACAATGTAAACTTACTGTATAATAAAGGCCTTTGAATTGAATTGAAACAGCCCTTCTCTCTAAAACAGGGTAAATGCAACCTTTCATACTTCATCTATTGTTACAACACTGGACACAGCCAATAATATAACATTTGAAATGTCTATATTATTTTAAAACTGTGTAATGTTTACTGTTCATTTGTGATTGTTTATTTCCCTTGTCTATTCACTTGCTTTGGCAACGTAAACATATGTTTACCAATAAAGCCCTTTGAATTAAATTGAGAGAGAGAGAGATACAGAGAGAGGGCGAGAGAGAGAGAGATACAGAGAGGGCGAGAGAGAGAGAGAGAGAGAGAGAGAGAGAGAGAGAGAGAGAGAGAGAGAGAGAGAGAGGAGAGAAGGAACAGAGGGGGAGCGGCAGAGAGAGAGAAGAGAGAGAAGGAACAGAGAGAGAGGAACAGAGAGAGAGAACAGAGAGAGAGAGGAACCGAGAGAGAGAACAGAGAGAGAACAGGAGAGAGAGAGAGAGAGAGAGAGAGATACAGAGAGGGGCGAGAGAGAGAGAGAGAGAGAGAGAGAACTATTAGCATAATACAGAGAGTCAGTCATGGGTCAAATGTGATCCATGTTGTGAGGATTATTGTAAACAGGGAGATAATGACTTTCTGCCTTATCAGTGGTTCACACACACACACACACACACACACACACACACACACACACACACCACACACAAACACACATCATTCTGCTCAGGTGTATGTTTATGTAAAGTACTCTCTTGGTATTCAGCCCCATGTTGTTGCTAAACTGTTATGATGGATAGTGTGTGTGTGTGTGTGTGTGTGTGTGTGTGTGTGTGTGTGTGTGTGTGTGTGTGTGTGTAAACATTACGTCGGGCGTGAGCTCGCTCCCCTGCAGACCACATAAAAATTCCACTGTCGCTGTCAACAAAACTTTAGTGACACTAGAATAAGTAACGTGGTAACCTGGTGAGAGAGTTTTTTTTTAAATACCGCTTAGAACCCCACACTCCTGCTGAATAGTCCAGAACAGGACATGTCTGATACAGTTTGGAATATGTAGTGTTTTTGTTGGTGGTTTCTCTCGACCGTCCAGGAAGCTGATAGTGTTGATGGGTTGGTTCATGTTAGGACTTGACATGTCACTGCACTGTAAAGCCCGTAGATGACCGACCAGCTCGATTCAGTCTTATGTAGCAGAATTTCAAATGGTGTTATTTACATTGGATAAAAGTAGAGACTCAGAGCTAGAAAATGGTATATCATACACTACAGTTGAGGAAAGTAATTCTGCTTTGAAAGTTGATAAACTTTTGAGAAAATGGCCCGTGACTGTTTTGGTACACCTACTGGACAGTGGTGTAATTTTGACAACTTTTCCTTTTACTTCACTACATTCCTAAAGAAAATAATATACTTTTTACTCCATACATTTTTTCCTGACACCTAAAAGTACTCTTTACATTTTAAATGCTTAGCAGGACAGGAAAATGGTCCAATTCACGCACTTATCAAGAGAACGTCCTTGGTCATCCCTACTGCCTCTGATCTGGAGGACTCACTAAACACACATGCTTCGTTTGTAAAGATGTCTGAGTGTTGGAGTGTGCCCCTGGCTAGCCGTCTGGTTTGCTTAATACAAGGAATTTGAAATGATTTATACTTTTACTTTTGATACTTAAGTATATTTAAAACCAAATACTTTTAGACTTTTACTCAAGTAGTTTTTTACTGGGTGACGTTCACATTTACTATTTCATTTTCTATTAACTTATCTTTACTTTTACTCAAGTAGGACAATCGGGTACTTTTTCCACCACGTCTACTGGAGAGCTCTTCTTTGTCTACACCCATTCAGCATCGTTCACACCCTCTTAAGCCTTAGCCCCACCCCATCTCTTTTAAGGATTCACATGTCAATGTGCTAAACAGAGTGAGTACGGTTGTGTACTAAACAACCAAAGATTTCAAGACTTAAACGCTGATATATACTATGTCTGTATACAGTTGTCATTCATTATTACAGGGGGGGAAAAAAACTCACAACAAGATGCTTATTTACAAGTTAATGGTGAGCTAATTACAGAAAATAGCTTATGGTTGTGAGTGTGACGAAATAAAACAGAGCATTCTACCTGAGAATTCTAGAACTTGGACACTGTCTCGCTGGCCTGACGGTATATCCTGATTTAAAATCAAATCAAGTCAAATGTTATTTGCCACTTGCGCCGAATACAACAGGTGTAGGCATTACAGTGAAATGCTTACTTACAAGCCCTTAACCAACAATGCATTTTTTAAAGATAAAAAATAAATAAAAGCAAATGACTAAAGAGCAGCAGTAAAATAAAATAACAGTAGGGAGGCTATATACAGGGGGGGGGGGACCGGTAATTTGACTTTGGTGCAGGTCCTGCTGTTCTTCACATTACCATCTCTGGTAAACACACACTATATCAAATAAAATCTATGTTTATTTGTCACAAGATGGCATACAAGTTTGTCATTAAGGCACATGAAAGTTCAGATGTTTCAGAAGGCATTTCTGCAAAAAAAAAAAAACTAGACGTATGTTGATTTTTTTTAAAGGATTACGTTGAAATGCCTCTCCTGTGAAGTAGTGACGCGCGACATACGTCTAGTTTCCTGAAACGAGTCTTTAAATCAAATCAAATCAAATCAAATTTTATTGGCCACATGCGCCGAATACAACAGGTACACACATTACAGTGAAATGCTTACTTACAGCCCTTAACCAACAGTGCATTTATTTTTAATAAAAAAGTAAAATAAAACAACAACAAAAAAGTGTTGAGAAAAAAAGTAAAATAAAATAACAGTAGGGAGGCTATATATACAGGGGGGTACCGTTGCAGAGTCAATGTGTAATAACAGTAGGGAGGCTATATATACAGGGGGGTACCGTTGCAGAGTCAATGTGCGGGGGCACCGGCTAGTTGAGGTAGTTGAAGTAATATGTACATGTGGGTAGAGTTAAAGTGACTATGCATAAATAATTTAAGGTGGATACAAATGCTCAACACACAAAATCACACACACACACAC